>JAFEMH010001829.1:0-414292 GCA_022495995.1 Adenophora triphylla var. japonica | reverse complement strand
TCCTTCTAGAAACATGCAAGGTGGCATGGTTCTAGAACTTTTCTGGTGGTTATGTCGCACGACATAAGTAGCCACTTCTGGATTCTTCTAGAAACATGCAAGGTGGCAGGTTTCTAGAAGGTTTCTCTGGCTGGTTATGTCGCACGACATAAGTAGCCGAATCCTAATTCTTCTAGAAACGTGCAAGGTGGCGGCCTTCTAGAAGGGTTTTGGGATTAAGAAAACGTGTTTCTTAATCACCAAGCATTCCTTCAAATTCTTAAAAGGCTTGGAACAGTTCCGGAATTGTTCCGGAACTTTAGGAAAATCCGGGGAATTACCGGAAAAATTACCGAAATTGCCGGGAAAATTAACCGGAAGGCATGAGCCAGATTTGGGTACTTACAATTATGGCCAAAAGATGTACGCTGTCGTCCGACAAGGGACACTAAGGCGGTTTAACTGCCTATGTCGTGCGACATAAGAAGCCCCATCAGGATGCCTATAAATAGAAGGCATGGCTGATCATTTTGGGGGGGAGGCAAGGAAGAGAGCCAAAGTGAGGGTCAAATTCTGAGAGTAATATCAGTAAAATAGGGGAAACTCTTGCCAAATAGAGTCTCTCCCTCTCTCTCACACACACACACTCACCTCCCTCCTCACACACACACACTTCAAGGTCAAGACTCCAAGAAGCTTCCTTTGGTGGTGATTGAAGGGGTAGACACCATACTATTGGTGATTCTACTTCGTGGACTACAATAGGTAGACACTAAACCTCTCTCTCCCTTTAAATAAAGTCTTTAAATATACCTTGCATGCATACTTGCTCTCTTACCATGTAGAAATTGGGATTTTGCATGACAAAGGTGGTGGAGAAGTGAATCTTCAATATTCACTTCTCCCCACCTCAGATCTGGACATTTGGTCATCTTAGGATCAATAAAGATTCAATCTTTACGTATTTGCATGGAGTTAGGAGGTGATGGCTACTTCAAAGTGGCCAAAATCATGTGATTTATCACATTTGGCCACTAAAGCCATGTGATCCTCCCATAATACTCATATATTAGTGTTATATTACTGCTTACAGTAGTTAAATGTGCTTGGTTTGCCTTGAGGAACAAAGGGGAAACAAACAGACTGAAGGGCACAGAAATGGCCTATCTATGTCGTGCGACATGGGACTCCATGGAGATCCTGTGTCATACGACATAGAGATCCCAGAAGGCTGTAAAGCCATTCTTGGACTTCAGATCTATCCAGTTTATTCCCTCTGCAACTCAGAGCTTTCCTAAGCATTTTAGTGGCTCAAAAGCCACTATTTGAGTGCCTATAATCCATTTGGGTGCGATTTATTGGAGGCGGATTGTCACATGACATGGACAACTTCGGATGTTCCATGTCGCATGACATTCGTATCATTCAAAGTCTATCGTGACTTTGTTCACTCCCGTCAATCCCAAACTGAGTTTTAGACCTTCAAATAGTGTCTTTACTGAGTTGAATAAATGTCATTTCATTTACAGAAACTGCTTGGTCTTTGTAATAAGACAATCTGACCAAGAGACATCATGTCGTGCGACAACCTCTGCCTAGGAGGTCCTGTGTCAGACGACATGGGAAGTCTCTGGGCAGACTGTCTTACCTTCTGCCTTGTTAAGATAATCATAATATGTAAAAGGGTGTGGCCCCCTCTTATGGCTCACAAGTTGTACTCAGCTTCCATTTTATCAATGAAAATATCAAAATTGCATTTTTCACACATCGACACATATTGCACACACACTTTGAATGTCCAAAAATTGTCCAATGTTGATTGAAAGTCTCGAAAGAGGCGTGTTGGGTGAACTCTCTAGTTCTTCCCAAACACGTAACCAGACTCCCGGACTCAAAATCTCTTAAAATAGGTTTTTCAATGTTTTCCTCTAAAAACGGCGTGGCGACTCCCAAAACCGAAGTTTTCAAAAACTTGTCGTATCATTTTCAAGTAAAATAAAAGAAACTCTTTTCAAAAAAAGGGGGGAAATGATACAACAACGATTTTTTCGGGCGAGCGTTCATTCAGTGGCGACTCTGCTGGGGATGTGGTGAAAAACTTTTTGTTCTAAAAGAATGAAGACGATACTTGGTATATAGGTGGAAACCACTAACCTTCCTGTATCGCTCCCTAACCCGGGGCTTGGGATAAACGGTGGTCTAACAATCCCACGTACCAGTATCATTCTTCTATTTTCTGAAAAAAGAGAAAAGTTTTTCTTAAGAGAGTCTAACTTTCTTCAAAATCAACTTGGACAATTTCGACATTCACCTTGTGTGTACATTTGTGTCATTTTGTGTGCTCAAATGCACCTTGCCATGCTTTGGTATGTGACACTATTGGAAGCCGGGGCTTCCCCTTTTGCAATTTGCTCTTCCCGTTGATCAGAACAGGGCAGGATGACGCTGGACTACAGCTACTGGTAAATTCTGACATTTGGGGCAGTCCCCTTTTGTCATGCTTTGACTCATTCTCTTGCTTTTTCTTTGCATACTGCATAAACAAAAAAACAAAAATCTTTTACAAAAAGCAAAAAATATATATATTTCTAGAAGTTACCTTCACACTACTCGCACTCTACCTGCACATAGAGTTAGAACCCGGGAGTGTACGGACGGCATCGCGGACAGTGACGTGTTTCGCTTACGCTTGAGCGCCTAAAGTCCTCCTAGCCTGTGAGTCAGCCAACACTTGTCCGTGACACACTTTCTACCGTGACCGGTTGGTTTTTGGCCAATACTTTTCAAAACATTTTAAACTCGGTTTTCAAAATTTTCTCACAAAGTCCGAGTCATACACCGTCTCCAAAAATCTTGGCATACTTTCCCTCTTCGTGTCGGAATCACGACATAATTCAAACGTAAGTACACGTTAAGATCTTTACATGTCTCGACGTAGGTACATATCGATTTCTCGGCTTGGCTTCGTGAGAAGTCGTGACGCGTTCTCGACATGTGTCAACAACGGGACCATGTCGACTTCTTAACGCATACTAACAAGAGTTATGCCGAAATTTCGCCACCAAGTGACGAGAGGCCATGCCAGATTTCCAACTCGAAAAGAGGGGAGGTCATGCCCAATTCCTCGAGGGTTTTACCTTCAAACTGCGGTCTCGTACGTTCAAACGTACGTTCGACCCTCTCTCCTCCCGAGTTTAGACGTTGACTTGGACTTGGTTTTGAAAACCCCGAGTTTGACTTGTTTTGGCTCGTATGCCCATAGGTTCGTTCTCCCTTTCGGTTGGTGGGTTCCACATGCCCTATAGGACCTCTGCCGGGATTGTCCGTCCCGGAGGTTCAATACAGGTGGAATACAGGGGGTCTATAGACGTAGTGATGGAACCCACTGATCCAGGAATAGCGTAGAATGCGAAAAAGAAGGTTTCCCCCTTTTCCAACCATTCCTAGGATCAATAAAAATCATTTTTATAAAAAACAAAAATATATAAAAATATAAAAACATAAAAAGAGAGCATATGCATGAGTCCGTCCTAAGCCTATCCTCTCCCCCACCTAAAGCCATTCTCTCCCCCTTTCAGCGAGCAAGTATTGGGTCAGAGTTCCGGGTGGTCGGTTAATCAGTTTCTCTCCAGTCAGGAATTCATTTCCAGCGGTCTTAGAAATGGCAGATTCGCAAGTCTCAGCGGGTTTGGGTCCGAATGCAAGTGTTGATCCAGCTCAGAGTCAGAATGTCAGTCAGGGTGTAGGGCCAGATCAAGGTCAGAACACGGGGCCGAACACAGCTCTAAATGCCTCTCCTAGCAGTGGTTACGGCACGGGTCCTCACATGACACCCTCGGGAAGTCTGTTTGTAAACCCTCACCCAGGTTTCAACTTCTCTCAAGAAGCTTCTCTCCGCGCTGCCCTCGAAGCCTCTCGTGCCCGTGAGGAAGCCGGTTGGGCTCGCTATGTCGAAGTAATGCGCATGCAAGGCGTTGCCTTAATCCGTCACCCCGATGGGTCGTACGAAGAAATCAGGGAGGAACCCGATGTTACTATCACCGGCACTGGCTTTGTTCCACCATCCTCACCTGGGCAAAGCCTTCACAATATGCCCCCACCAGTCTCCTATGGTGTGCCTGGCTCCCTCTCGATGCCAACTCATGGGGGTATGTCAAGACCTCCCCATATCCCAGTATCTACTCATGGTATGCAATACGGGTCGAGGGGCGAATCAAGCTCCTTACCAAAGGTCGGTGCTCAGGACCAGTTTATGTTTTACCCCCAGAACCAGCTCGGGCAGGGTCAGCAACCCAGTGGTGTCAATCAAGGGCCGTTTGGGTATACTCAGAATCAGTTTGGGACTCGGGGTCAAAGTCCGTATAACAGCACGGGTCAGCCGTCCAACCCAACTTTTGGTGGTCAATTTATGGCTCCTCATGATCAGTCCAATCAGCAACAGAGCGGTTATCGCATGTCAGGAAGCCAAATTTGCCAGGATCAGATCCCGCAATATCCACAACCCCAATTCCAAAACAACATCCCTCAGCCGGCGGTTTGTTCCCCTCTCACCCAACATCTGTACGGTTCCACCCCGTATTCAGCGCCATGCACCGGTATCAGGTCCCCTGCCCATGGTCAGTTCGGCAGTCAATCAGTACAGTTCGGGCCCCGGAATCCCGATGTCCAATTCAATGGTTACGACATGTACGGAAACAAGATCCCCAGCCCAGTTGGCTTAGTGAACAGCAATGACAGCATACCCAGCACTTTTGGTCTTCCTCTGGCTGCCTTGCCAATCAGGCCCACGCCAGAATTCTCAGTGCCATCCTCAATAGTAGCTCCGACCATGGGATGACCCCCATCCTCCGAGGTTTCAAGTTTGAAAGAGGAACTGAAGTACGTGAAAGAACAGTTGCACAGAATGACTTTCGGATCCAACATGGTCAGCTCCGTAGAGCTCAAAGACTCAAAGGCTCTCCCGAAGAACTTCAAGATGCCCCCCATAACTAAGTTTGAAGGCTCCACATGCCCTAAAACTCACATGAACAGCTACATCATGTCAATGGGTGCCAAAAGGGGCCACCGAAGAGATGCTGGCCCTTTACTTTCACTTATCCCTCGATGACTCTCCTTTGAGATGGTTCCTAGGCCTTAAACCAGAAGCAAGGGCTACGTGGTCCCAGATCAGTGATGCTTTTTTGGACAAATACAAAGGAAGCATCGAGTGGTACACTACTCGTAGTGACTTGATCGGCACCATTCAGAGGCACGATGAGTCCGTGACAGACTTTTATAAGAGGTGGAACAAGAAGCTTAATGAGTTGGCTCACCCAATTCCCCTCTCTGACGAGAAGTCCATCTTCCTTTCATGTGTCAAGCCATCCGTCAGGGAAGCCATTGGCCGGGGGTACTACCCGAATCTGCGAGAAATGGTGAGTGCAGGGGCTGAAAGCGAGAATGCTACCTATTCCGTTGTTCCAAGCTCTATCCCTGTCGCTCCAAAGGGTAAAGAAACTGCTGTCTCTAACACCGTCAACTACATTCAAGGGGAGAAGGGTCAGTTATCTGGCCGTGGTGGAGGAAGGCCTCAGCGCCAGAAATTCGACGATTTGGGGATGCCAACTGAGGAGGCATTTAATGGTTTGGTAAAGGCTGGGCTGATTAAGCCTCTGGAAAATTACAACCCGGTCAAGGCAAATCCCAATCTGGACACTAGCAAGTTTTGCCTCTACCATCAGTACCCTGGACATGTTACCAATGACTGCGTCCCTTTAAAGCTGCTCATCCAAAGGCTTATTGATGAGGGGAAGATCGAGAAGGCTCCTCGCCCCAATGTGATTAACAATCCACTTCCGTGATCTTCACCAGAACCCAGGGCCCTCTCATCCAATATTAATACAGTCAATCAGTCTTTGTAGGATCTAGATTGTCTGTTTGTTTCTTTGATGAATGTCCTTTATCGGACAAGAATCTGTCAAGTCCACGTTGGACTAGTTTTTTCTTCTAATAATAAAAGTCTTTGTTTCTTTTCCTGCTAGACTCGAGACATCACTTGCCCACCCACGTTACAATTAATTGAAATGGTCTTATCCTAGATGATCACCTTTGCTGCTCAATCGCTAATGCTTGGAAATAACTCATGTTTAAATTAATCGGAGTGAGAAAATCAATTAATATCCTTCTCAAATTGGGGCTTACCAACTCCCCATCTTGCATTTCATATGCTCACATCTCTTTCATTATCCTCATCATTTCGTTGACCAAGAATTTGCATGAATCTTTCTCATTTAAAGCTTAAGCAAGCAACGAAGACTTAATTTCGTTTAGGTCATCCGGTAGGGATTGCGGTTGAAGCCTTTCACCCATAGGAAAGCCATTACCTCACCCTTACCAAACAATATCCTTTCATTTCAAGATCGGCGTGTTTTGAAACCCCATCTAGCCATCACCTTTCCTCCTTGCTGAGAGAAGTCCAAGCAATGTCAAGAAGTTAGCTTCGAGAGTTGGCAATGCATAAAATATTCAAGTCATGAAGGAAGGAAAGATAATCCTCAACTCCTCAAAGAGGCCTTCCAAATTCTAAAAAGAAGGATTTTAAATCCTCACAATTCAGCAAAAAATTCCCGACTTCTCGAGAAGCTCTCCCATGATAAAAAAAAAAAGGCCCGCTCTCGATAGCTTGGACTTCCTCTCACCATTACCTTAAATCAATCCCGAGCCATCCTCTCGATTTTAGAGGACATTCCCATTACCATTACCCTTGCCTTTGGCCAAAGTCAAAATTTGACCTCTCATTCTTAGAGGCAATCAAATCTTCCTCGCCGTAGATTTCCCAAACACATCCTCAAAAGCCAACCTCTCATCTTTAGAGGTTCAGTCAGTAAAAGGCCTAGCCGACCTCTCATCTTAAGAGGTCATGACATTCCAAATCACCCGATGGCCGATCGAAGCCCGGAAACCCAACTACAGTCCCTACCGGATAGTAATTTCATTCTGACATCTTCAAGATCTAAATCAGATTAATGCTTCATTGCTTGCTTAAATCAGAACCAAATCCATCTCGGCTCAAAAGATCATCAATCTAAGATTGCGCAAATTCAGTCCATTCATTTGGCACTTTATGTGAGCATATTTCATTTTTTCCTCCACAAACACTTTCCGCGAATGTCCCACTGGGGCTTCGCGCCCGTGTCTTTCATGGACACTCCAAGGGGACATGATCTTCGAATCCCCCAATTCTCAAAATCCTCGAGGATCCTCCAAATCTCGAATTTTCATTCTCTTCATTCGGGATAAGCCCGAACTACGGCGACCTGAGCTCCTCATCATGGAGGGGAGCGTAGGCAACCATAATTGGTCCGGTCGAAATCACAAATAAATCTCAAAAATCCGGTCTCATCAAGGACCGTCCCTATACACTTTCCATCCTTCCGGATTTGATCTCGATATCAGTTAGTTTTCTCCTTGTGATTAATCAAAATATTTGTTCATATCAGACTTAGTGTTTGAATAACCCGAACATCAATAAAGGGTTTTAAGCAGCTTTGTGATCATCATGAGTAAGACAAGTTTTCAAGTGTCTCGACAAGTCTTCTCTCTCTCCGTCATAGGGAAATAGAGCCAAACCTTTGTCTTTTACGTCGGCGGGGCTTCCAAACACTTTTTCACACCTTGTCGTGTTTATACTCTCTCAAAAGAGTCAAACCAAAAGCAAGTGTGTCATACACAAATTCGGGATTCATTCCCACTTTTCAAAAAAATGTGCCCCTGCATGTATATATTTCCAAGTACGCGTGGTGATTGACTAAGGTCTGGAAAGATGGGTGCCTCTGGGTCGCGTGATGATTATGCACTGCAGGGATTGCATTGGACATCTCTTCATAACGTTCCATTTTGAGCCATATGTTGGATCTGGGGAATGATGCCAAGGTTGTAAATGAATTTTGGGGCTACTGGAAGTCGCATTTTGCAAAGCTGTCCTTTTACAAATGCTGGGGGCTAGTTTCCCAAGAAAGTCAGTAAACGTGACCATCCATCAGACGTCAGAACTGGCTGCATCTGCAGCACCCCATCGGCGATCCGATACTTGCTCGAAACCTGTCCAAAGCAGCCCAAAACTCTATATCCATTCTCCCTACTCACCAGCCGCATGGGAGAGGATTTGGCACACTTTGCACCCAAATACATCACCAACCCCCAACAAATGCCATCCTTCTTGCCATTTCTTGGGACGGACTAATACATATAAACAAATAAGCCTAGATGCTATCAATGGAATGCATTAGTTGCACAATACAAAGATTTTATTTTACAAAGTGAGAAGCAATAGATTAGTGCATGCATTGTTCCTTCTCTCTATCTAAGAGTCCAAAGCATGACAAAAGGGGATTTCCGTGATCACTCCGACTCGGGATCATCCTCCTCATCCTCCTCGGAGCCGCTGTCATCTTGGACGCTGCCTACCTCCTCCTCAGAGCCGATATGCTCCTGGCCGTCGCCGCCACCCTCCTATACCTCGTGGATCTTGCCATCCGAACCATCATCATCCTCATACTGGGCCCAAGGCCGGGGCTCGCCATAATATCCATGCCACTCAGGCACTGTGGCAAGCGGGGGGCTGGAAAGGATCATCCTCACCATCATCATCAAAGGCCCGTCTTGCAATGACAAATGAATCAAAAGTCCATCTTGAAGTGGCAAATCATCGTCAAAAGTCTGTCTCGCAACGGCAATGTTCATCATGCAGCCAGTCTGGCAATGGGCAAGTCCTCAACAGCCCGTCTTGCAACGGCAATTCATCAGCAATACCCGTCTCGCAACGGCAAATTAATAGCAGAGCCCGTCTTGAAACGGTAATATCAACCGCAAAGTTCGTGTTCTACCTGACGAATGTTTCCAAAGTCAGCCAATCACTTCAAGTGATCTTCGTGCGCACAACCCTCGCAGGTAAGCACAGCACAGGTATGAAAGCATATCTCATTCACCTGCAAATCATCATTACTTTCTCAGATAAAGTCATTTCAAGTCATAGAGTTCATCTCGCGATCCTTTTGAGTTAATCTCGAACACCTATTGTGGGCTTGTTCCTACACCCATTTGGGCTTGTTCCCATACCTCTTTAGGCTCGTCCCTATCCGTAGGCTTGTTCCTACACCTATTGTAGGCTTGTTCCTACACCCATTTGGGCTTGTTCCCATACCTCTTTAGGCTCGTTCCTATCCGTAGGCTTGTTCCTACACCTATTTTGGGCTTGTTCCCATACCTCTTAGGCTCGTTCCTATTCGTAGGCTTGTTCCTACACCTATTTTGGGCTTGTTCCTATATCTCTTTAGGCTCGTTCCTATCCGTAGGCTTGTTCCTACACCTATTTGGGCTTGTTCCCATACCTCTTTAGGCTCGTTCCTATCCGTAGGCTTGTTCCTACACCTATTTGGGCTTGTTCCCATACCCAGCTAGGCTTGTTCCTATGCGTAGGCTTGTTCCTACACCTCTAGAGGCTCGTTCCCATACCTCGCTAGGCTTGTTCCTATGCGTAGGCTTGTTCCTACACCTCTAAAGGCTCGTTCCTATATCTCGCTAGGCTTGTTCCTATGCGTAGGCTTGTTCCTACAACTCTTCAGGCTTGTTCCTATGCTTCTTTAGGCTTGTGCCTATACCCTTTGGGTTTATTCCCATACCTCTTTAGGCTCGTTCCTACCCGTAGGCTTGTTCCTACACTTCTATAGGCTCGTTCCTATACCTCGCTAGGCTTGTTCCTATGCGTAGGCTTGTTCCTACATCTCTATGGGCTCGTTCCTATATCTCGCTAGGCTTGTTCCTATGCGTAGGCTCGTTCCTATACCTCGCTAGGCTTGTTCCTATGCGTAGGCTTGTTCCTACACCTCTAAAGGCTCGTTCCTATATCTCGCTAGGCTTGTTCCTATGCATAGGCTTGTTCCTACAACTCTTCAGGCTTGTTCCTATGCTTCTTTAGGCTTGTGCCTATACCCTTTAGGTTTGTTCCTATACCCTTTTAGGCTTGTTCCTACACCCCTTTAGGCTCGTCCCTATAATTCACTTGGGTTCAAAAACCCACCTCTCTCAGTCTTTCACAAATATCATTTCCAATTCACATCTGGCCCGGAACGGCCTTAAACTACCCGGTCCGGAAAGACCGCACAGATTTCCACAGTCAGATTAGCGGGTGACTCCCAAAGAAAAAAGTCAACATTTCCAGCGGGTGACTCCCAAAGAAAAAGTCAAATCCTCGGGGTGACTCCCCATCAAAACAGTCAAACTCGCGGGTGACTCCCAAAGAAAAAGTCAAATCTTCGGGGTGACTCCCCATCAAAACAGTCAAATTAGCGGGTGACTCCCAAAGAAAAAAGTCAACATTTCCAGCGGGTGACTCCCAAAGAAAAAAGTCAAATCCCCGGGGTGACTCCCCATTAAAAACAGTCCAGCCAGCGGGTGACTCCCAAAGAAAAAAGTCAACATTTCCAGCGGGTGACTCCCAAAGAAAAAAGTCAAATCCCCGGGGTGACTCCCCATCAAAACAGTCAAACCAGCGGGTGACTCCCAAAGAAAAAAGTCAAACCCCCGGGGTGACTCCCCATTAAAAACAGTCCAACCAGCGGGTGACTCCCAAAGAAGAAAGTCAACATTTCCAGCGGGTGACTCCCAAAGAAAAAAGTCAAATCCTCGGGTGACTCCCCATCGAAACAGTCAATCTTCGGGATGACTCCCCTTAAGAACAGTCAAACTCCAGTGCAAATGCACATCTTCGGGGTGACTCCCCTTGGAACAGTCACTTTCAGGTACAAAACCCGTAGCCTTTCATTTGGCACCCCATCTTTGTCTGAACTACGACTTGGCTTGATTCCCCCACGGGATACGTAGGAATCCTCTTCATAAGAGGTCCGGCCACTTGACCATCTTGGTCACCTCTTTCCCCGCCGTTCGTGTCCGGCTCGGGATTCTCATTTTTTTGTCGACGACCCCGCTTCCCGTGGAAGCGACGTCGCCGAGGGGCTCTGTGAGTACCCCGATCCGAACTCAAGTTTTGGATTCAATTTAATTAAATTTGGGCTTACACAAATTGCTAAGAAGCAATTAGAGTCCAAAAATCCCAGCAGCCCACCAATCCATTGGGCCTGCCAGCCACTCGGCCCATTATGGCCAAAAGATGTACGCTGTCGTCCGACAAGGGACACTAAGGCGGTTTAACTGCCTATGTCGTGCGACATAAGAAGCCCCATCAGGATGCCTATAAATAGAAGGCATGGCTGATCATTTTGGGGGAGGCAAGGAAGAGAGCCAAAGTGAGGGTCAAATTCTGAGAGTAATATCAGTAAAATAGGGGAAACTCTTGCCAAATAGAGTCTCTCCCTCTCTCTCACACACACACACACTCACCTCCCTCCTCACACACACACACTTCAAGGTCAAGACTCCAAGAAGCTTCCTTTGGTGGTGATTGAAGGGGTAGACACCATACTATTGGTGATTCTACTTCGTGGACTACAATAGGTAGACACTAAACCTCTCTCTCCCTTTAAATAAAGTCTTTAAATATACCTTGCATGCATACTTGCTCTCTTACCATGTAGAAATTGGGATTTTGCATGACAAAGGTGGTGGAGAAGTGAATCTTCAATATTCACTTCTCCCCACCTCAGATCTGGACATTTGGTCATCTTAGGATCAATAAAGATTCAATCTTTACGTATTTGCATGGAGTTAGGAGGTGATGGCTACTTCAAAGTGGCCAAAATCATGTGATTTATCACATTTGGCCACTAAAGCCATGTGATCCTCCCATAATACTCATATATTAGTGTTATATTACTGCTTACAGTAGTTAAATGTGCTTGGTTTGCCTTGAGGAACAAAGGGGAAACAAACAGACTGAAGGGCACAGAAATGGCCTATCTATGTCGTGCGACATGGGACTCCATGGAGATCCTGTGTCATACGACATAGAGATCCCAGAAGGCTGTAAAGCCATTCTTGGACTTCAGATCTGTCCAGTTTATTCCCTCTGCAACTCAGAGCTTTCCTAAGCATTTTAGTGGCTCAAAAGCCACTATTTGAGTGCCTATAATCCATTTGGGTGCGATTTATTGGAGGCGGATTGTCACATGACATGGACAACTTCGGATGTTCCATGTCGCATGACATTCGTATCATTCAAAGTCTATCGTGACTTTGTTCACTCCCGTCAATCCCAAACTGAGTTTTAGACCTTCAAATAGTGTCTTTACTGAGTTGAATAAATGTCATTTCATTTACAGAAACTGCTTGGTCTTTGTAATAAGACAATCGACCAAGAGACATCATGTCGTGCGACAACCTCTCGCCTAGGAGGTCTGTGTCGGACGACATGGGAAGTCTCTCGGGCGATCGTCTTACCTTCTGCCTTGTTAAGACAATCATAATATGTAAAAGGGTGTGGCCCCCTCTTATGGCTCACAAGTTGTACTCAGCTTCCATTTTATCAATGAAAATGTCAAAATTGCATTTTTCACACATCGACACATATTGCACACACACTTTGAATGTCCAAAAATTGTCCAATGTTGATTGAAAGTCTCGAAAGAGGCGTGTTGGGTGAACTCTCTAGTTCTTCCCAAACACGTAACCAGACTCCCGGACTCAAAATCTCTTAAAATAGGTTTTTCAATGTTTTCCTCTAAAAATGGCGTGGCGACTCCCAAAACCGAAGTTTTCAAAAACTTGTCGTATCATTTTCAAGTAAAATAAAAGAAACTCTTTTCAAAAAAAGGGGGGAAATGATACAACAACGATTTTTTCGAGCGAGCGTTCATTCACTATCAGCCTGGATCGGATGCCTGAAAACCCTTTCCCCAAAGCATGGTAGGCAGTGTTGAACTCTAAGACATCCACGTGCTCAGACCCAGGAAACTTCATGGCCTTCATGTCCTCGGTTTCATATTCGTCTTCCGAAGTGTCTTCGGTCTTATGGCTATCAGCCTCCATCTCATCATACATCTTTTTTCTTTCACCCTTGCAAGTAGGGCAGCCACAAGTAAAGGATAGGCAGTGTTCCCCCTCGTAGTTCGATGTAGCAGCTCGATAGATCTGGGTCCAGATAAGGAGCACCCGGGGTCCATTGTCGGGCACTGGAGCAATTAGGAAGGCGTCATGTGGATCCATAGGTATGAAAGCCACTGGGGAGACGTTTAGATCAATAACCCTTTTCAGTGATTGCAGGCACTCGCTGTGCTCAAGCGGCCCGGTTGTGACCCTTACGGTTGTTATGCCATCCGTTCTCGGGAAAGAAGAAAAAGATCCGATGACGTTCACGAATTCCTCATCTTCTGGTTGTTGAAACCCTCCATTCTCGACCAGTGCTTCAATGAACCCTTTCCATTCACCGGTTAGGTTTTTATAAGGAACATTGTGTTCTAGGATTTTGGATGTGTACGGATCTGGGTGCGGGCTTTGTTGTCCCTCATCCTCTGAAGTTTTCGAACACTGACCGCAGGTGCATCTTACGAGGTGCAGTTCTTGGGGACCCATCCCTATTGGCATTTGGCTTGCATTTTCCGGTGGTTCTTCATCGTCGCTTGCTGACAACCAACCATTGTGTCTGGCTTCCGTGGCATCATTTCCGGCATGATTGTTCCAGATTGCTTCCGGATCTGGGGCCTCAGTCGACTCTTCGCTCTCGTCATCATCATCGTCATCGCTGTCATCGGAATCATCTTCCCATACTACCGGGATTTCGGCTGAGAGGGAACGCCGATCAAACTCGTTAGGGGAATATGGGTGCGTGCAGCCGCAGAAATTGTCATATGCTCCCATTCCCGGAAGTGGTAATTGCGATTCGGCTTCTCCACCCAAAAACTGCGGGGGAAGAGTGAGAGGGGGTGGCACGTATTTGACTCCCGGCAGGATATAGAAGGAATCCTCCTCCTCTGATTCTTCGCTGTTCTCGGGATCATATTCGGCCTCTCCCAAAGCCAACTTGCAGAAGTGTACTAGCTCCAGATGCTCCTCGGCCTCTTTGCTGATAAGCCCCAGTACAGGCGCCCGCCGGAAGCTTTCTTGCTCGATTCTTCTCGATTGTTCTAACCATCTTGTGTAAATGGTTCTCTCATGTTTTGACCGGAACAGCCCCAGTTCTTCAGTATCGGTTTTCCCTTCATCCGAGAAATAGCGGGCCTCGTATTCCTGCAGGAAGTCTCTGACATGAGACCAAGGTGGGCTGATTCGTTCAATATCCTCAAGGCTGAGGGGGAATCCGAATTCAGGATCCTCGACAAGGTTGGCCACGGGTATTTGGGGACCTTCATCAGCATCTTCCTGGGCATGCGAAGGTTCTCCGCATTCAATCATATTTACCTGATTATGGTTCCTTGGCAGAGGATTTTTGACTGTATTAGGCCCTTCGGGGCCTTCCAACTTTCCTTGCTCTATCAATCCCTGGATTGCCTTTTTCAGAGTGAAGCAGTTATCTGTTAGATGTCCATGGGCTTGATGAAAAGCGCAATACTTTGAAGTATCCACGGGAGCATTCGGATTCCTGGGTTGGAAATTCTCCAAAGGCCGCAGCAAGCCTTCTTTCACCAGTCCCCTAAAGATGTCGTTCAGAGGCATTCCAAAGTTTTCGAGGTTCATGACCCGTGGTCTGGGCTCCTACTGGTTTTTACGGGAGCAAAAGGAGTTGGTTTATTACATGCCGAGACTGCATAGGTAATCATCTCTTTGCCTTTAGCAGGAGCAAGGGCAGTGTTTGAAGGAGGAGCCCGATATATGTAAGCAGGTGCAGCAGCTGGTTGCTGATTGTAAGCCTTTTCAAACTTAGCTGCGGAGTTAACCATGGCCCGTAAGTCTGAGTACGGGAAGTGACTGAGGGAGGCTCTCAGATGTGGTTTCAGGCATGACTGGAAGATGTCCAGTTGTTCCTCTTCGGAAGGAGGGATGGCCATTTCACTGAGTTTCAGATTCCACCGCTTGTAAAAGTCCCCAACATTCTCGTCGGGACGCTGCACTGTTGTCTGCAGATCAACTCTATTTGTTTCCCATTCCAAGTTAGCCTTGTACTTTTCTGTGAAGGCATTGGTAATCTGGTCCCATGTAGCCCTGGCCTCGGGCTTCAAGCGGAAGAACCATTTTAAGGCACTGGATTTCAAAGATAGACTGAAATAGTCAGCCAACTGCTGATTGGTACACCCTTTGGCCTTCATCGCCAAGGTATACGTGTCCAGATGAGTTTTCGGGCATGCAGTACCATCAAAGAGGTCCAGATTCGGCATAACAAATTTGTGAGGCAGGGGAACGATGGAGTCCGGGTCCGTAGGCCGGAAGGCAGACTTCTTAGCGGTCAATTCAGCAATCTGCGCTTTCATTTCTTTATGCTGTTCCATGAACCAGGCCAGATGAGGGTCTTGTGGCGGAGTCATTGCGTTCAAACTAGTGGCTGAGCTAGAGAGAGGAGCTACCACCGGCGGCAGACTGGTGGAGGGAACGGCCGATCCGGGGACGTAGGTGAAAACCTGTCCTTGGCCCAAATTGCCCGGGGGAGCGTGAGTAGGAGCCTGGGCGAAGGGATAGAACCTTGCGGCCTGCTGTTGATTTTCAACTGGCAAAGTGGGTGGAGGTAGTCCTGATGTAGCTGGGTAGCTTGGATTTCCGGAGTGGGACCCATAAGTAGGCTTAGGTGCGGGCTGCTGTCCCTGATTGTTGAATTGCATGGCTGTCTGAGGCGATGGTGTATAACCCGGGGGGTACTGCGGTCCTGGTGATTCTGATGAAACTGGGATGGAGGTTTGGTAACCCATCGAACCCTGAGTGAGGAATGGGTTGGTGAAAGCTGTGGGAGGAGCAACTGAGCTAGCATCATTCTGAGGAGGGGCTCCTGACGGCTGTTGAGGCATGCCGAACTGTTGTTGTGGCCCTTTGAACTGTTGCTGCGAAGGCCCGGATTGATCGGTTCCAAACTGTGGCGGGATCCCAATTAGCTGTGGCATTTCGAGATAACCCCAACCATGAGAAGACATTCCGTACTGATTCTGCCCCCACTGAGGAACTGCAAACTGATTTGTGCCGTCGAGGCTGCGTGGATCCAAAGTGGTCCGAAACTGGGAATTGGCCGACCCGAAGATCGAGGAGCATGGGTTCTCGTAATGGTACCATAGGAGGTGGGTGGTGGCATCCTGGAGTAATCGGGCGGCGAGAGTGGGATTGGCATCCTCTTCTTCTTCCACGGTGAAGGTGCCATCGGGGTTAAGGCCGGCGGCCAAACCATGGCTTTTAATAGCCTCCATAAGGCTATTCTACTGTGCTTCCTATCGTAACCTCATCTCGTTCGCTAACCGATTCCACCGCCGTTCGCTCGAGGGGTCCCGGGAGGCGGAGTGGACATTGTCCCCATCATTACCGGGCGATGCGGGCATTACGAAACTCGGAGTCGGAACAAATGGCGAAGTTAATGATGCGCTTGACTCTTCCCAACTGATCAAACGGTGACCGGTGTCCTGGAACCAACCTTTGTGAGGAGGCATGCGGGGAAAAGGTACGAGGGTTCAGATGTCTGGGGATTGAAGGAGGGTAGGTGTTTGGGCTTTGGGCTCATGCAACATGCAGTTATTTGTTCTTGTTTACTTAAAACATGTTTTATTAACCTAATCGGTTGGAAAAGATTGCTCTTCTTTTTCGCAAACTACTCTGGATCCTGGATCAGTGGGCCCCGTCACTACGTCTATAAACCCCTCGTATTCCACCTGTATTTCGACCTCCCAGGGTGGACAGCCCCGGGTGAGGGTCCTATAGGGCAAGCGGGTCCCACCGAACGAAATAAAAACGATCCTAAAATTCGGCCGGGTAATCGAGTCTTAACGAGCATTCGATGTAAATTACGGACAAAGCTGACGTCAAAGTCAAGATCATGTCCGAGGGCTCGACAAAAAAGTCGGCATGATTCGGACTCATAAACGTCCACGATTGATCTTGACTTGTCGTCAATTAAGCCGTAATTAGGCATGGAAAAATCGTTAATTCTTGATGACTCAGTGTCATCTTTGGGAGTCGTTGTATAATTTGTGCCGGTCGTAGTCAAAGTCAAGGCGCCGGTCAATATCCGGTCAAAGTCCATGACGGAAAACCGCAACTTCGGTGATTAGGGTCCCGAAAGATATTGACTTGGTATGCCGACTAAGGCTTGAAAGGAAAGGTCTATACACAGACAGGGCATGACACAGACCAGACTAAAAACCAACCGGGTCTCGAACAAAGTGTGTCACGGACAAGTGCATGGTCGACACGAGGCTCCATGGGATGTTTGGGTAGTCCCGTGCTTGCACCGAGAGGCGTAATAAGACCAAACGGGCCGCGATAGGGATTTCCCCGGGTTAGGGACGTAGTGTGCAGTGTAAGGTCACGTGCGCGTAGTGTGCAAGCAGTCTATCTTCTTTTTCTGTGTAAAATAGAAATTTTTCATGTGTCTTAAAAAGAATGATGCATGACCCCTTTTTTTTTGAAAATTTTCTTTTTTTTTAAATCTTTTTTTTTTGAAATTCTTTTTTTTTAAAGTAAATGCACACATAAGCACATAATTCAAAATCCGAGGCAACGGGTCCAACAGTCAAAATTTTGACTTTTCCGAGGCGGCCAAAACAACATGAAAATGTGAAAAATCAACACACACACAAATGATTTTAAATGCTGGGACGGAAGCTTGACCCTCAAAAGCTTTTTCATTTTTTTGAAAACAATGATACCGGTACGTGGGATTGTTAAACCACAATTTATCCTCGACTAGTGTTAGGAGGCGATAACGGGAAGTTTAATGGTTTCCACCGATATACCAAATATCATTTTTTTTTTAAGATAAAGCTTACTTATCCCCAGCGGAGTCGCCACTGTGATGATGTCGCCCGATTTTTTGAAATCAAACGGAGTCGCCACGCCATTTTTGTTTTAAGGGCCAAAACATTGAAAAATGCCCGGAATCAAGAGATTCGAGTTCGGAGGTCACGTTACGTGCCGGGAAGAACGTTAGTGTTCACCCGGAACGCCTCGTAAAACGAGTCTTCCAAGCTTAAAAACCATTTATTTGTGTGTGAGTGTGTTACTTTTGCCAAAATAAATCAAAAATGAGAAAAGTAAAAATTGGGAACACTTTTTAAGACTTTAAACTGATCCCATGATTTTTGGTGTGATTTTTGGAATAAGTTTTGGAACTCAAAAGATTTTTTGAAGTTGAAAACCAA
This sequence comes from Adenophora triphylla var. japonica, assembly GCA_022495995.1. Classification (NCBI taxonomy): domain Eukaryota; kingdom Viridiplantae; phylum Streptophyta; class Magnoliopsida; order Asterales; family Campanulaceae; genus Adenophora; species Adenophora triphylla. Next base: position 396,116 of record JAFEMH010001829.1, on the reverse strand, counting down.
TTCTGCCAGAATGAAAAAGGCAGTGGACACTTGATTTTGAAATGGATTCAAGGGCCTTAAAACTTCATAATCTGGAGAAACACAGAGAATGAATGTCGTTCCAGGAAACTTAAATAAGATTTATGTGAAAGAATTTTCCATTTTGGAGCTGACTTGAGGGACCAAAACCTTCTGGAAATCTCAGATGTGAAATCTGGATTTCCAGAGACTGATGAACTGACTTTTAAAAGATAATTTGGAAAAGACATTTAGACTCACCCAAAAAATAAAATAAAAATATGTCTGGAAATATATGGATGTTGGATACAAAAAGTATTTTGTAGTCAACACCTAATTCCATGTTTTACTGGGTCCAAAAAATAAGAGAGTGGACTGAGGTCTCAGAACAAATGCTACTGGACAGCAAGATGTTCTTGAGAAAAATGTGATTTTAAGGGGGGTTTTGCATCCATGCTTGTCCCCATTTCCTTAGGCCTTAGTTAGTGATTCCACTAGACCTTGTTTTAAGTGGTGATATTACTATACCAAGCCATCATTAGGGTACATTATGGGACTTAAAGCACTTCATTTGCTTGGGATGGGATTTTAACTTGAAACAAAGATTTAATGTATGAAAATGCTTCTAAGTCAAGGATGGGAATAACTTTAGAGTGGATTTAAGGTAGTCATTGTGATGACTAAACTTGAGATCTTTTAACTCAATGTATCAACTTCACCCTTTTGTAACTTAAGAACCTTGAAGATGTTCATCCATGGAAATTTGTTCCAATGTAAAGATCTTAGGTTTTGGAAGCACTTTCAAGAAAGTAAGAAATGATTTGACCTTTTGAAATGAAGCCATCCATGGAAATGTTGTTCCAAGATGACTTCATTTTAGGTCAAATGAAGTTTAAATGACATAAAAGTAAGAATGTGAACCTTTTCGGGTAATCATCCATGAAGATGAACTTCAAGGTGACCATACCTTAGGTTGAAAATCAAATTAAACAAGACATTTTATGCAAGTAAAGAGACAAACAAAATTGGAAAATGTTGATATCTTGTAGAAGATCATCCACGGAGATGAACTTCCACGGAGATCTTCTGCATCTAGAGCAAGAACAAGTAAAGTTACATCTTTGAAAATGAGATGTATGCATGAATGATGAGGATTTTAGGAGTAAAGAGGAGGAGGGCTTTACCAATGGTGGTACCCCAACTTCTTTGTGTTTGTGTTTGATTTTTGGAATATCAAGATTTGAAAGTGTTTGGATTGAGGAGTATCAAGGTTTGGTGTGTTTGGTATTTGATTGGGAAAGATTCAAGAGAAAATGGTGACAATTCAAAGGAATTCTCACTGCTTTCTCTCTATATTTCGCCGCAGTTTCGTTGTCGTGAATTGGTTGTGTCTCTATTTTAAACCGAGACCGGAGGGCTTTATTTATAGGCCACCGAAACTGTCGCCCGTCCGTCGCGGACAAGAATGATAAGAAGGTGCCCTCCCAGCTGTGAGGCATTAAAATGCCGTTCATCTCGAGGTGCAATTAGTTTTGACAGGGAGGAATATTTTTTGTCAACAAGCAAACCGACTCGTTAACTGTTTTTCAGCTTGCAAATTCGGATTTGGCCAATTTCTTATGCTTTTGGAGATTCTTTTAGTTGTTTAACCTCAAATAGCAATTCCCATTCTACCCTTGCTTGGTTAGAAATCTTAGGAAATGCTAGGAATTGTTAGTAATGTTAGAACTTCTCGTTAATTTTCTAACGAAAATGCTACCAACTCAAATTGGAGCACTTACAGCGCAAGTTGCCTAGTAGAGCGCTCGAGAAGCTTACCACTCCGTGGTCCCGACCGCCCAAGAAGGCCCAAAGTCCGAGTTTGAGCCGAAATGCCCAAAGCCAAAGCCACTTAATTCCCTTCAGATGATTGGGATGGCCTGGTTATGCAGCGCTTATTCGGGAAAAGGCCTGTGTGCCAAATCCGATCGATTTGGTTCCGCCCAAAGAGACGGTAGAAATGATCGAGGAAGGAGGATTACAACGCAATTCCCAAGTCATGAGGCCCCCGACGGCAATGCCATCGAAGACCTGGGAAATCCCTGGTCCTGGCCGCAACCAAGGAGGAAATGATCACCAAGCTCGATTGGTCCCCCTCTGGCCCCCTCGTTGCAATCCCATGTAGGTCCTCCGAGTCTCTCATTGTCGAGTTTGAGTCTCTAGAGTCGTCCGATGGCCTTACGCCCTGAAGACTACGGTTGTAGCCAATGTCTGTATTCCCCTTCGCTCTTAATGAAATGACGAACCTTTTGAGTATCCCTCGACGCCACTCTAACTAATGATTAATTAACTAATAACCTAAAACAGCTTAATAATGATTCATTAGATAAAGAAGCAGACACATTAAATGAACAATATATTAAAGAAATCTTTGCTGTTGTTCTGGAAGAGGAAAATCGAGCCTAAGCCGCCGAAGAGATTTTGACAAGTGTGAATTGGGAACTCATGCGAAGAGCCTAAAGAGATGCAGATTGGATAGTTTCTTCGAAGGAACCGAGAAAGATGCCTCCGATTGAGCCGCTAAGAGTATTTCAGGATGTGTTTCAGATGGTCCTATACGGATACGCCAGCCTCGACCCTTCCATACTGGAACATCTGGACACCAAGCCAATTCGACCTTAAGTCACGTAAAGCTGCGTAAAAGCCGAGAAGAATCAAGCCTCGAATGGCTCCCGCAAGCAAAGGAGGAGATAGAAAAAAGATGCTCAGCCAGGTTCATCGTGCAGGTCAGCCGAATATCCGACATGGCTTTCCCAACATAGCCACTGGGCACCAAGGCCAACGGGAAGATCCGACTGCGTCACAGAGATTTCGCAGACTTCGAAACAAAGCTCAGTCCAAAAGATGATTTCCCTACCGTACCAAACATTGACATGCTCAAGGGTAGATTCCACAAGCCAACCATGAGGTCAAATCCTTCGTCGACTGTAGCTTTCACACCTACAAGGTTATAACCAAATCAAAATGGCAAAGTAGGAAGACTCAAGCCAAGACACCTTTCACAACCTCCCTCGCACGTATCGGCTACACCTGGCCATGCCATGCCATTCGGACTAAAGAACGCCTGGGCTACTTCTACTGCAGGGCGCCATGCTCTATTCCATTGATGATCCACAAAGAAACGAGGTCTATGGACGAAGATGCATACATACACTCCAAAGGGTCCAACGCGTCAACACTTCGCCTGATCCGGGAGGAAATTCTTCTACGCCTTCCGAGACCACACAAAAGATGGAGACACAATCCACCCAAAATGCACCTTTCGTGTAAAGCACGAGGCATGCAAAAGGTGATATATGCACTTAATGGGAATCAAGTAGATCCCGTAAAATCAAGGCCATAAGCCGAAATGAAACCACTCCTGGACACCGGATGTAAGTAAAATCCTTCATGGGAAGACGCAATACATAAGCCATTTTATAAATCACTTGACCTCAATCTGCGAGCCAATCTTCAAGTTGATGAGGAAAAGTGCCTACATTGCAGTAATGGAATCCGTAATGCCAGGCTCGCTTTTGAAAAGATCAAGGCGTACCTTGTGAATCCCCCGATTCTTTGCCCGCCACATCAGCAAAAGCCACTGTTGCTATATCTAACTGTCACGGATACATCAATTGGGGCTATGTTAGCTCAAGAGAAGAAAGATTCCAAGGTCGAAAACGCCATCTATTTCGTGAGCAGAAATCTTCAAGGGAGCGAACTCAATTACTCTGCTTGTGAAAAGACTTACGCGGGCCTGGTCTGGGTAGTGGGAAAGTTGAAACACTACATGCAATCTCACCCGATACATCTCGTCTCAAAGTTAGACCCCATCAAATATCTGTTCGACAAACCTTCCATCTCCATGAGGTTGGCAAAATGGTCGCTCTTTTTGGCTGAATACGACATCACATATGTGACGAGGAAATCCGTGAAAGGGCGTATAATGGCAGAACAGTTGGCCGATTTCCCAAGTGATGAGTCCCGAGGACCTGAACCCCAATTCTCTGATGATGGAATCTTTGCTCTAGAAGGAGAAAATCGCTGATGGGGCATCAAACAAAAGGGGGAACGGAATAGGAATGCTTCTGGTCGATCCTACTGACGAGCACACTCCCATAGCAGTAAAGTTGAACTTCGAGGTCACCAACAACGCTGCTGAATATGAAGCTTGCATAGCCGGGTTGGAGGCCGCCCTTGAAAGAAATTTCAAAGAATTGGAAGTGTATGGTGACTCCGCCCTCATCATCAATCAGGTCTCGAACAAATGGAAGACCGTGGACCCGGGTCTGCAGAAATATCACACTTACGTGGAAGAGCTAGTAACTCAATTCAAGGAAATCAGCTTCCATTACTTGCCCAGAGATCGCAACAGATTCACAAATGCTCTGGCAACACTAGCCTCTCTCGTTGAAATACCCGAAGGTAAGTCTGTCAAACCATTCAGAGTCGGGAGAAGAGAAAATCCCGCTTATTGCTTTGAAATTGAAGCGGAGGCCGAACTGGCCAGTGATCCATGGTATACCCAGATCTATCAGTACTTGAAGAATGGAGAAGCCTCTTTCATAAATGAAGATGGGGAATATAAAGAAGGAATCAAAGCAAAAGGCCTCTCAGCCCTGAAGCGACTCGCATCCCACTATGTTATTTTGGGAAACATGCTGTACAAGAAGCGCTATCAAGGCCCCCTCCTACGATGTATCGGCAAACAAGAGGCTACCGAACTCATGAAAGAAGTACATGGTGGTACCTGCGGCCCCCACATGAATGCTCGGGCTCTAATGCAAATCATACTAAGAATGGGGTACTTTTGGATCTCCATAGAAGCTGACTGCATCCAGTTCGTCAGAAGCTGCGACAAATGCCAGCGGTACTCGAATCTCAATCATTTGCCTCCTCACGAGCTATATTGCATGACAACCCCTTGGCCTTTCGTCACATGGGGAATTGATTTCATAGGCAAAATTACACCATCAGGCAGCAACGGCCATGAGTTCGTCCTGGTAGCAGTGGATTATTTCACCAAGTGGGTTGAAGCCAAATCCTACAAAATCCTCAACTCAAAGAAAGTATCCCTCTTTATCAAAGGGAACATCATATGCAGATACGGGTTGCCAGCCGAAATCATTTCAGATAATGGATCCCACTTTGAAGGGGAATGCGACAGACTGCTAGCGGAGTTCAGAATAACCCGTCACAAGTCATCTCCTTACAGGCCCCAAACCAACGGAGCCGTTGAAGCAGCAAACAAGACCTTGGAAAACATCATTCGGAAAATGGCTGTCCGAGGTCGAGATTGGCCCGGGAAGCTACACTTTTCTCTCTGGGGCTACAGAACATCCGTCAGAACGGCAACAGGGGAAACACCGTTTGCTCTTACCTACGGAATGGAAGCTGTACTCCCAATCGAGCTAGAAATCCCCTCACTATGTGTGCTGTTGGAAAGCCAGATCAACGAGGTCGAATGGCTCCAGAGTCGCCATGATGATTTGGCCCTGCTAGATGAACGCCGATCGAGAGCCATGGAACACATCCGAGCTTACCAAGCAAGGATGGCCAGAGCCTTCGATAAGAAAGTAAAACATCGAGAGATCAAGGAAGGTGACCTCGTTTTGAAAGAGAAGCCCCCAGTCCGCATCAACCCGCTTGGCAAATGGGAGCCTATTTGGGTCGGGCCATATGTCGTTCAGAAAATCTTCTCCGGAGGAGCCATGCAACTTGCAGACCTCGATGGAAATCCTTTTGTACACCCAGTGAATGGCGACAAGCTGCGCAGATACTACGCGTAGAACACTGAGTCAAAACAAAAAAAAAAACAAAAATATATCAAAAAAAGAGTGCTAAAAGAATAATACCCAACTAGGTTGAAAAACCCGAGAAGGGCGGCCTAGGTAAAAAACAGGGTTGCAAAAAAAAAAAAAAAGTGCTAAAAGAGTTATACCCAACTAGGTTGAAAACCCGAAAAGGGCGGCCTAGGTAAAAACAGGTTGCACCAAAAAAAAAAAAAAAAAAAAAAAAAACAAACAAACAAAAAAAACAATTTTTTTTTAACCGGGTCGAACTACGGAGACCTGAGCCCTTTAGTCCGAAGGGAACGTAGGCAGCCGGAAACGGTTCGGTCTAAAACACAAATAAAAGTCATACTTTGTCATTGATCAAGCCATGAAAGCGTTTCGAAAAACTCTGAAGCAATTCACATATTCATTACAGTTAAAAACTTTTTGATGAGCCTAAGCTCGGTTCACTCCTACGACTTACAACCTGCTAAAAGAAACTAAATACATAATCAAACTAATGTGTCTGCTACGACAAGAAATGGATACTCAGAAACCTCAAGGTCACTCCAAGCCACTCACCGGCTTCTCCCTCTTCTTCCCTCCTCTTCGGGTCTTCTTCTTCTCGCACCGGAAAAATGTCGCCCGCCGCCTACCAAGCTCTGGTGTAGGGACAGGATCTATCAAACCCGCATCCGTCGTGGCCTTAGTGGACCTAGCCTCATTTCTCATCTCCGTAGCCGAGCCGGTAACATAGGAATCCTCCTCTCCTCTCTCTCTTGACATAAGCCTCATAGTCGGTCACGGCATCTCCGCTCCTATCATGAGGGTTGGCCCTCGCCTCGGCCCTCCTCCTCTCAGAAACTGTCATGTCTTCCACACCAACAATGGCCTCACGCCGTCTCAAGATAGGCACCCGAGTCTCCCCCAAATGCCTCTCGTACCAATCCAAGTACCAAGTGGTCAGAAACACATGCCCCGGATGCCTAAGGATAACCCTAGGAGGAAATACATCATACCTCCATGCTCGGGAAAGAAATGGGAACACTGAGGGATCATCCATCGAAGCAGAAGCTACCACCCTGGTAGCTATGTCCTCAAAGACCTCCAAAGGAGTCTGCTCCAAGCCAAACTGTCTCCGAACCAGAGCCGGAATGTAAAAACTGGACTGAGAAAGCCCCGGAAGCAGAACCACATGAGACCCATCCTGAAGTACTCTCCGAGTCTCTACCCGCCAATGAGGCACCAACCACCTAATATCCACAGTCTGGCGACAAGCCATCCAACGCTCCCATGAGCCCTGATCATCAAGATCCACGGTAACGCCTCTCCTGGCAAAAGTCCAAGGTTTAACCGCATCAGAAGTTTCACGAAGGACCCCCAGGCGCTCCATCAGCCACATAGTCAAAAGAAACGGGCTGCCCCCGTGCATATATCGCCTCCCGGTAGCCAACCTGTCAAGAGCATGAAAGGTCTCTCCCAGGATCAAGGGCACAACATCCCGGCCCAAACGGCAGTGTACAACCACATCCAACAAAGCTCGATGGCAGATCCCAAAAGAGTAAACCATGAACAAGGTACCAAACACGCAGAGTGCAAAAGCATCCCAATAGGCATCATCAAGCAAGCCTAACCCCCTAAATCTATCAGGAAGACCAGAAATGTCAAAATGATCGGGACCACAGATCATACCTTGTGCTTCCTCCGGGGAAAGATGAAGAAGGTTGCACAACTTGTCAACAAAAGAAGCTCCTCCGGGCAAAGGAATCGCAATCTCCTCCACCTCAGGACCGCCAAGTAAAGCCCGGAATTCTTCAACGGTCGGAACAACTTCATTGTAAGAAAATCAAAAAACATGCCTTCTAGTATCCCAAAATGAAGAAGAAGCTCTCAAGAGATCATAATCCGGAACCAATTCTTTGAGAGACCACAAGCATCGCATCTTGTACCTTTCTTCAAAGAATGATCTTCTCTCGTGCATAATCTCCCTACACCACTCCTTGAACTTTTCAAAGAACAACATTTACCTTTCTTTGGACAATTTTGGAGAATTTTTGGCCATTTCCATGTTTTTTCTCTTCTCTCCCGAAATTCCAGTGAGTTTGAACAAGAGAAGATGAAGTTTCAATGACATTTATGGTCCAAACCAGATCCAACCATCGAAATAAATGAAAACTGTTAGATCTCGACCCTATCCGCGCGGATACAAGTGTCAATACCAGAAAAAAATCTGCAGCAGTTTAAACTGCTGCACCACGGAGGAATATTTCGCTCGAAACCTGTGCAAAGCCTGTCCAAACAGTTCACAGCTCAAAACCTTCACACCCTTGCCAAAAAACCAGGGCTCATGCAACATTGCATTCATAATAGAAAAAAAAGAAGTAGGTAACAGAAATCCAAGATTATTACATTCCAAAAAAAAAAGAGTGTGCAAAAGAAGAAAAATAAAATGTATCTGTCTAAATAGGTACAGTCCCAAAATCAACCAAAAATCATCAGTCAAAATCCTCAGTGGCTGGCCCTTTCCCCCGGTCCCTCTTGCGACTCGGGCCCGCCTCCTCAGTAGCCATAAATATCTCGGGCTCGGAATCGTCATCCTCGTCTCCAGAGAGAGGCTCGCCTGGATCAACCGGTACGCCACGATAAGGCAACCCGAGGTCCGCAAAGAAGTCATATCCGAACGTGAACGCGTCGGATTCCTGGACGTGCGAAGATGACCCGCCGTGGTGCCAAACGTGCCCCTGCCCGTGCAAATCCCCGAGGATGACGTGGTCCGGAGGAAGCTCCATGTCGGGATCTATGAGAGGAGAAAGAGGAGTCTCGGTAGAATGCTCCGAAGGAATAGGGGAAGTCTCCCGCTCAACAGGCGCCGACTGTGCATGTCTCGCCCTGCCCTGAGCAGCCCCACAGGAAACCATCCTCCTGAGGAACCTCTTGGCCCCAATCACCTGCTTCGTCAGCTTCTCCACAACCACAGCCGGGAACTGCATGGAAACAAAAGTGTCAGAAAATAATTGATGTGAAAAATGATGAAGCGAAGGGAAAGAAGAAGAGACAGTAAAAAGCCTTACCTTCATATCCGGATGAGGTCGGAAAGCTCGTGGGACCCGATCAGGGACAGGAATCTGCACCCTCAATCTGACCCCATCCTGGACATATGAAAAGTCCGATCGAGGGTACCGCACGATCCCCAACCCCTCTCTCTCAAGAACCTGGGGCATCCTCAGCCTCCTCAAGACAAATCTCGAATACTCCTCAATCGCCACAAACATCGAGAAGTGCTAGCCACCTCGATAATCACCCCAGGTCTCCGATCTCTCACTCGGATGCATCATGTCGGCAGGAGGCTCCACCGGTGCCATCAGAGGCGCACCCTCGCCATGCTGGCGCGTCACTCTCTCCCCCAGATAATACACATCACAGGTCAAACCCCTCAAAATCCTCCGCTGCACGGTCCATCTCTCGGCACCCTTCAGCTGCTCAACCTCGAAGCGGCCCCAGGGGTAGAACCTCATCCCCTCATCCGACTCAGCTCTCACTAAAGGCAGGCAATCCCTATACTTGAGGGTCGTGCGCCCCCTAGAACCTATCTTCTCCCGAGCATGCTTGCTCCAGGAAAGCATAGCCGGATATGCCCCGATGTGCTCCGCCGGCTGTCGCCACATCGTGACGTGAAAGAACTCCAGAGCCCATACCTGCGAAAGGTAAAGATTACATCAATTAAGTGCAAAAGAAAAAAGAAGTGCGTGCTTAAGGAAAAGAAAAAGCAAAAGCTTATACCTCTAGGGGGAACTCAAAGCATGTCAGAGAGCTGACAGCCTTCCGGCTATACCGATCCAGAGCAAAATATAGCTCTGCCAGCCCTGCCTCTCCCCAAGACACCTCCCCAGCCATCTCCACATCCTCCAATGTCCTCAGCAAAGCGAACACCGCCGTCCCCTCGGCGTGTCCAAAAAGTGTGCTCGAAAAAGCAAACCACAAAAAAGCCCTCGCAATCTGCACAACAGCCACTCTCTCATCCTCGACCTCATAACTCTCAATGCTCTCCACGATCTTCCCGTGGACCACAGCATACTCCATCCCCATCCCTTTTTTGGGAATGGGGTAAAGCCTAGAAGATTCTGCAGCTCCAGGTCACTGTAGCCGTCTCTCCACTCAATGCTCCGTCCTTTAAAGGACAGGCCTGTGATCGCAGCGTAATCGGAAGGTGTGATCGTGGCCTCGCCCCAGAAAAAATGGAATGTGTGGGTCACGTCCCCACTGTCTTGCCGTGGCTAAAGCAAAAATCAAGCCCTTGCTCTTGGGGAACTTGATCAACCCCCTCAGGCACTCGATGAACTCATACAAACCAGTCCCAATGACGATCTGTCTCGGACTCATCAAAACTCCTCTGCCCAAGACTGGGAGCCGGTCCCACAGGTCAACCACGGCCTCCACTGATCCCCGAGTCTTCAGCTTATTCAGCTGCACCGTCACAAAACGATCTCCACCCTGCAATTGAAAGAAAAACAAAAAAAAATGTCAAAAAATTGCATTTAAAAAAGCATACACATGCATCATAGACATAAAGTTTTGAAGAAAATCGGGCAGCATAACGGCATATAATGGACTCAGCCCCATTTTTCTCACACAAAAGAAAAGATTTTTCAGCAACCACCATTCATCATACATAAAAAAATGTCAATAACAAGGAGTCAACGGAAGCAAAACTCCGTCTCGTTTTCAAAAAAAAAAATGACATACAATTTTTCACAATGAGTCAACGGAAGTAAAACTCCGTCCCATTTTTCATAAAACAGCACAAATAAGCAATTTTCCACAATTCATTCATTCAATCAACGGAAACAAAGATCCGCCCCATTTTTCACAAAAAATCATATTTTCACAAAAAGCATGCATGTATACATTCACATCATTCATAAAAAATATATCTCATTGCAAAAATCCTACATGCAACAAAAAAAAAAAAAGAGAGTCCGTCCCGGATTCGGGAAAATTTTCATCATCTCATATTTCAAAAAAATGGCAAAATGCCCATTCTTTTTCAAACAAAATGCATATTTTGATTACCCACATACTCACTGCAACATGCAAATCATCAAAGACCAAATTCAAGGCCAAGAACATCAAATTTTCGGATTAAAAAAAAAGAAAAAAAGAAAAATCACAAAAATAAATTTCAAATGAAAAATCAACAAAGGAAATGAAGAAATTCGAAGTATACCGTGCGAAGACTCGGATCAGTGGCCCAATGTTGCCACGCATCGGAATACGGCTCCTCCGCAATCGATTGCGAAAGAGAGTAATGCCTCCTCATTCTTACGAGCTCTAATCGCCTCTCCGCGACCGGGCCACGTCCTTGGCTTTGAATGGCAACTCCCCCGTGTTCCATTGCTTGAAAAATCAAAGAAATCGGAAGATTTTGGAAACTTCTAGGCCAACAATGGAGGATTTCTCAACTTTCTCTCTCTCTTCTCTCGAAAAACTGGAAAAATGGTGAGGAAGAAAGAGAAGGGCGGAGGCCCTTTATTCAAACCTCTCAGGGCTTCATTCTACTCCGCGCGGATGGAATTGAAGTGGCAAAATGACAGTTCTGCCCTTTAAAATTTCAGGACTCTGCAGTTTAGTCCTCAACTTAACAGAGTTAACCAAAGTTAACCAAAGCTAACCCCCTTTCAAAAGAACTTCACGGCAGTAAAACATAAGTCCTATTCCTCCGAGAAAGATAACGGAATCCCGTTTCTTTCATCAATTTCATCAACGGCCGTAAAACGTAAGCCCGATTTCTCCGCGAAAGTTAACGGAATCCCATTTCTTTCATCAATTTCATCAACGCCAGTAAAACGTAAGTCCGATTTCTCCGAGAAAGATAACGGAATCCCGTTTCTTTCATCAATTTCATCAACGGCAGTAAAACGTAAGTCCGATTTCTCCGAGAAAGATAACGGAATCCTATTTCTTTCATCAATTTCATCAACGGCTGTAAAACGTAAGGCTGATCTTTCTGAGAAAGATAACGGAATCCCATTTCTTTCATCAATATCATCAACGACAGTAAAACGTAAGTCCTATTCCACCGAGAAAGATAACGGAATCCCGTTTCTTTCATCAATATCATCAACGGCAGTAAAACGTGAGTCCTATTCCTCTGAGAAAGATAACGGAATCCCGTTTCTTTCATCAATTTCATCAACGGCCGTAAAACGTAAGCCCGATCTCTCCAACGAGAATTAACGGAATCCCGGCCGTAAAACGTAAGCCCGTTTTCCCCAGCAAAGGCCAACGAAATCTCGATTCCACCCCCAGCAGCTTTTCGAACTACGTAAGGGCTTGATTACCCAATCGGGATACATAGGTAGCCTACCATAGGTCCAGCACTCGACCAAAATGGTCATCCTTTCCTTCGGCAGCAGACGTAAGACCGATCCCTTCAAACGAAGTCCACCAAAGGACCATCAATCCCAAATCTTTAAGGTCCGAGGCACCTAAAATGCCATCATCAAGGTCCGAGGCACCTAAAACGCCATCATCAAGGTTCGAGGCACCTAAAATGCCATCATCTTCAAGGTCCGAGGCACCTAAAACGCCATCATCAAGGTCCGAGGCACCTAAAACGCCATCATCAAGGTCCGAGGCACCTAAAACGCCATCATTAAGGTCTGAGGCACCTAAAACGCCATCATTACCAGGTTGATGCCTCAAAATAGTCACTCCAGGGTCAAAGACCCGAACTACGACTAACTTGATTCCTCTTAAGGATACATAGGTAGCCTATCATTAGGTTCAGCCATCAGACCAAAATGGTCATTTCCTATCCCCAGCAGAGTTTCTTTCAGCAACCAACTACAAAACTCGCTCGCCAGGTTGACGCCTCAAAATAGCCACTCCAGGGTCAAAGAACCGAACTACGACTGGCTTGATTCCTCTTAAGGATACGTAGGTAGCCTATCATTAGGTTCAACCATTAGACCAAAATGGTCATCCCTTTCCCAGCAGTGCGGATATACAACTCTAGCCATCAGACCAAAATGGTCATCCCTTTCCCCAGCAGTGCGGATATACAACTCTAGACATCAGACCAAAATGGTCACGTTCTATCCCCAGCAGAGTTTCTTTCAGCAATCGACTGCAGAACTCGCACATCAGGTTGACATCGTAAAACAGTCACTCCAGGGTCAAAGACCCGAACTACGACCGGCTTGATTCCCCAATCGGGATACGTAGGTAGCCTACCACCAGGTCCAGCCATCCGACCACTTTGGTCACCCCCCTGTAAAATATGGAGCCTTACTCTTATCGACGACCCCGCTTCCTTCGAAAGCGCCGTCGCCGAGGGGCTACTATAAGTGCTCCAATTTGAGTTGTTAGTATTTTCGTTAGAAAATTAACGAAAGCCCTAACATTCCTAACATTTCTAACAATTCCTAACCTTTCTAACAAAGCAAGGTTAGATTAGGCTTTGCTATTTAAAGTTAAACCAAGAAAAGAATCTTAAAAAAAGAGAAAAACCCGAAATGGAAGTGGCTGGAACACAAACTGTTTGAATATTTTTGAAAATATTCCTTTGGTCCAAAGCCCGCACCGCATTAAATGAACAAAGGCACGCCGCAAGATTACATATCCGCGCGGATGACTTTGATTTTTTCAGAGGCCTATAAATTGAGCCCCTCAGTCTTAGAAATAGGAGAGCCACAACAATTCACTCACAGCACCTTGGCAAAAATACTAGAAAAAACAGTGGGAATTCTCTTGAATTGCCACCTTTTTCTTTTGATTATTTTCCCAAATTTCACTCACTAATCACTCTCAAATTCAAGCCTCAAACACAAACACAAAGAAGATTGGTAAACCCTCCTTCTCCTTACCCTAAACTCCTTCATCCATGCATGCATTTCAAACTTCAAAGATGTAGTTTGTTCATCAACTTGGTGTTCATTCTTTGCTTGACCTAAAAATGTAGTCACCTTGGAATAAATTTCCATGGATGACCATTTAAAAGGTCCAAATTGCTTCTTACTCACTTAAAAGTGTTCTTCCTCAAAATCATTCACTCAAAAGTGTTTTCCAAAATCATTTTCATACATAAAATCTTGATTTCAAAGCTAAATCTCCCCCTTCCCAAGCAAATGAAGTGCTTTAAGTCCTAATGTACCCTAAGGATGGCTTGATATAGTAGGTCACCACTAAAATTTCTAGTGATCACTAATCAAAGCCTAAGGAAATGGGGACAAAGCACGGATGCAAACCCCCTTTAAAATCACATTTTCCTTCAAGAACATCTTGCTGTCCAGTAGCATTGTTCTAAGACCTCGGTCCATTGTCTAATTTTTTGGACACAGAAGAACTTAAAATTTGGTGTTTACTACAGAATACTTTTTGTAGCCAACATCCTTAGCTTTCCATAAATATTTTTACTTTATTTTTTTCGTGAGTATAACTCCCTTTTTAAAATTATTTCCTAAAGGTCAGTTCAACAGTCTCTGGAAATCCAGATTTCATATCTGAGATTTCCAGAAGGTTTTGGTCCATCAAATCATCTCCAAATGGAAAAGTATTTTGTAGAAATCTTATTTAAGGTGTTTTGAACAACTTTCATTCTCGGACTTTCCCCAGATTTTGAAGTTTTAAAGCTCTTAAATCCATTTTAAAATCAAGTGTCCACTGCCTTTTTCATTCTGGCAGAAATGACTTTCAACTTCAAGGAGTCTTTTGAGTACCAAAACTCAACCCTAAAATCATACCAAAAATCATGGGACTTTTTTTATGTCTTACAAAGAGTTCCCAATTTTTAGTTTTCTCAGTTTAAATTCATTTTGTCCAAAACACACACACACACTCAAATGGTTTTTAAGCTTGGAAGACTCGTTTTACGAGGCATTCCGGGTGAACCCTAACGTTCTTCCCGGCGTGTAACGTGACCTCCGAACCCAAATCTCTCATCTCGGGCATTTTTCAAAGTTTTGGCCCTTAAAACAAAAATGGCGTGGCGACTCCGTCTCCGTTTTGATTTTCAAAAAAAAGGAAAGGAAAAATTGGGTGGCACATTCGTCACAACTCTCGGTTCTTCCCAACACGTAACCTGACCCTCGAACCCGTTCTCTTTCAAAAAGGTTTTTCAAAGTGCACCTCTAAAAGCATGGCGTGGCGAATCCTTTATTTTTTATTTTTTTGGCGAGCTTTCATTCAACTGCTGGGGAGACTAACATAGATACAGATTTTGTCTCGGTTTTGCTTGAGGGCCAGTATTCAAGGGTTCACGGGGCTCAGTTGACCATTGTACCTGCAGGGGGGGTACAACACTCCAAGCGCTACATCTAACTAAGCTATCTCGTTAGCAAAGATTAACCTATGTTAGCTTGTTTGTACGAGTCTGTCTGTTCTGGGAAAGAAATGCGATCATTGTACTAAAAGGTTGGCTTTATCGGGTTTGTACATGAGATATTGGAACTGTCTCGGGTGAGTTTATATAGTAAGGTGTCCTCTCTCGTGCATTTTCATAGGAGTGTATGTGAGGATAGAAGGTGTATTATAGCGACGGCGAGTCGGAAAGTGCTCTGGGGTAACCACTGCAGGCCTTTCCATATTGTCTGATGTCAACCAAATGTGTCGCCCGACATGCCATGTGTGCTTGGCAATATGTGTCGCACGACTGAACGAAGCTCGTAACAGGCCTCTATTAAAGTCAGCTCAGGCTTCATTTGTAAACACTGCCCTTCCAGTAAAAGGAAACCAGCAGCCCCAACTTGACAGACAGGCGAATTCTTTGGCCAAGACTGATACTTTCGGCTGCCATGGAGCACTATAACAGAGAGGTAGCTTCTCGGGAATATCAATTTCATCAGGATTTTGTCGAAATTTGTGGATCTCATCTGAGGCAACATAGGCGGGTTATCGACAAGCTGTACAATATGCCGTGCATTTGGTTCTTGAAAGAGTGGAAGATCGACTGGGACTTGCTTCGGGCTGCATCCTGCTTTTGGGACTTATAACGACACGTCTTTACTTTGTCATACAATGATTTGACCCCAACCATGGAAGACTTTAGGGCATTGACAGGTCTGGGCGAGGCGGCAACTGTAGCATTCCCACGGGACGGCCGGTCGGTTGTGGAGCAATTGTCAGACTTTCTGTGTCTGCCAGCGGACCAGGTGCCATCTATGATTCTGGGTGATGGGTCCATAGACTTGACTCGGATAGCTAGGTTGCGCTTGTCCAGTCCTGAGCTGTTTGATCTTTCTACCTCCTTGGACATATTCATGCTGTTCACCCTGTCGGCTTACTATTTCTGTGGATATGCCGGAGTCTGTTCAAGTGCGTTGCTGGAGACTGTCAGGCAACTAAGGGGTGACCGGGGTGTGGATCTTCGTCAAATCCGGTCTGGCCAAGGGGAGATGGACATTGTACCACTGTTGCTGGCTGAGACCTACCATGGCATTGACAGGCTAGCAGGGGGATCGAGTTTCATGGGGGCAGGCAGCCCCAGTTTGTTGTCCTTGTGGTTCTCTGAGAGGTTGCGCTTGATTGGGCCATTACCAGAGGGTCGGACAGCGATGCCTTGGGTGACCCGGCCACGCAGGTTGCTGAGGGATGCGGCCGCTGACAGCTGGCAGGTTAGATTGTCACGGTACGGGACTACTGATCTGAGCTTTTGGATCCCTGCTTGGAAGTTACAGACCATGAGAGACATTCAGGATGGATCAGTGATAGTTAGGCTGCCAGGCTTGCATGTATCTTCTTTCTGTATCCCATCATTGGTGAGCAGGCAGTATAGGTGCCCTTAGCAGATTGTCCGGGCTTTGAGGGAGAGGCTGACGACTGATGCTGTTCCGATGGCTATGGCCGAGCCCCAGGCTATGCAGTTCTTCAGCAGATCCTTTCTGGAGGGTTTTCTTCCCACTCGTGTACTTCTTCGACAGTCCATAGGATTCACATTCTTGTCCACAGAGTACTTGATCTGGTACGAGGAGCAACAAGGTCTTGTGCAGTTGGCTATAGAGGCTCGCCGTCGGGAATTCTTGGGAGCAGATTACTCGACTAGCCGGTCTTTCAGGGATACGGAGGCACGGGGGAATCCAGATAATGTTACCGGTGATGTTGCTGAGGACTATCGGAGGCAAGAGATCCGGAGAGCTGCTCTGAGGGATGATCCAGAGGTGATAGCTCGCAGAGAGGCCTTGAGACAAGAGAGGATTGCTAGGGCCGCTTTGAGGGAGACTGGTCTGATCGAGCCACCGGCGCATGTTATTCCTGAGTTGGGACGGGCTCAAACCGACTTATTCGACATTCCTAGGCCAAAGACCTCCCGGGGACCGAGGAAAAGGAAAGACAGAGGATCGAATTCGGGAGCGGGAACGTGCTTCTAGACACTTTTCTGAGATATAGGAGACTCTCTTTTATATTTTTCGAGGGAGATGTTTATTGTAATAGAACATGAGTATCCCTTGATTAATTAATGCAGACATGATAGATGTTGAAAATTTATTGCCTTTATTCGCAGCAAGTTATTTGAATCAAAAGTAGGCCGTGCTTGAACTCATCAACAAGAATATTAACTCAAAATGAACCTTTGAAAAGCTTTGGAACTGTAATCAAAACACATTTTGGCAAGATAAGAGATTTTGCAGCAATTTTAGACCGAACCACAAGTGGTTGCCTACGTTCCCCTTTTGTAAAGAGAACTAAGGGGCTCAGGTCTCCGTAGTTCGACTCAATCAACTTTTGTGTTTAAGAAAGGGAAGATAGAAGGGGGACATGGTGCAACCCTGTTTTTTACCTAGGCCGCCCATTTTTAGGGTTTTCAGCCTAGATGGTTATATTCTTTAGCACCGGGCGCGTCCCTTATTTTTGCATGGACTGACTTTTGAGAGGTTTTCAGTCTCATCTGGGACAATTTTATTGCGCCTTTATTTTTTTTTTATTTTCTTTTTTTTTTGTTGTACAGAGGGGGAAAAGACTCGATCACACATAATACCTCCGCAACTTGTCGCCGTTGACGGGGTGCAGAAATGGGTTGCCGTCCAAATCTGTCAGCTGCATAGCTCCTCCGGAGAATATTTTCTTCACTAGAAACGGTCCGACCCAGACAGGTGCCCATTTGCCCAATGCACTGCTCTGATTCGAGGGCTTCATCTTGAGGACCAGATCACCAACTTTGATGTCCCTGGGTTTCACTCTTTTGTCAAAAGCACGGGCCATTCTTTTCTGGTACGCCCGGTTATGCTCCATGGCTTTTAATCTGCGTTCATCTAACAGAGCCAGCTCGTTGTATCGACTTTGGAGCCATTCAATCTCATTCACTTCATTCTCGAGCAATACCCTGAGGGATGGAATTTCTAGCTCAATGGGCATGACAGCCTCCATTCCTTAGGTCAGAGCATATGGAGTTGCACCGGTGGCAGTTCGAATTGAAGTGCGGTAGCCCCACAATGCTAAATGCAGCTTCTCCGGCCAATCTCGTCCTCATTTGGCCATCTTCTTTATGATTCTTTCCAGGTTCTTATTAGCAGCCTCAACAGCACCGTTTGTCTGCGGTCTGTATGGTGAAGATTTATGGCGCTTGACCCTGTATTCGGTGAGCAACCGATCAGTTTCTCCTTCAAAATGGGACCCATTGTCAGAAATGATCTCATTCGGGACTCCGTAGCGACAGAAGATCTGTTCCTTTATGAAGCGAGCAACTTTCTTAGCTGTGAGCACTTTATAAGACGCGGCTTCTACCCACTTTGTGAAGTAATCTATCACAACCAAAACAAATGAGTGTCCATTGCTCCTGGGTGGAGTTATTTACCCAATGACATTAATCCCCCATGTTGCGAAGGGCCACGGAGTTGTCATACAGTATAGGTCATGAGGAGGGATATGGTTCAGGTTGGAGAACCGCTGGCATTTATCACAAGTCCGCACAAACTGGATGCAATCAGCCTCCATAGTGATCCAGAAGTAGCCCAGCCTGATAATGCTATGCATAAGGGATCGAGCGTTCATATGAGGTCCGCAGGCGCCATTATGAACATCTTCCATTACTCTTTGGGCCTTTTCTTTGCTGATACAGAGCAGGAGTGGGCAACCTTCCCTTTTCTTCCATAACTCATTGCCAAGTATGACGTACTGTGCTGATAGTCTCTTTAGGGCTTGCAAGCTTTTGGCATGAACACCTTTTGAGTCTCCTTCTTTGTCAACAGGGAAGGATGCTTCGCCGTGCTTGAGATATTGGAAGATCTGGTTGTACCATGGCTCATTGACGGTTTCGATCTCAATTTCACAACAATATACAGGATTTTCTCGCCTACCGACCTTGAACGGTTTGATTGACTTTCCCTCTGATATTTCCACCAACAAGGCCAGAATAGCTAGGGCATCGGCAAATCTGTTCTTATCTCACGGCAGGAACTGGAATGACACTTCCTTGAACTGGCCGACGAGCTCTGTAATGTAAGCATGGTACTTCTGGAGACACAGGTCTATAATTTTCCATCTGTTGGCGGCTTGATTTATTATTAGCTGGGAATCACCAAACACTTCCAACTCATCCACATGTCACTCTAGGGCAGCCTCTAGACCGGCTATGCAAGCTTCGTACTCGGCCGCATTGTTAGTAATCGAGAAGTTCAGTTTGATAGCTATGGGGGTATGCATGTCATTCAGGTCTACTAGTACCATCCCGATGTCGTTACCTCTTTTGTTCGCTGCACCGTCAAAGAATAGCTGCCACCTGTTGCCACTTTCTACAATAAAAATCCCTTCATCCGGGAACTGGAGATCTGGTCCTCGGGCCAGACCGGGGAGTCGCCCAATTGATCCGCCAAAGCCTGTCCCTTGATTGATTTCCGGATCACATATTTGATGTCAAACTCAGCTAGGAAGAAGGTCCATTTTGCCAATCTGGTAGAGATGTTGCCTCTGTCACCCTGAAACAGATATTTAATCGGGTCCATTTTGGAGACCAAGTGTATGGTGTGGGATAGCATGTAGTGCTTTAGCTTTCCGACCACCCAAACCAAAGCTGCATATGTCTTCTCTAGGGCAGAGTAGTTCAACTCGCTACCTTGGAATTTGCGACTAACAAAGTATATGGCATTCTCGACTTTGGAGTCCTTCTTCTCTTGTGCTAGCATAGCCCCTAGTGGCTGTATCTGTGACCGTTAAGTATAGCAGTAGAGGCTTGCTCCCATGAGGTGGGCAAAGGATGGGAGGATTGACGAGGTAAGCTTTGATTCTTTCGAAAGCTAGCTGGCATTCCTCGTTCCAGATCACTTCCCGATTCTTCTTCAGTAACTTAAAGATTGGCTCACACATAGAGGTCAGCTGGTTGACAAATCTGCTGATGTACTGTAGTCGACCCATGAAGCCCTTTACCTCGGAGACAGTTCTGGGTGGCTTTATCTCAACAATCGCCTTGACTTTCTGGGATCTACCTCGATGCCGCGCTCTGTAACCATATACCCCAATACTTTGCCGCGAATGACCCCAAAGGTGCACTTGGCTGGATTTAGTCTCATGGAAGGCTCTCGAAGTCTGTTGAAGAACTTCCTTAAATCAGTGAAGTGCTGTCCATCTGACCCTTTCGAGTGAATAATCATGTCATCTACATACACTTCAATCTCCTTGTGAATCATGTCGTGGAACAGGGTAGTGACGGCCCTCTGGTAGGTAGCCCCAGCATTCTTCAGCCCAAATGGCATTACTGTGTAACAATAAGTGCCCCAAGGAGTGGTAAACGCTGTCTTGTCCTGATCTTCCTCGGCCATTTTAATCTGATTGTAGCCTGCAAAGCCATCGACGAAGGACTTGACCTCGAAGTTCGCAGTTGCATCCACTAGCATATCAATGTTGGGCAAGGGGAAGTCATCCTTGGGACTAGCTTTGTTGAGATCTCGGAAGTCTACACAAACTCGAACCTTTCCATTTGCTTTCGTGACCGTTACTATGTTTGCCAGCCAAGTCGGATATTCAATCACCCTGATAAAGCCCACCCGTAGGAGTTTTTCAATCTCTTCCTTCACCTGTAAGGACCACTCGGGCTTGATCCGCCTCAGTTTCTGCTTGATCGGCTTAATCTCTGGATCTAGGGGTATCTAGTGCTCTACGATAGATGTATCCAGCTCAGGCATGTCTTTGTAGGACCAAGCAAAGACGTCCACAAACTCTTTAAGCAACTCGATCAGGGCAACCCGCTCATCTCCGGAGAAGAAGCTACCAATTTGCGTTTCTTTGGGTTCTTTGGCTGTTCCCAGGTTCACCGTTATCAATACCTCATCCGCAGCTTGGGCCCGGCTTTCCTTTTGCTCGCAAACCTGCTTTGAATTATTTTCTAAAATTTGCTCATCTATTAAGTCTGCATTATCTTCAATTGAATCTTACTTAATTATTTTTAAATCTTGATGATCATTTTTTGTTAAGCGTTCAATTGTTAGATTTGCAATCACGGGATACTCAGAAAGGTCGACCATTTTATTCAAAGCGAAGGGAAAAACAGTGTTTACAACGCGACGACGGTCTTCCGTCGTGAGGACGTCAGACCAATCAGAGGACTCGAACTCAATAACAAGGGATTCATGAGAACGACACAAGATACGGGGAACAAATTTAGACTTAGAGGGACTGGGACGAGGTTTGAGCCCTAGATTTTTGATCATAGTCTCCTTGTCAGCGACCGGTCCTAGGAATGAAGTCCAATTCTGCAGCGGCCTCTCTGCAACGGTCTCCAAACTATTCAGATCTGCAACTGGCCTCTTCTCAAACTCCAACACAACCACCACCTCGTTATCAGAGGAAAAGTCAATCAAATCACTCGGATCACTAGCAACAACCACCCTTCCTGTAGGTACTTCTGCCAAATGCATATCATCCTCAGGCTCTGACAGCCCCTGATCCTTGAACAGATCTGCTAAATCACCATCAATGTCTACAGGGTCAGCACCGCGGATCTTGTATATTGTGGGTTCGTCTAGAGCAAGCTTCTCAAACTGTTTCACATAATTAGGTCCCCAAAAATGGTAGCTGTTCTCGTATTTGGCAGTGACACCTGGCCTTCTGGGCATGCTAACAAATATTTCCTTCACCGGGTTTTGGCTGTTGGCAAACCACCGGATTGTTCTCATCCTTTCTTCCATTTGGCTCAGCCTTGGTTCTGGACAAACAAACATTTCCCCATCCTCTTTGACAAAGTGCTTGTTCAAAGACCAACTGTACGGGCGCATCTCAGGCCTCTTGTACCTCTTACCAGCAGCTGAGGTCATCCTTTTTTTAAACGCTTCAGTCTTATCGTACGCTTTGTCTTCTCTCATCACGACATACCCTAGGCCTCGCCTGTTTCTCTTGGCTTCTGGCATCACAAGCTTTCATGGTCCCTGTTGACGCTTCCCTAGCCCCAGGCCCGGGATGTAACTCATGCCTCTCATCATTTTTAGCACAGGAGGGATCTTGTCGGAGGAGGCTGTCAAATCTATAGTGCAGACCTGCCCTTTAGGTTTCTCAATCGTGAATCCACTGAGCATCAGGTTCTCCTGGTCGAGCTTGATTTCCATCACTGGCAAGGTATTGGTGCTGGTTTCCCCAATAGTGACGCTATCACCGTAAATGGTTGTCAACACTCCCTCTTGCACAAACTTCAAACACTGGTGGAGAGTGGAGGCTACCGCTCCGATTTCATGAATCCACGGTCTGCCCAATAGCGCTGAGAATGTGACCGGAATGTCGATAACTTGGAATTCTACCATCATCTCCTTGCCCCCAAACAACAAATTCAGAGAGACTATCCCCAACACTGCCCTAGATGTCGAATCGTAGGCCTTTATGGTTTGGTTGGATGGTTTAAGGCTCTGCGCGTCAATGTCTAACATACTCATCATTTTGGCAGGGAGCACATTCATAGCTGACCCATTGTCTACCAATACATGGGGAATTCGGCGCCCCTCCAGTGGCACCGTGATGTGTAGAGACTCATTATGCTTTGCACCGTGAGCAAATGTGTCAAGGTCTCGTAAAAGTAATGATGTTCCCATACCGCGCGCTTCCAATCACCGACAGCCTCCCTGGAGTGGCGCAGATGCACACTTTGGTTTTGGACAGGGCCTCTTCCAACATTAGTTTGTGAGGGTAGGAGGATGTGAGCAGAGACCATAAGGAAATATCGGCTTTTGTTCTCTTTAACTGCGTCAAGATCGGGTCTTCCTGGACTTCTTCATCTCCTGCCGATCTGTAGGGATTATGAGAGGACTGGGGATTCGCAACCGCAACTGCTTTACCTTTCCCGAATAAATCTGCACTATTCATTCCCAACATTCTCCCTGACCGAGTTAACAGATTAACCTCTTGATGATCTTCAACCACAAATTCCTTGCTGGCCTCCTTGAGCTCTGCTAGTGTAAGCGGGACAGGGCGAGTGTTGTATGCCACGCCGCCTGTCTTATCTCATTTACGAACAAAGGCGCTTCCCAGTTAGCTGCCATCCTGAGCTCCTCCAAAGAGATTGGGGATTCTCTAGGAGCCATGGAGGATATAGTGTTAACAACCAAATGCTCTTCATAATCATCGTACTCAACAGCATTATTCAAATCATGCAAGTCATCAAGATACAAGACATAGCAGAAGTTATCTTTCATTTCATTAGAACGAGGGATTACATCAGTCACAACCTTATTACAATCATCACTAACATTTCCATCTACGGACTCCCCAAACTCTATTACATTGACAAAATAATCTTGACCAAAGTCGATGAGATTCACATTGTTACTAGGCAGAGGGTTTCTGACAACATTGGGGCGAGGAGATTTCTCGATCTTCTTGTCATCCACCAGACCTTGGATGATCTTCTTGAGGGTTACGCAAGTGTTTGTGGTGTGCCCCGGGAACTGATGAAATCGGCAGTACTTGCTAGCATCAAGATGGGGATTAGGACGGGCAGGGCTATAATTCTCCAGCGGCTTAATCATGCCGGTCCGAAGCAGGCCGTTGAAAACTTCTTCTATAGACATGCCCAAGTCATCAAACCTTGGCTGCGGCCTGGGCTGAAATCTCACCGCATTCTGCACATTGCCACCTCCTCTTTATAGGTTATTTATACTGTTATCCTTGGCCACTTCTCTTCCCCTTGACGCCATTGCAGAAACAGTATTAGGTGCTCGGTATCGGTATCCTCCACTTCCACTGGTACCACCGGCATTTGCATTCGGGGTGAGATTAAACAATCTGTTCTCAATTCTAGCTCCCATTCCAACCATCTCTCGCAAATCTGGATACCAACCTTTTCCAATGGCTTCCCTTAGTACTGGCTTCACGCACGACAAGAAGATATCTTTTTGGTCTTGAAGGGGTGTTGGCTCTGATAGCTTATTATGCTTGGCATTCCACCGCTTATAGAATTCTGTAATCGATTCGTCAGCCTTCTGGATGGTCCCCACTAAATCATCCTGGGTGGTACGCCACTCCAGATTTCCCTTATACTTCTCCAAGAAGGTCTCCGTAATCTGGCTCCAGGTGGAGCGGCATTCTTGTTTCAAGGCCAAAAACCATGTGAGCGCTGATCCTTTCAAAGTCAGATGAAAATGGGATGCCATATACTCGGGCGTGCAACCCATCGCTCCCATTGTCATAACATAAGTATCCATATGAGTCTTCGGGCAAGCAGTACCATCGAAGTCCATCTTCGGCATTTTGAACTTATGAGGAAAAGGCGTTACTTGAACTGGTTCCACAACCTTGAGACCACTAGAATCCACAGTCAATTTGTCAATTTGCTGTTGCATCTGTTTCAATAAGGCTGTCACTTCTGGCGTCAAACCCGGAATTTGGGGGATAGCGGAAGCCACTGTTGATGACGGCACGGGGAACTCTGGATTGGATCTAATGGGCAAAGCAGCTGATGGGAGACCAAAGGTACTAGGGATACTGATATTGCTATCCAATAAACTGATCGAGCTGGGAATCCTATTCCCGTACATGTCATAGCCATTAAACTATACACTGGGGTTCTGGGGACCGAACTGCATTGACTGACCTCCTAACTGACCAAGAGTAGAAAATCCTGTACTGATGCAAGGAGCCGAATACGGGGTGGAACCATACAAATGCTGGGTAAGAGGAGAACACACTGCTGGCTGAGAGAAATTGCCTTGGATCTGAGACTGCGGATACCTCGGAATACTGTCTTGACAAATCTGATTCCTTGAAAGACGATACTGGCCATTCTGCTGTACATTAGACTGACCACCCTGAAAACTGTCGGGGTACATTCTGAACTGGGGTTGGGGATGACCTGCTTGGAACTGAGATCCATACTGAAACTGTGACGCTGGGACATAGGAAGTGAGATCAAGGAAGTTTGATGGTTGGCCGCCATTCTTGCTAACACCCTGCTGAGCAACTTAGTTATACCCTTGAGAGGATGAGGAAATAAACTTTCCTTGGTCATTCACAAACATTCCCGGAGATGACATTTGATCAGGGCGCGGTACATAGCTCATGGGAGGAGGCATAGCATTATAACTATGCTGAGCAGGCTGGACAGGTGAAGCGGATCCAATCTCATTGTTGTTGTCTTCCGTGATTTCTTCATAAGAACTATATTCCCGACGGAGTATTGCTATCCCCTTAGCTCTCATGGCTTCAACAAAGCAGTTATGGGCTTCTTCCTCACGGGCCTTAGCATTCTGAGCTAATAAGCGGGCCTCATGTTCCCTGGCTAGAGCAGCTTCCAACGTTATCCTCAATTCTTCTGTGGTCATATCGTTCAAACCTGGTTGACCCATTGACACTGAACCTCCAACGGACTGAGCGGAAAATACATCTCCATTCCCGGCCATATCTGATTCTGCACCGACTGAAACTGCTTGAACACGAACCAAATGAGCTCCTGGGACAGATGAGCGGGTCCAACTCGCCGTAGCTGCAGGGGTAGATATGGGTTTATAAGGTAGGGAAAAAAGGATTTCGAGAGAGGGAAAGGAACGAGGGACAGACTCGCACAAACAATTTTATTTATCTTCAAGTATAAATCAATGTCTTAAATCCTAAGTACGGTTGGAAAAGGAGAAGCCTTTATTTATACTAATTACACCTTGGGGAAACCTAAGGACGCAACGTTCAAATTACACTAAATGCCTTGCGTTGAAATATATAATAGGTAATGACACCTAACCAAATCCTAACATCATATGGAACGGAGAGGTTGTCCAAATTTCTGGGGAAATTTGGGCAGCATAACGGGTATTCTCGAAGAATTTCGAAGAAAAATCCGGCATGACCTCTCGTCGGTGCACGTTGACAATGCGGCATGATCTCTCGTTTAGAACACGCCACGGGAGTGACATGTCCCTACGTGAAATCATGTTGCATTGGCAACATGCCCACAAGATGCGAGGTTTTGGGGGAAGGTATAAGGACCTACGATATTCCGCTAAGTTTTCAATTGAATCTAATTATCAAAATAGAGCTCAATGTATAAATCATCACGTTAATGACCTAATTTATACCCAATAGTTTAAAGGCTAATTTATATCTTAACATATTACTGAAACCCTAAAACATATAATGATAAATACTTTAATAAGTTAGAATGAGATAGACTGGAATAATTAAATGTACAGTATAGAGTTTGGTATTTTTTACATCTAATACATGAATCTAGAAAATTAGCTACTTATATAGCCAATAAATCGAAAATAGAAATAAAATAAAGAACATCAAAATCTGAAATTGAATTTTTGAATTCTCCCAAGAAGAGATGTGAAAACTAGAAAAAGCATACATAGCCTTAAAAAGTGCTTGGATTTGGATATTTATACTAGGGAGAAGAGGTGCCAAAAATTGGAAAACCAATCGTAGAATCCTTCGCGAATTAGGAAATCTGGACAACTGCCGGAGAAGAGGGGTGTAGTTGCCCCATAGGGAGGGGTGCGACCACCCTATATACGACAGTAAGTTTTGTTTTTTTTCTATAATTCGGGTGTGGCCACCCACTCTCGTATGGTGCGGTCGCCCCCTTGTGAATTGCCGACTTGTACCTTTTCTGTCAAACTTTCGCAGGTCATAACTTATTCATGCGGACTTCGATTTGGACGTGCCACATATTGTTATAAATCTCTTGATGATTAATATCCAATGTTCTAGGTTGAAAAATGTCACATCCTTCTTGTCCTTATGTTACTTTCCTTCT
The DNA here is from genome assembly GCA_022495995.1 of Adenophora triphylla var. japonica. NCBI lineage: Eukaryota > Viridiplantae > Streptophyta > Magnoliopsida > Asterales > Campanulaceae > Adenophora > Adenophora triphylla. Next base: position 369,170 of record JAFEMH010001829.1, on the reverse strand, counting down.
TCCTCCTCTTCTCTCTAATCTGACTCGGCCATAAGGCAAGTCTTTCTAATTTAGGTGTTCTACTTTAAATTGTCCTATAGATTAATCTTGTTCTAACTTAGCACATAAAAGGAGTTTTGGGGTAATTAATGTGAGGGAGACTTTTATGGCTAACTTCATTAGTGTGAAGTAGCCTTAAAAAGGCCTCCCTTTTGATGGTGATTGCATAGATGGGGAAAATAATAAATTGACACAAAGATAAAGAAGGTAAAATGGAATACCTTGTTTAAGAGCAAATCCGAAATTGCCTTACGAATAAGGCTTGTTTCCTTCCAAAAGCTTGATTGTCTTGAAAGGGAGTGTGGTATGTGTGTATATGTGCTTGAGAGAGGGTTGTTTAGAATGCAATTTTTGTTCTAAGATGTTTAGAGTTTTAGGGAGTTATTGAGCCAAGATGCTTCTTTTTGTCTATAGTGCTTACCTTTTTCAAGGAGGCTTAGGAGCTCCTTTTATAGACTAACAAGGTGAGAAGAGGGGGTGCAAGATGTAAACATAGGCATCCTTCCCCAGATCAGGGAATAAAGAGGATTGGGAGTTAAAAATAAAAAAGAGAGAGATATTTGGAAGGAAATCAGTCAATGTTTGAGACTTGTCAGAGTCCTGTAAGGGGCCTCTGACTTACGCGAGTTCCAGACCAGTGACGTGACTCGCCCGAGTTTGATGAGATGTGAATGGACAGAAATGACCCAAATGTTAACTCCGTTATTCAATTTAGTACCAAAATTAACAGAATAAGTTAGGAACTTAACATAGTTAGACAGAAGTTAACAAAAACCACTAGAAAGAGATAAATAAGATATCCCGTATGCAATCAGAGGTGAGAGGTCCAAAGCGGGGTGTTTACAGAGCCTCACAATGGGGTGGATTGAAAAGCAAAATGCACCGACGATAGAACAAACATCCGCATTGTAATTCAAGAGAAAGACTTAGTGGCGAAAAAGTAAAAGGTGAGAGAATGCCTCATGTATAGGCATTTTTTTTTGCTACGACCGGATGCCGATGACTCATTTTGGGTGAAGGTTGTGGTTGGATGATGGGGGGACTCACTCCATAGTTGATGTGGTCGGATACTAGGGAACTCATTCTGATTTGCTGTTGTGGATGCCAGGGATGTTAAGGAATCAAATATCTCTCCCTCATCCTCTCTATCACTCACGGAAATCTCTCCCTCATCCTAGCATCAGTCAGTTTAAGATTATGGGAGATTATGGCTATCTCCATTTCTTATTCCTTTGATCATGTAAATAATTATTTTATTTGTGTATATCTTTAGAATTATTGTGCATATCTTTAGAATTATTGCTTAGGAATATTTGTATATAAATATTGTAATACATATCAATGAAAATAACTTTTGCCAAAAGCTCTTTATGGTATCAGAGCCAAACTGATCTTTTCTAAAACACCAGCACCACCGCCGCACCATCTGTTTCTAAAACACCAGTACCACCGCCGCACCATCTGTCTGTTGTCATGGCAAACCCATCTTCCTCCACCATTCCTAACTTGGCTGAGCCCACCAAACCAATCCTCTTGGTAAACTTGTCTCAGTGCAAAATTCTCACCCCACTCACGTACCTCTGTTGGTCCTCCCAAGTCGAGTCATTACTCTTCGGTCTTGATTTGTTAGGTTTCGTTGATGGCTCCCACCTTCCCCCAACAGCCACCATCAAAGTCAATGGTAAATACACCACTAATCCGGCCCTAACCACTTGGAATAGGCAAGACCTCCTTATCCTTAGCGCCCTTTTAGGAACCTTAGACACCGCCGTCGCGCCACTAGTTTATCATGCCATAACCTCCAACGAAGCTTGGACCACTCTCAAAAACACCTACGCTAATTCCTCTAGAGGCCACATTCTCCAACTTAAGGATCACCTAGACTCCATTACCAAATCATCCTTGACCATAACCGAGTATATGAAATCCATCAAGTCATGTACGGACAAACTTGCTATTCTTGGCAAACCCATGGACACCGAAGATGTCATTGCCAAAATCCTAAAGGGACTCGATTATGAAGCTTATAAACCCATCATAGACTCTGTCCGTGCCCGAGATAATCCCATCTCTTTCGAAGCCCTCCACGAGAAGCTTATTCGCCACGAACTCACCCTAAAACAAAACACTACCACCTCAACCTTCCCTATTTCCGCCCATGTCGCCCATACCCATCACTCCTCCACCTCTCGGCCCTTCCCTCATCAGCCAACTCACCCCATCCTGCCCACTCCACCACCTACTACCCGCAACCTCTCAGCCGCACCCTTCAAAGGCAAATGCCAATATTGCCGAAACGTCGGTCACGTAATATCCCAATGTCGCCAATTTAAACGCGACTACCCTAATGTGACCTTTCCACCCTTCCTTCTCCAATCGCTCAACCCACCAAAACTCTACCCAACCCCAAGCCCATACTACAGTCGCCCCTCACCCCACTCCCCCAACCTCTTGGCTCGTTGACAGCGGTGCCACCCACCACATCACCAACGATATTTCCACTCTCTCTCTCCACCACCCTTATGATGGCAGTGATGATGTCATTATTGGGGATGGTTCGTCCCTTCCTATTTCAAACATCGGTTGTTTTTCTATTCCTTCCTCTAAATCTGTTCTTCATTTTAACAATGTCTTGCATGTTCCGTTAATTTCTCGTAACATCATCTCTGTCTCTCAATTCTGCAAAGATAATAATGCTTCTATTGAGTTCTCACAATCTTTCTTTCTTATCAAGGAAATCTCGACCCAACGCATTCTTCTCCACGGAACAACTGATCGTGGAATCTACCTATGGCACTCCTCATCTCCTCAAGCTTTTCTAGGCACACTGTCTCACCAATCGTGGCATCATATACTAGGACACCCCTCCCCCCTATTGTCTCCCATTTGAATAATAAATTTTCTTTACGTATTCCGTTCAGTTCTGTTTCTTCATGTAACCCATGCAATATTAATAAAAGTCACAAACTTCCTTTCTCCACATCTACTCTACAATCTCATGCTCCGCTTGAACTTGTGTTTTCGGATGTGTGGACATCTCCTTTATACTCCTACGATAATTATAAATATTATGTAATTTTTGTAGACCACTTCACAAAATATACCTGGCTATATCCTTTGAAAAATAAATCCGACACCTTCTCTACCTTTCATCGCTTCAAAGTAATAGTCGAAAAATACTTTTCCCGTCCAATAATTCAATTCTTCTCCGACAATGGAGGAGAATATCTCAAACTCACACCCTCACTTATTCAAGATGGAATCTCTCATCTCACCTCCCCACCACACACTCCAGAACACAACGGTTTCGCCGAACGGCGTCATCACCATCTTGTCGAAACGGGTCTTTCTCTTCTCTCTCAAGCTAACCTTCCCCTCACCTTTTGGACTCACGCTCTTCAAACAGCAGCCTACCTTATAAACAGGCTCCCAAATCCTACTCTTCAAAATGACTCACCTTATTTCCGCCTCTTTCAAACCTCACCAAACTACCACAAACTCCGTAGCTTTGGATGCCTTTGCTACCCATGGCTCAAACCATACACTCCTCATAAACTCGCCCCAAAATCCACTCCTTGCATCTTTGTTGGCTATTCTTCCTCTCAAAGTGCCTACCATTGTCTAGATCCCAAATCTCAACGTCTCTACACCTCTCGCCATGTCAAATTCATTGAAACCGAATTTCCATACACTTTTCTCACATCTCAACGCACTACTACTCCTCCTCTCTCTTCATCCGAATGGTGTACCTTCTCCATTCCCATTCTCCCATCTCCTACTATCGACATCAACTCTCAAAACACTGCTGTCAACGACAACCCAAATACATCACCACCGCCCCAACCCACTGCGCAGCCACCTACAGTCGACTCCCCACACCCTCCTGCTTCCGCCTCCATCCCCAACCCTGCTCCCTCGGCCGAACCCAACTCACCCACTCCAGCCGCTGCCCCAACTTCACCATCCCGCACCATCACCACACGTCTCTCCCATGGTATAGGTAAACCCAATCCTAAATATACGAACCTAACTGCCCTTTCCTCACCTACCTCCCTCCCAACCACCACCAAACAAGCCTTCTCCACTCCCCATTGGCATGAGGCCATGCGTGATGAGTACAATGCACTCTTACGCAACCAAACTTGGTCCTTAGTTCCTTCCCATGAAGCACCAAACATTGTCGGATGCAAATGGGTTTTCCGTATAAAATATAACCCCGACAATACCATCCACAAATACAAAGCCCGTCTTGTAGCCAAAGGGTTCCATCAACGACCCGTTCTAGACTATTTTGAAACCTTCAGTCCAGTTGTTAAACCCGTCACCATTCGTCTAATTCTTTCTCTAGCTATCACCCAAGGTTGGTCTCTGCATTAACTTGATATTAACAATGCTTTCCTTCAAGGTCATCTCTCCGAAACTGTTTTCATGTCCCAATCCCCCGGGTTCCAAGATTCTTCCAAACCCTCTCATGTCTGTCGGCTCTCAAAAGCCATCTACAGTCTAAAACAAGCACCACGTGCTTGGTACACAGCTCTCAAGCAATTTCTTATTTCTTTCGGTTTTTGTCCCTCCATTGCGGATCCCTCGCTCTTTAATTACAACAAAAATTCCCATCGTCTCGTCCTCCTTGTCTATGTTGATGATATAATCGTCACATCGTCTCGTCCTCCTTGTCTATGTTGATGATATAATCGTCACAGGTCCTTCCACTTCCTTCCTTGAGTCATTCATTCAATCCCTCTCGTCTCGCTTCTCCTTGAAAGACCTTGGTCCTCTTTCCTACTTCATTGGGATTGAGATAACACCCAACACCCATGGAATCCTTCTCTCCCAGTTCAAATACATCACTGATATTCTCAACCGCCATGACATGCAACACTCCAAACCATCTCCCACACCTATGGCAACATATCCGCCCCTCTCAGCTCAACCCAAAACACCCATACACAATCCTACCGAATACCGAGCCATCATAGGGAGCCTTCAATATCTTTCTCTTACTCGCCCTGACATCGCCTTTCCTGTGAACAAACTTGCTCAATTTCTTCACCACCCACAAGAATCTCATTGGTCAGCTCTTAAGCGACTCCTTCGCTATCCCCACGGTACTCTTCATATGGGCATTCAAATTTACAAAAACTCCCCTCCCATTCTCCATGCTTATTGTGACTTTCGGCGATCGGGGCGGCGACAAAGATGACTTTCTCTCCACCTCCGGATTCATTGTCTATCTCGGTCCGCAACCCAATTGCTTGGTCCTCTAAAAGCAACGAGCGGTTGCTCGCTCCTCGACGAAGCTGAAGTGCTGCTCCAGCTCGCGCAACCACAGCTGAACTTCTCTGGGTCACAAACCTTCTGTCCGAACTCGGCATTCCCTCCTCTACCACACCGGTCATTTTCAGTGATAACTTAGGGGCGGCCAACTACTCTGCCAACCCAATTTTTCACTCACGGATGAACACCTAGCACTTGCCTTCCACTTTGTTCGTGAGCAAGTTCATCTAGGCACTCTTCGGGTACAACACATCTCCGGTAATGATCAATTAGCAGATGCTCTTACAAAACCCCTTTCACGCGCACGGTTCATTTCTCTCGTCTCCAAGATTGGAATCACCCAAGGACCGTCCATCTTGCGGGGGCATATAAAGGAATCAAATATCTCTCCCTCATCCTCTCCATCACTCTCGGAAATCTCTCCCTCATCCTAGCATCAGTCAGTTGAAGATTATGGGAGATTATGGCTATCTCCATTTCTTATTCCTTTGATCATTTAAATCATTATTTTATTTGTGTATATCTTTAGAATTATTGTGTATATCTTTAGAATTATTGCTTAGGAATATTTGTATATAAATATTGTAATACTTATCAATGAAAATCACTTTTGCCAAAAGCTCTTTAAGGGACTCACTCTATTGTAGATGCGGTAGGATGCCAGGGGACTGATTGATTTGGAATCTGTTTTTTTGAGTTCCAAGGAAAGTAGTATAAGACTTCTGGAGATGATGTCGAGGATGAAAGGGAGGAGGACCAGAGTGGTGACAGTGCCACGGAGGAGAGAAGCTACCACGTTTTAGGCCATTAAGAGCCTTGGTCTTTCCTTTGCTTTTGATTTCATTTGAGTAAGAGAGAGGAACAAAATCATGTAACCAAATTATTCTTATTTACTTCCTAGACTCTATTTACATTATTTTATGCCTAGTTAATTTAAACTGAGTGAGACTAAATTATATGTTTGGTGTGCCCAAAAGGTCCGGGTTTTGGTGTTTGAGCTATTGTTGCTGTATTTTCTGCTTCTGAACATGTCTGAATTAAAGGCAAACATTCTTGGGTTACTGTTTGGACTGATGGAGCCTGTTCGAATTCATAGACAGGTGAAACTCGCGCGGTTCTGGCCTTCATGGTGAAATACGCATGAGTTAGCGCGAGTTTTGTTGGGATTGGAGTCAAAACCATGAATAAAGGAAAAATCCGGAGGAGAGACTGTTGAGCTGGGCGACCGCCCATAGGGTGATGGGCGACCGCCCATGAGTACAGAAGGTTGGGTCTCGTGGGAAAAACTTCTTGGGCGACCGCCCATAGAGTGATGGGCGACCGCCCACGTGTCGGAAGAAGAATTCTGCAGCAGATTTTGTTTCCTATTTTGACCAGAACTCCTCTTGCTTGGTGATTCCTTTTGGTAGTAATATTTGGAAGACTTGTGAAGAAAGAAGAATACTTTCTTAAGTTAGGAATCCTTTTATTACTAGGATTTGATTTCTTGTTTCCTATAAATACATGTGATAGCCTAGAGACAAATTGTAACATCTGAAAATATTATAGTGAATATTTTGGCTTGGTAGCGCCCCCGGACGTAGTTGTTGTTGCAACGAACCGGGTTAACAATTCTTGTGTGTTCCTTTGTGTGTGATTTACTTTTCGTGTGTGTTGCCCCTATTACATCTCCATAGTTCGGTCCGTTTTCCGCTGCGTGGGCGTGATTTTCACAACAACTGGTATCAGAGCTCTTGGTTTTGTCGAATCATTGCTTGGGGTGTCTTTTGCTATGGATTTCTTGGGAGCTTTGGAGGATGGGAATAAGGTGGTGTTGATCGAAAAGTTTGATGGGACGGATTTCAATTTTTGGAAGACACAGATCGAAGACGTTCTATGGAACAAGGATTTGTATCTACCATTAAAAGAAAAGCCGGATGACATAGAGGAAGCAAAATTCGAAATCTTGGATCGGAAAGCGTTAGGGCTTGTTAGGCAAACGTTGACCAAGGATGTCGCGAAGAATGTTTTGGAGGCGAAGACTACCATGGAGATGTTGCAGATGTTGGCGAGCATGTACGAGGCACCAACGGCGGCGAACAAGGCTCATCTGATGAGGAAGCTGTTGAACATAAGGATGGTGGAGGGCATGTCGGCAACAAAGCATATAAGTGAATTCAAATCTACTGCGACCCAACTGTCTTCCGTGGCTGTTACTCTTGATGATGAGGTACTAGAATTGATTTTACTTTCTTCTTTGGCGGAAAGTTGGGATACGATCAAGCGATAAAGTAACGTTTCAACAGGAAAAGTGAAGCTGAAGTTTGCGGATGTCGTTGATGTGATTCTTGGCGAAGAAATTCGTAGGAAGAGCAAGGGTGGGACATCGGGGCTAGCACTAAATGTCGGTGAAAAGAGTAAGGGTGGCAAGAAGGTGATTACTTGCTACGATTGTGGGGAGAAGGGGCACTTTAGGAGAAGTTGTCCGAAGCGGTCAGGCAGAGCGAAGGAATTGAATGTTGCTGAAGAGATGGCGGACGTATTAATCTTGGGTGGGAGCAGTTCAACTGATTCGTGGGTTTTGGATTCGGGCTCGACGTTTCATTCATGCACCAGTGCAGAAAGAATGGAGCAGTACGTTCCGGGTGATTTTGGGGTTGTTCGTTTGGGAAACGATTATCCTGTCAAGGTCATTGGAAAGGGGGTAGTTCGGGTCAAAGCAACGGATGGGACTGTTTTACGGCTACGTGATGTGCGACATATTCCGGATTTGAAGAGGAACTTGATTTCCATAAGGCAACTTGATAAGGAGGGTTGTGTGGTGACCTTCGGTTGTGGGACATGGAAGGTAAACCGTGGAGCTAGCTTGGTGGCTCGTGGCGGCGTGGAAAATATGTTGTATACCACATGCAACATGAGTCGTTGGGGGTAACGAAGGCGCATCCCAATGATGAATGGTGGTGGACGAGATCGCCATGGTGGGAGAAATTTCACTAAACGGTATGTTGATAGAAAATTGGGTAATGAAGTCGGCCGACGTGGAGCCAATTTGGTCAACATGGGAGCGGGATCTAGAACGGTGATGCGATGGGTTGCAAAGAACACACAAAGGTTCCAAGCTTGTGATTGTGTGGGGCACGTGGATTCGCGCTGTTCAGGATCGATAGTTAGCAAGCAAGTGAGCGGGGATGTGCAGGGAGGATCATTCGGAATGAAGACTCGGAGCATGGTAGAACCGACAGTTATGTTGAAGCGTAGCTCAGTTTCAACTCACTTGGATAACTAGACAAGAGTCCGGGCGCTACCAACGCAATAGCTGGCCACTGAAATTTGTTTCAAGAAGAGGTATCATGGATGGTTTGTCTCCAGGTGGGAGATTGTTGGGATTTGAGTCAAAACCATGAATAAAGGAAAAATCCGGAGGAGAGACTGTTAAGCTGGGCGACCGCCCATAGGGTGATGGGCGACCGCCCATGAGTACAGAAGGTTGGGTCTCGTGGGAAAAACTTCTTGGGCGACCGCCCATAGAGTGATGGGCGACCGCCCACGTGTCGGAAGAAGAATTCTGCAGCAGATTTTGTTTCCTATTTTGACCAGAACTCCTCTTGCTTGGTGATTCCTTTTGGTAGTAATATTTGGAAGACTTGTGAAGAAAGAAGAATACTTTCTTAAGTTAGGAATCCTTTTATTACTAGGATTTGATTTCTTGTTTCCTATAAATACATGTGATAGCCTAGAGACAAATTGTAACATCTGAAAATATTATAGTGAATATTTTGGCTTGGTAGCGCCCCCGGACGTAGTTGTTGTTGCAACGAACCGGGTTAACAATTCTTGTGTGTTCCTTTGTGTGTGATTTACTTTTCGTGTGTGTTGCCCCTATTACATCTCCATAGTTCGGTCCGTTTTCCGCTGCGTGGGCGTGATTTTCACAACAACTGGTATCAGAGCTCTTGGTTTTGTCGAATCATTGCTTGGGGTGTCTTTTGCTATGGATTTCTTGGGAGCTTTGGAGGATGGGAATAAGGTGGTGTTGATCGAAAAGTTTGATGGGACGGATTTCAATTTTTGGAAGACACAGATCGAAGACGTTCTATGGAACAAGGATTTGTATCTACCATTAAAAGAAAAGCCGGATGACATAGAGGAAGCAAAATTCGAAATCTTGGATCGGAAAGCGTTAGGGCTTGTTAGGCAAACGTTGACCAAGGATGTCGCGAAGAATGTTTTGGAGGCGAAGACTACCATGGAGATGTTGCAGATGTTGGCGAGCATGTACGAGGCACCAACGGCGGCGAACAAGGCTCATCTGATGAGGAAGCTGTTGAACATAAGGATGGTGGAGGGCATGTCGGCAACAAAGCATATAAGTGAATTCAAATCTACTGCGACCCAACTGTCTTCCGTGGCTGTTACTCTTGATGATGAGGTACTAGAATTGATTTTACTTTCTTCTTTGGCGGAAAGTTGGGATACGATCGCGATAGCAGCTTAACGTTTCAACAGAAAAGTGAAGCTGAAGTTTGCGGATGTCGTTGATGTGATTCTTGGCGAAGAAATTCGTAGGAAGAGCAAGGGTGGGACATCGGGGCTAGCACTAAATGTCGGTGAAAAGAGTAAGGGTGGCAAGAAGGTGATTACTTGCTACGATTGTGGGGAGAAGGGGCACTATAGGAGAAGTTGTCCGGCGGTCCAGCAGAGCGAAGGAATTGAATGTTGTCAAGAGATGGCGGACGTATTAATCTTGGGTGGGAGCAGCTCAACCGATTCGTGGGTTTTGATTCGGCTCGACGTTTCATTCATGCACCAAAGTGCGTAAAGAATGGAGCAAAGATGTTCCGGTGATTTTGGGGTTGTTCGTTTGGGAAACGATTATCCTGTCAAGGTCATTGGAAAGGGGGTAGTTCGGGTCAAAGCAACGGATGGGACTGTTTTACGGCTACGTGATGTGAGACATATTCCGGATTTGAAGAGGAACTTGATTTCCATAAGGCAACATGATAAGGAGGGTTGTGGTGACCTTCGGTTGTGGGACATGGAAGGTAAACCGTGGAGCTAGCTTGGTGGCTCGTGGCGGCGTGGAAAATATGTTGTATACCACATGCAACATGAGTCGTTGGGGGAAACGAAGGCGCATCCCAATGATGAATGGTGGTGGCCGAGATCGCCATGGTGGGAAAAATTTCACTAAACGGTATGTTGATAGAAAATTGGGTAATGAAGTCGGCCGACGTGGAGCCAATTTGGTCAACATGGGAGTGGGATCTAGAACGGTGATGCGATGGGTTGCAAAGAACACACAAAGGTTCCAAGCTTGTGATTGTGTGGGGCACGTGGATTCGCGCTGTTCAGGATCGATAGTTAGCAAGCAAGTGAGCGGGGATGTGCAGGGAGGATCATTCGGAATGAAGACTCGGAGCATGGTAGAACCGACAGTTATGTTGAAGCGTAGCTCAGCTTCAACTCACTTGGATAACTAGACAAGAGTCCGGGCGCTACCAACACAATAGCTGGCCACTGAAATTTGTTTCAAGAAGAGGTATCATGGATGGTTTGTCTCCAGGTGGGAAATTGTTGGGATTGGAGTCAAAACCATGAATAAAGGAAAAATCCACGGAGGAGCCGGTGAGACTGCTGGGGGCTCAAATTGCCTGGAGCGACTCCTCGGTCAGGAGGGGCGGCCGCGCTGGGGGGGCCGCAGCCGGGCGCGCACGAAGTGTTGAAGGTCTCGTGGGAAACTTCGGGCGACCGCCCATAGAGTGATGGGCGACCGCCCACGTGTCGGAAGAAGAATTCTCGCAGTTGCATTTTGTTTCCTATTTTGACCAGAACTCCTCTTGCTTGGTGATTCCTTTTGGTAGTAATATTTGGAAGACTTTTGAAGAAAGAAGAATACTTTCTTAAGTTAGGAATCCTTTTATTACTAGGATTTGATTTCTTGTTTCCTATAAATACATGTGATAGCCTAGAGACAAATTGTAACATCTGAAAATATTATAGTGAATATTTTGGCTTGGTAGCGCCCCCGGACGTAGTTGTTGTTGCAACGAACCGGGTTAACAATTCTTGTGTGTTCCTTTGTGTGTGATTTACTTTTCGTGTGTGTTGCCCCTATTACATCTCCATAGTTCGGTCCGTTTTCCGCTGCGTGGGCGTGATTTTCACAACAAGTTTGACATCCAGATTTCTTGCCTTTCCAAAAATCACCTTCATCAGTTATAATATCAGCCCCTTGAATTCGACCAGAAAATCCAAACAACCATTTTCAGCCATCTTCTTCTTCTTTGAGAGCTTTCAGAAAGTCCTAATTCAAATCTACAATTGCGCCATCCACTTGGTCTCTTGATGCTAAGGCGGTGGAGGACTTTAGGAACAACTTGCAAAACTTCGTCTATTCATTCAAGCCATTTGCTCGGAAGGCCTTCGTCAAGAATTTTTGTGAGCACCCCAACCCGGGACCTAACACGTGTCCCGAGCTAAGGGAGCTCAAACTAAGAAAATCCATCTAAATTTTTTTTTAAACATTTATTTGCCTTTAAAAGAAAACCACTTTTCAAACTTCCAAATAAAAATCAATTGATAATATCCCTGCTTAAAGGAAATCCAACTACAACTTTAATAAACCGAAATCTAACCAATTACATTGGAAACCTTAATTAACCTTGTTTAACAAAAGAGTTTTCCATACAAATTACAAAGGAAGAATACTTAATAAATACTCCTAGCAACCGACTCCTACACTTAACTTGTCAAGCCCCAAAAGCAAAAGTCCACAATGAAATCCCCGGCCTCACGGGTTCGGGTCACCTGTCTCGGAATCTAAAACAGTAAAGGGAGAGGGGTGAGAATAAATCTCAATGAGCTATTGTGATATGCAAAGAAGATGCCAAACAAAGTGCAACACATAGCATGGTAGCACATAACACATTATGAAAGCGGTAAACACCTTTCGTTACCTCATTTTACCTTTCCCGTCTCGAACAATAAGTCGTACAACGTGGGAGTAAAACTCCACTCTTTGGTGAATTGCCTCCAAAGACATTCACCTCTTATAGGACTCATACCCCAGAGATCCATATAAGAAAGGATACCTATATTAGAGTATCCAACAATAATATCGTCCCTCCTTACAACGATCGCAATGTGTCCGTAACGCCTTTGGGTCAATACAGTTAGGCAATCACTCCGTGGCCACGAGTGGGGAAGGGTCACCTGAGATGATTTAACCTTCAATCACTTATTGAACAAATCAATAATTGATTGAAATCCATCATACCCACCCGAACATAAACACGCTCAAGCACATAATAGATACTTGAGATACTCCACAAAACGGGATAACAATATAACAACATGGTAATGTATACTCATGCTAAAATGTAACCATAGTACAACAATTCATGTAATACACAATGCATAACCCATCAATGTATATGAACTCAATTTAAGGTAACAATATAACCACATAATCCACACCGAATACAATAAAATCAACGAGCCGTATAGTCCTCAACCGGATACAATACTAGCAACAACCAGATAATCCACAACGGGAAAACGACACAACCATATACCAAATAATCCACAATTGGGATAATCATGCTACAGTGATACATATACATTAACACAATAGTGTGGCCTATGGTTTTAAACATGATTCAAGCTAACTACCCAGGGTATGGGCAAGTAAGGTCACCGAGTATCATAAACCAATCCTACGAAGTCATTACTCAACCTTGAATAAATCTTATTAAAAGTGCAAGACCTACTTCCCAAGTTTGGACCACTTTCCGAACAATATTTAACTACTCCTACAATTCCATTTTGACCAAATAAAACGTCATGGCCAAACCAAAGTATCCTACTCTAACTCAGGTTAAAGAGGATCAATTCGTATCCTGGGTTGATTAGGTTCTACTACTTTATATTGGGTGGGAGTCACCATTTCTAAGAGGTCAAACAACTTGCTAAGCAATTCTTGTTTAAATTGAAAAGGTTGGTTCAGGGGCTTGGGCGACCGCCCTAACCACTTGGGCGACCGCCCAAGTGGACTTCCTAGGAATTTGAGGTTTCTGCCATCTTGGGCGACCGCCCTAACCTACTTGGGCGACCGCCCAAGTGTCCTTCCAAGGCAACCATGATTCTCGTGGCTATGGGCGACCGCCTCTAACCTACTGGGCGACCGCCCAAGCCTCCTTCCCAAAGACCCCAAAAATGCGATTTTTACCCCTTTAAGCCTAGGCTTCAAATCCTTCTAACTAAGCTTAGTTCAAGAACACCAAATGATACTTCAATCTTATCAAGTCCCAACAAACATGTAAACTCCAAAACCAATTAACCCTAGATTATTTACCACTACCATTTCTACCCATTTCACCATTTCAAATGAATTCTAACTTTCCAAATCAAATTCCACCCATTCCTTTAAATCTAAATCAACTCCCATAAACCATAACATCTTTATTTTTAAGTCATTAACCCATTTCCCAACTCCAAGAAGACTTCCAAAACATATAACAACAACAACAATAACAACATAGTTCATGAACATTAAAGAAGGGAAAGTCATAATAACTCACCTTAGGGTTTTGAAAAGGGAAGGTTGATCTTTCTAGCTTGATGAATTCTCCTAGGTGATTCCACTTCAAAAATGCCCTTAGATTTGAATTTGGAGGAGAATGTCTTGGGTTCAAAGCTTGGGAGAAGGGAGCTTCAATGGAGGTTTCTCCAAGCTTTCTCTAGGAAGAAATATGGGAAATGAGGGAGAAGGGAGGAGGAAGGGAGTAAGAGGAGGATGATGGAGAGGAGGGGGGCCGGGTAAGGAGGGAATATGGGGAGGGCACTTGGAGGCCTAGGAAGAGGATAAGTATTTGGCCCCTCCCCCCTTCAAATAAAGAAAGCCCCACCAAAAATTAAAATAACCATTTATAAATCAAAGCCTTCCCATTTTAAAATAAATTGACTCCTTTAATAATTAAAGACTTCCCACATTTAATTTAAACCCTCATTTCTAATTCCTTATTCCACACATTTTAACTTCATCATACACATTATTTATTTTCTATTTTTATTTTCCTTTAAGATGCTTTATATACTTTCTCTAGCAATCCTAAGGTTCTAGAAATCATTCCAACCCTCTCATCATAAAATAAGAAATTAAGACATAATTGATCACATAAAGATAACATGAATATTAAAAGCATATAATATACTATTTAAAATTAGTGCCTAGGGTTGGGGTCGTTACACTCACTCCTTAAAGAAAATTCGTCCCGAATTTGATTGTCGCTACCCTAAGGTTCAAAAAGCAAAGGTTACCTTTCACACATTCTAACTTAATATTTTCAATTAGACTTTTCAAGGGCAAGATTCTACTATACATTCTCACAACCCGAGTACTCTAGAACTTCACTTCCCAATTAGTCTCTTCACTTCTATGATTCTTCCCAAGATTTCTAATTTCATTAATAATACGATTTTACGACGCAACACCCCAAGAATACCATACAACTATTACTACCCGAATTTCCACGACCTCAAGAAAGTACAATTAAATAAAAGTATTACAACTTAAGTTACCAAATATATCACGATATTATATTTAAAACTTCAAATATTCTATAAGTTGATCCAAGTCGGTCTATAAGTCAAATCGTGAATCTTTTCTAGAACTTCAATTGGATTAACAAACTTTGGCGCTAAATTACCTTAGGCCTAACTTTACTAATTCCATCCCAATAAATTGGAGATCGATAATATCTCCCTGAACTACGCCTCATACGATTTTATCTCAAAGCTAGAATGATACTCGCTATTTACGCAAACTCGCTAAGGTTAATTAAACTTCTCAAGTTGAAGGGAAATCGTCACACAAACATAACCTATTCTTCCGTAATTTGGGTAGTCTTCAAATCTCTTCCTTTCGACTAACTAAATCTTTCAACTCTTAGGATCGGTAACTAACCCCGGAAGGGAGCTTCAAAAGATAAGATTCCACTTGAACCACACAAACAATTGTAACCACTCTCGATAAATGATAAGAAAATTCCGCTTTACCTAAGTTAGCTTCCCCGGAACATACGCTATCACCTTCCCATTTTGTATAACACAACACCTTGATCTTCCGGTAATACATACTTAAAACTTCACAAGATCCTCACATCCACTAGGTAAGGTAAGGATCGGGTTCAAAGCTAACCTATTCTCCATTACTAACCATATGATTCATCCTTGTTACATCCTACACCATTTATACGTCCTTTAGAGTCAACTAAAGCAACGACTCTACAATTCTTAAGAATTCCTTAAATTTCTTAGGTAACACTTGCCAACTTAAAGATCACTGACTTAATCCTCACAAGATCCATGGTAACATCCACGTTTAAGACTATAGAACCCAAAATTTTGAAAACTTCTCGAGCCAACTCACACTAGCTAAACTTTGCATACAAGTACTTCTCACCAAGGATTATTAACCCTATCCTCCAATGATTTTCATGATCCTCTCGGAACTTTAATTAACAAGAGACCCTCAATTCTAATTACCATAAAGCCATCAAAATAAGGCTTAAAAATTCCGTCTATCATACTTAGAATAAACACATACGATACCTTGATGAAAATACAATTACCATCTACTCACAACTAGCACGAAAATTTTCCTAAAGACTTCTTATGCAAGTCTAACACCAACCAAATACCTTTTACACTTTTTAACCAACATTTTTCTCGGCTTACGCGCATATATAACAAGAATACCATATAAAGGTTTATCTATATCAAATACCAATATAATCAAATTGGGTATAGAAAAGAAGACTCATTTCTTATGATAGTCTACCAATGCATAACAACTACTTTACCCTCCAGGTCAAGTATATCTCCTTTTTACAAATTGGTAATCATACCAAATCAATCGGCAATACATACTCGGTCATGACCACATCACTATCGTGGTAAATCAAGGAGGTTCGAGGTATCCTCTCATAAGAGCGTAATCCTCTAACAATAAAACAACATCTCAAACAATATATGTCACATATAAGCAAAATGTGATGCCAAGCATAAATGATATGCAACAGGTGGATCCATAAAATATGACCCCTAATTCTCGAGACAATAGGAATATACCTTTAGTAACCTCTGAGGAAACTATCTCTCCTAGGTTCGAAACATGTACTCGACCATAGACCTTCTCTTTCGGTTCTCCTTCGCTATCTCTTTTGGTACCACCTCTTTGACGTCCACCCGCCGACCGCTGCTTGAAACTCGTCCCTGAAGAAACTTTGGACAATTCCTCCTAAAGTGTCCCATTTCTCCACACTTAATACACTTACCTTGTTTACTCCAACAATGATCTTCGGTATGCCCAATCTTCTTGCAAAAGTTACAATTCATCCCATACCTGCTTGGATTTTGGCCTAGATGAAGAAGCTACAACAAACTCTCCTCTCACACTTCCTGAAGTTAAGGTCCTTGGCTGTCCTCTAATGATTTTGGATCCTTGTCCTATACACTTTGGCTTGTTTCCAATCTTACTTCCGGATCTTCCACTATTTTCCTCAATGTCCTTCTCGACCTTATATGCCCTATCTATGACTGACTGATAATCAATGAAACTATCAATCCGTAATTTCTTCCTAAACTCACTCCTCAAGCCTGTTACAAACTTTTGAACCCTTTTCACTTCATGTGATACCAAATGAGGGCAACACTTAGCTAATTCCTCAAACCGGATCGAATACTGATTCACCGTCATGTTCCCTTGTTTTAGTCTTAAGAATTCAATCTCCTTCTTATCCCTTGTAACCATGGAAATGAAATAGTCCTCGAACTGTTGAGTGAAATTATCCCAAGTCTGGGGCGTATGATCCCGCTCCCAACTTCCCTTCACAATCCGCCACCACCGATCACTGGACCTTCAAGTTTGAAAACGGCATACCTAACTCTCTCTTTGTTGGGACTTCCTATAACCTCGAAAATTCTATTCATTTCTGCTAACCATTTTTCCGCCTTTAACGGATTCGGATCTCCGTAAAAGCTCGGTGGGTTCATCCTCACAAATCTATCTAATCCATCACTTTGGTATCCCTCAGGTTGATTCGGAACCGATCCTCTAGTCTCCATATTATGTACAAACATCCTGAACAATTTCATCATCTCTTCATTCTGATTTCCACCTATACCCATATCTCCTTCAATTTCTAGAACCTTCCGCTGATCATCCTTGCTTCCGGCCATTAGAACGAACTCCTGCATTAAACACTCGGCGTCAATTTCCACACATTTCCCCTTAATTTAGACATCTACCCTTGACCTCTAAACTAAGCTACGATATTAAGCGTGAGCACCCCAACCCGGGACCTAACACGTGTCCCGAGCTAAGGGAGCTCAAACTAAGAAAATCCATCTAAATTTTTTTTTTAAACATTTATTTGCCTTTAAAAGAAAACCACTTTTCAAACTTCCAAATAAAAATCAATTGATAATATCCCTGCTTAAAGGAAATCCAACTACAACTTTAATAAACCGAAATCTAACCAATTACATTGGAAACCTTAATTAACCTTGTTTAACAAAAGAGTTTTCCATACAAATTACAAAGGAAGAATACTTAATAAATACTCCTAGCAACCGACTCCTACACTTAACTTGTCAAGCCCCAAAAGCAAAAGTCCACAATGAAATCCCCGGCCTCACGGGTTCGGGTCACCTGTCTCGGAATCTAAAACAGTAAAGGGAGAGGGGTGAGAATAAATCTCAATGAGCTATTATGATATGCAGCAAGATGCCAAACAAAGTGCAACACATAGCATGGTAGCACATAACACATTATGAAAGCGGTAAACACCTTTCGTTACCTCATTTTACCTTTCCCGTCTGAACAATAAGTCGTACAACGTGGGAGTAAAACTCCACTCTTTGGTGAATTGCCTCCAGCACATTCACCTCTTATAGGACTCATACCCCAGAGATCCATATAAGAAAGGATACCTATATTAGAGTATCCAACAATAATATCGTCCCTCCTTACAACGATCGCAACAGGTCTGTAAAGCCTTTTGGGTCAATACAGTCGTTAGCACAGCCCCACTCCGTGGCCACAGAGTGGGGAAGGGTCACCGGTATGACGAACCTTCAATCACTTATTGAACAAATCAATAATTGATTGAAATCCATCATACCCACCCGAACATAAACACGCTCAAGCACATAATAGATACTTGAGATAATCCACAAAACGGGATAACAATATAACAACATACGGTAATGTATACTCATGCTAAAATGTAACCATAGTACAACAATTCATGTAATACACAATGCATAACCCATCAATGCATATGAACTCAATTTAAGGTAACAATATAACCACATAATCCACACCGGAATACAATAAAATCAACGAGCCAGATAGTCCTCAACCGGGATACAATACTAGCAACAAACCAGATAATCCACAACGGGAAAACGACACAACCATATACCAAATAATCCACAATTGGGATAATCATGCTACAGTGATACATATACATTAACACAATAGTGTGGCCTATGGTTTTAAACATGATTCAAGCTAACTACCCAGGGTATGGGCAAGTAAGGTCACCGAGTATCATAAACCAATTCTACGAAGTCATTACTCAACCTTGAATAAATCTTATTAAAAGTGCAAGACCTACTTCCCAAGTTTGGACCACTTTCCGAACAATATTTAACTACTCCTACAATTCCATTTTGACCAAATAAAACGTCATGGCCAAACCAAAGTATCCTACTCTAACTCAGGTTAAAGAGGATCAATTCGTATCCGGGTTGATTAGGTTCTACTACTTTATATTGGGTGGGAGTCACCATTTCTAAGAGGTCAAACAACTTGCTAAACAATTCTTGTTTAAATTGAAAAAGGTTGGTTCGGGGGCTTGGGCGACCGTCTAACCACTTGGGCGACCGCCCAAGTGGACTTCCTAGGAATTTGAGGTTTCTGCCATCTTGGGCGACCGCCCTAACCTACTTGGGCGACCGCCCAAGTGTCCTTCCAAGGCAACCATGATTCTGTGGCTATGGGCGACCGCCCTAACCTACTGGGCGACCGCCCAAGCCTCCAAATGTACCCAAAATGCAGATTTTTACCCCGTTTAAGCCTATGTTTCAAATCCTTCTAACTAAGCTTAGTTCAAGAACACCAAATGATACTTCAATCTTATCAAGTCCCAACAAACATGTAAACTCCAAAACCAATTAACCCTAGATTATTTACCACTACCATTTCTACCCATTTCACCATTTCAAATGAATTCTAACTTTCCAAATCAAATTCCACCCATTCCTTTAAATCTAAATCAACTCCCACAAACCATAACATCTTTATTTTTAAGTCATTAACCCATTTCCCAACTCCAAGAAGACTTCCAAAACATATAACAACAACAACAACAACAACATAGTTCATGAACATTAAAGAAGGGAAAGTCATAATAACTCACCTTAGGGTTTTGAAAAGGGAAGGTTGATCTTTCTAGCTTGATGAATTCTCCTAGGTGATTCCACTTCAAAAATGCCCTTAGATTTGAATTTGGAGGAGAATGTCTTGGGTTCAAAGCTTGGGAGAAGGGAGCTTCAATGGAGGTTTCTCCAAGCTTTCTAGGAAGAAATATGGGAAATGAGGGAGAAGGGAGGAGGAAGGGAGTAAGAGGAGGATGATGGAGAGGAGGGGGGCCGGGTAAGGAGGGAATATGGGGAGGGCACTTGGAGGCCTAGGAAGAGGATAAGTATTTGGCCCCTCCCCCCTTCAAATAAAGAAAGCCCCACCAAAAATTAAAATAACCATTTATAAATCAAAGCCTTCCCATTTTAAAATAAATTGACTCCTTTAATAATTAAAGACTTCCCACATTTAATTTAAACCCTCATTTCTAATTCCTTATTCCACACATTTTAACTTCATCATACACATTATTTATTTTCTATTTTTATTTTCCTTTAAGATGCTTTATATACTTTCTCTAGCAATCCTAAGGTTCTAGAAATCATTCCAACCCTCTCATCATAAAATAAGAAATTAAGACATAATTGATCACATAAAGATAACATGAATATTAAAAGCATATAATATACTATTTAAAATTAGTGCCTAGGGTTGGGGTCGTTACAATTTTGGTTTCCACATTCATAGGGTACTCGATGCGGACACAATTGCGGAGTCATTTTTGGAGTCGTTTGAGCGTCAACGCGGAAACGGGCGTAACTTTTGATTCTGGAGGAGTTACGGGACGCACATCATATCAAAACGACCGTCTTTTCGAGAGAAACAAGATTCATGGGCATAGCCCCATGAGCAGGCCAAAAAAGGGCCGAAAAACGCTTCTAAAGGCCTCAAAAGGCCCGGCGAAGTTTTCTATCAGTTTTTCCTAATTTTTGGACATTTTCGTCTTTTGGATTATTTTAGGGTTTTTTCAAATTAGGGTTTGGGCCGACTTATTTATACCTTGTTTTAGGGTTTGAAAGACAGTTTATGCCATTTTATGAATGAATTCATTCTCTTTCAATTTTCTCGAGCGAAAATTGTTGATTGATTGCTGAGTTTCTCGAGCGAAATTCATCGATTAATCCTTATCCAAGTCTTCCGCTACGTCAGTACTACTGAAATCCGATTTCTATCTTAGGGAAACAGTCAATTTATGGAATCCTGGTAGTCATACCTTCAACTTTTCTGTGAATGAAATGGTCCCAATCATGGAGGAATTTGCTGCTATTCTTGACATGCCATTGACTAGGTCGGTTGTTGTTCCGAAATACCATAGGAGTGCGATGGATTCTTGGGCGACACTTTTTAATCTTCCTTTTGACGTCACCCGAAAGATGTCTCATATGCAATTTCTTGATATTACAGACCTCTCTATGCTTTTATGTGCTCATTTTGATGATCCAGTTGTGTAGTCATTCAAGAGAAATGCTTTGGCTGCTTGCCTAGTAAGTGAGGTTCTATTTCTGACCTCCCTTTGTACCGCTGATTCAATGCTTGACGATATTGTACTTCAAGTCAAGGAAAAAGAGTGAAACATTGTGCCTTTGATTCTAGGGAGACACTGCACGAGCTAGATGAGCTTCATGGGACAGAGGAGATGCGATATGGAAGCCCCTTGCTTCTGACTATTTGGCTACGGGAGCAATTTAAAGTGTATGCTCCGGAGTTTGACCTTTCTCCCTTTTCTATTCACCATCGGGGTAAGACTGAAGAATAGTGGAAGATGTTGTTTGCTGATCGAACTACCGCAGACAAAGAGTGGGACCCTTCTATCTGGAACATTCAGCGATATGTGGGACGGACCCTGGGGTTTGAGGATGTGGTCTTGCCAGGGTTGAGAGACTCATCTTTTTTATCAGTCTTTGTTCTCAGGCAGTTTCAGCAGCAAAAAATTATTTATCAGCAGGGGAGCGGACCGGTCTGTCGCGCTTCTTACATGGGTCGAAAATTCTCTAGATAATTGCAGGTAGCTTAGGGTGATACAGAGATCGTTGGACTAATATTCCAAAGTACCATTGTAGCATTTTATTACAGAGGCCTATATCATTTGTCTCTTTGATACTTTTAATATTCATATATCTTGGTTAGACCTGCTTCGCGTAGATCTTCTTGGATATAAGTTCGAGCCTAGCCGAATTTTGAGAGAGAGAGAAGATGTAGTTGACCCACATAACATTCTGGAGGACTCAATGGGAGCATCTTTGGATGATATCTATGCCCGCCAGAAGCTTGCTGCGGAAAAGACTCTAGTTCACTCTTCAGTGTTTGATAGGCAAGACAAGCCTAATGAAGCTTCGAGCTTACTCAAGAGGGTCAGAGATAAAAACCCTAAGAATTCAACCCCTAGGTCAAAGAGAAAGTAGATTTAGGAATACCCCTGAGATCTTAGTTAACAAACCAATGTTTTTTTTATTAATGTCTTTTATTATCTCATCAAATCCATTGTAACGGTAAAAAAATGTGACAAGGAATGAATAAAACTACATATTATTGAAATGGGATGTTGTATTTTATTGTTTGATTAGACCGGACCCGAAGGTTGCATGCTTTCCTCTTGTTCTAAGAGGATCAGGTCTTCGTAGTTCAAAACAGATAATGTTTTTTATGCGCACTCTTTATTTTGCCTATACCGCGCTTTCAGGTTTCAATCTAGCGGACATCTTTTTTTGCGCTTGCTTTAATTTTTGCCTAGGCCACCCTTTCGGGTTTTCAACCTAGCGAGATTTATTTCACTATCCATTACGAGTAGAACCACTTCAATTTGTTCATGTTCACTTCTTTTGGGAGTCGATCACCATCTAGGTCAACCAGCTTTACTGCGCCACCACTTAAGATCTTCTTTACAACATAAGGTCCTACCCAACAAGGTCCCCACTTTCCCATATAATTGAGATCACTCAACAAGTGTTTTCAGAGTACCATGTCCCTAACATTGATGTCCCTGGGCTTTACCTTCGCGTTGAAAGCTCTAGCCATACACTGTTGATAAGCTATTGTGCTTTCAAATGCCTTAAGCTGTCTCTCGTCTAACAGTGCTAATTGCTCATATCTACTTCAGAGCCATTTAACCTTGTTGATTTGGTTCTCTAGCAATTATCTAAGTGATGGCACTTCGATTTCAACTAGTAGCACTGCTTCCATCCCATATACCAAGGCATAAGGAGTCTCACCTGTTGTGATTGGAATGAGGTGCGGTAGCCACACAAGGCTATGGTTAGATTCTCAGGCCAATCTCTTCCGGTTACTGCCATCTTTCTGATAATTGTTTAAATTGTCTTATTGGCTGCTTCAATTGCACCATTGGTATGCGGGCGATTAGGAGATGATTTGTGCTTTCCAATCTTGTGCTTGATGAAAAGAGAACACATGTATTTATCGATGTGAGACCCATAATCCGAAATGATCTCAAAAGGAACCCCATATCTGCATAAGATATTGTTCTTCACGAAATCTGCTACCTTCTTTGAATTGAGTGTTTTGTAAACTGAAGGCTCAATCTACTTCATTAAATAATCAACAGCTACCAAGACAAAAGATTGACCATTGGAATCGATTGCGTGGAACTTCCCGATGATGTCGATTCTCCATATAGAAAATGGCCAAGGAGTGGTCATGTTGTATAAATGAGACGGAGGAGCATGCTGAAGATTTGTGTGCACTTGACATATTACGCCCTTCTTGACTTTTTCTATCCAATCCTTTTCTAGGGTGGTCCAGAAGTATTCGTATCCGATGATTTTCTTTACTAGCATAGCCCCGTTCATGTGAGGTCCGCATTCACCTTCGTGGATTTCATTCGTGTACTTTTCCGCATTTGTTTTATTGGCACGCCTGAGATTGATCCCTTCATAGTGCCTCTTGTGTACATGATCCCCTATCATCACATACCGGGATACCAATTTTTGTTGAGCCAACTGCCTTTTTTGTCACTGGCGGGTGGATAGGTTCCATCTACCAGGAATTCTGAATCTCTGTTACCACACTTGTTTGTGCTCTTCTCGGTCTAGTTCAACCACTGCACAAAATGTCAGGGTAGCTAACTTTGAAATTTTGAAGGGCCTCACCATTTCCCCTCAGGAATTTCCAGTAATGAAGTGATTGTGGCTAAAGAATAAGCAAATTTGTTCTTTTCCCTTGGTAAATTGTTGAACACGACATCCTAAAATTTGGCTATTAGCTTTTTGAGGTGCAAACCATACCTTCGTAGTGTAGGATTTCAGATCTTCCACTTGTCGATGTTTGGTTTAGAATAAGTAAAGAATCTCCGAAGACTTCTAGCTCTTGCACATTTCTTTCTAGAGCGGCTTCTAATTCAGTGATATAAGCTTCAAACTCAGCTGTATTGTTGGTAGCATTAAATAGCTATTGGTGTGTACACATCTTTGGGATTGACAAATAACATTCCGATCCCATAACCTTTCATATTTGTCGCTCCATCGAAAAAAAATTCCACTTATTTTCAGTTGTTGTGCACATTACATCTTCATCAGGGAATCGCAAATCTTCCCCCTTCACTTCGTCACATGGAAATTCAGCAAGCTGATCATTAAACACTTTCCCCCCTGATCGATTTTAGTGTGATGTAGGTGATATTATAACCTGCAAGCATGAAGGACCACTTGGCTACCCTTGTTGATATAAATGGATTTTTGAAGATGTATCTGATCGGGTCGACCATTGCTACTAGCTTGATCGGGAAGGCTTCCAAGTAATGTTTCAATTTGTTTTTACCTAGACTACAACAACAATGATTTCTCTAAAGTTGAGTAATTCTGTTCACTTCCCGATTTTATCATGAATCATATCATGGAATAGTGCCTTGAGAGCTCACTGGTATGTAGCCTCTGCATTTTTTCAACCTAAATGGCATGACAGTGTAGCAAAAAGTTCCCCACAGGGTGATAAATGTTGTCTTGTGTTGGTCTTTCTCGGCCATCAAAATTTGATTTTACCCGACAAACCCATCTATAAAAGAACGACCCTTATAAGTGGTTGTGGCATCTATGCACATATTAATATTCAAGAGCTGAAAGTTGTCCTTTGGTGATGCCCTATTCAAATCCCTGATGTCCATACAAACCCGGACCTTGCCTCACCATCACTATATTGGCCAACCATTTCAGATACGCAATTACCTTGATGAACCCCACACTGAGCAATTTCATAACCTCTTCTTTGACCTATATTGACCATTCTAGCTTGATCTTGCGGAGTTTATGCTGAATTGGATTGGCATCTGGTGTGAGAAGATTTATGTGCTCCACTACATTCGGATCTAGCCCCAGGATGTCTTGGTTGAACCATACAAACACATTCCTTGAGTAATGCTATCATCGCGGTTTTCTATTCCCCTTTGAAGAAGTTGCCGATCTTTGTCTCCTTTAGTTCTGACTCTGTACCCAGACTAATAGTATGTAACTTTTCATCAGCCCCTGACCCATTTTCAACAAGACTACTATCTTGCTGAGCTAATTTTTTTAAGATTTCATGATTTTCTTGGTCTGTTTCATTATATGATTCATTATTAACTAGTTCATTATCTTCATTATAAGTTAATTCCTCAATTATGATGTTTGCAATCTCGGGGTACTGCATGTGCGCTCGCCGAAAAATAAAAATAAAATAAGGAGTCGCCACGCCATGTTTAAAGGTACACTTTGAAAAACCTTTTGAAAAGAGAATGGGTCTGGGGGTCAGGTTACGTGTTGGGAAGAACCGAGAGTTCACCCAACACGCCTCGTCTGTGGATGAGTCTTTCTAATTTAGACATCCAAATAAGTCAAAATATGTGCAAACAATGATAATATGCAAGTGCGATAAACATGAATTTTATTAAACAAAATGAGATTATTACAACTTGTTGACCAATTGATCAGGGAGGCCACATCCCATTACAGTAAGGAGAACAGATTACAACTGAAATCAAGTCTTCTGCAAAGGGCCACTTATGTCGCGTGACACAGGACTCCTCATGTCCAAGTGTGTCGCGTGACACCAATGGTCACTTTGCAGAGACTTACAGCACCCAGATTACAGCAATCTCAATGAACACAGGAACACAATTACAAACTAGATCTAAGCACTAAAACAGCATAATCACACCAACGGAATGATAAACTAACTAGCTAACAACTTACAACTGAAGGATGATCCCTGCAGATGGGAACTATGTGTCGCGTGACACAGGACTCCTCATGTCCAAGTGTGTCACGTGACACAATCTTACCATCTGCAGGAACCTTACAACTGAGAAGCAGATTCAACAAATAATAAACCAGATCAATCAATTACATTAAGGCCAATCAAAACAACATGAATCAGAGACAAATCAACCAAAGGAGTGTGGATATAAGAGATCCACACTCCCTTAACACCCAAATTGCAATTATAAGTAGGTCACATCATGAGCATGCAATT
The DNA here is from genome assembly GCA_022495995.1 of Adenophora triphylla var. japonica. Classification (NCBI taxonomy): domain Eukaryota; kingdom Viridiplantae; phylum Streptophyta; class Magnoliopsida; order Asterales; family Campanulaceae; genus Adenophora; species Adenophora triphylla. The sequence goes on along the minus strand of JAFEMH010001829.1, from coordinate 342,931 downwards.
GGATTCAAGTAGCAACGATTTAAATAGAGAGATTGCAGTTGCCACTTGATAATCCGAGGCAGATGGAGCCTGATTATCAAGTGGAGGGAAAGGAATTACAAGCGAACAAATAGATGAGAGATAGGGAGAGAGAGAGAAATGTCACCTTTGTAGTCCTCAACTTCCACACCAAGTTAGGTGCAAAAGTCTTCGATTCAGCTTCTGAAATGGAGATTTGGACACAGATAGGGAGCTGGATTGAGGTCTTTAAGGTGTTTAGGAGGTATCAAGGTAGTTGGGTATGAGGGAGGAAGGAATAGGAGGGGAATTGGTTGGTTTTTTGTGTGGGAGGAGGAGAGAGAGAGAGGTTCTGGTCTAATTTCTACAGAGTGACGTTAGGGAATGAAAATTCGGATCCTTTTTTGAGAGGGGGAGGGTCTTATTTATAGCTGCTGATCACGGTCACCTTGTGTCGCACGTCACTCTGTAACCACTTTCCAAGGCTTCGAGTTGTCGCGTGACAGGAAGTGCCACCAACCGCTTTTGGCGCCAAATCTGGTTCTGGAACATTCTTGGAATAATACCTGAAAAGTCCAAAACAGATTTATTCCTTTTAGGTCCCTTGGCATGAGCAAAGTACAAAAAGTACTTCCTTCGCGAGAAACTTATGGAATGTTTCCAGAAGTCTCGGAATAGATCGAGAATTTACCAAAATGCCCCTTAATGCAATTTTATCATATTCAAATGCATCTGGAAAGGTTGCTAATTGGATTGGCGTACTTACAGAGCCCCTCGGCAACATCAATTATGGAAGAAGTGAGGTTGTCGATAAAAATAAGACCCAATCCCAATGAGCAGCTGGGGGATAAGGCAAAGGGCTGGACGGTGATCTGGGAAATCGGATGGCTGGACCTTTGGAGAAAGGATTCCTACATATCCCTTGGAGGGAATCAAGCCAAATCATAGTTCAGAAAAGTGACTATGTGTTTGTCAACCGGGGAATGACTGTGCGGTAGTCACCCAAGAACCTGACTGTGCGGTAGTCACCCAAGAACCTAACTGTGCGGTAGTCACCCAAGATCCTGACTGTGCGGTAGTCACCCAAGAACCTGACTGTGCGGTAGTCACCCAAGAACCTGATTGAGATATGTTTTCATACATGTTCTGTGCTTACCTGTAGCTGTCAGAGGGACTGATGCTACTGCTACTGACGGTTATGGCTGCCGGATGGACTCATGCTACTGTTTATGATGCTGGGGATAGATGTAGCTGCCGGAGGGTCTCATGCTACTACTGCTGTTGACGATTGCCGGGTGTGGGGCGGTCTTTGTTGACTGTTGGTTGATTTAGGAATCATGAACCTTGCTTGATGTGACGCGGGCTCTGTTTGCTAGGGAACAGATTTTGTTGACGCTTTAGTGGCGGGGCTGACAATCTTGATGCACGTTTGATAGACTTGGGATTCTTTGCCTCGGTTGTGCTTTGAGGGGCAATCTTTGAGATTTGCTCAGTTAATCATTATACCTGCGGGGGGAAAATAACATTCAAAGCACTACAGGGATCAAAGTGTTAATTACTAAATCACAAAGGGGGGTTTGGAAATTTTTGGCTCAGAGGCACGATATGTCGCACGACTGTTTAAAGCACATGAACAGTCTTTTAAGTGGACAATCTTCATTTTTGAAAATACATTTCAGAGGGAGGCGAGCGTTTTTGAGAGGAGAGGCCATCCATTTGCACAATTTCAAGTGAAATCAAGAGAATCTAGGGTGTTGATTTCGTTCTTGGCTCGCAGTCATGCCTCCTAGACCATGCCCCACGAAGAAGGGGCCTCAACAAGCTCAATTGGACGCTCGTAGAAGAATGCTCAGCGGAATCAGAGGCCGTTCATCCCCCAGGCGGTGCGAGGAGATTTCTATCCCCAACTCAGGGAGCACACTTCTGCGCCTGGGAAGAAAGATACGGTAATTCCGTAACCCTTGCTTTTCATTGCATTGAAAATTGTTGTGTTGTTTTTTTTTTGTACCAAACTGTTCAAACTTTTACCTGCGAAATTATAAGTTTGCTGCATGGTTTTGAGCTATGAGAAATCAAGGATGCATGTTAAATGTTCAACCCTAGTTTTACTTGGAAAAGAGGAAATACACAATTACAATTGATTGACATGCTTCTTGAGATTATTCATACCTGTATTGTGTTTACCTGGAGGAGTTGCGTACCCGAGGCTCACCAGAGGTTATTGGTCGGCTGTGGAATCTTCTGCCTGGCAGCCAGGAGCTAGAGTATACGCTGCCGGGCTGGGTCGGTTCTTTTAGATGGCGAAGGCCATCGGGGATACTCAGCGGAGCGTGGGACTGGTGAAGGCGTTCCGAGAGTTTTGGTGGGAGACTACCCACTCTTTCCACTTTTCTTGAGGGGAGGCGACGGTCACGCCATACGACTTCGCTGCTATCACGGGCTTTCCTTTCATTGCCGAGCCACTATATTTGGAGGAGCCTGCCCTTGAGGATGATCCTCAGCCTCCCGCCGAGGCATACTTCATGGAGCTGGTTGGTTTTGTTCCCAAAGATAAGAAGGGGAATGGGTATGAGCTAGGGGAGCTCCACGGTCAGCTTGTTGTGTAGAGTAGAGATTATCCAGCTGATGTGGCTGATACTGAGGAGGATAGGCTGAGGGCCGTGAGATTGGCTAGAGCTTTTGTATGGATTGGTTTCTCAGACATGCTTTTCATCAACAGCACGTCTTCCGCTTTGATTTCACTGTTGGAGCTTTTGAGGGATTGGGATGCTGTTGGGACATTATCCTGGGGAGAGGTCGGACTCGCTGAGCTGTACTTGGCTCTGGATGATGTCAGCAGGGGGAGGCTAAGTCCTTCAACTGCTGTCATTTAGCTTTTGAGGTATTTCTCAATCTGATCCCATCTTTTGAATATTCTTTCTTTCTGTCATTTCTTGTTGCCATCTTGACTTGCTTTGATCTTTTTTTTGTCAGGTTTGGGCCTATGAGGTTATCGGTTGTTTTGCTTGGCAGGTTCAGGAGGCGTACCCGGTCACTATGTTTCCTGCCATGAGGCGCTGGGTGAAAGATGCGCGGCAGAAGGTCCGGACAGCAAACACCAGGGGACGGGTGACGGCTTCTTACCCCGATACCATGACCTGCTTGCGAGGGATTCCTGGGAGTCTGAGTCTGTTTCCCTGGGATGACCGATATGCTGGGCTTGATCTGGGATATGCCTTACATCTTACTGAGTGTCGTAAGCTCTTAGTAGGCCTGTCTGGTGATGCTTTGTACTTGAGAGAGCGGGTCTACAGACAGCATGGCCCTGGTAGCATTGCTAGGATCCCGGTTGATCCTCCAGCTAATATATGGTTTCCTCAGAAACTAGAGGATGTGGTTGGTTTGATCCAGGGGGAGGCTGCGTTCAACTATACCAGAGATGGAGATTATGGAGCTTTCGTGACTACCAGGTTGAGGTCACCGCAGGTGGCGCCGAGACGGGATGTTCAGGGCGCAGGCCCCTCTACTGGATACGTCGTAGACGCACCCTTGCCTCCTCCTTTTGTTGATTTTCAGGATGGGGATCATTTGAGGCGGGCTCCCCTCGACATCAGCAGGATTTATCCTTATTTTCAGCTTTCGGAGGGCACCCGATCTGTAAGTACTATTCTCCTCTTTCTTTATTGCTTTGAACTGTTTACCTCCCTTGTCTTTTATCATGATTAGTTCCCTGATTTCCTCTTTGTTTGATTGCACTAGATCTCAGCGGATATTTACTGGACCTTTGCTCGTCACTACACCTGATCCATGGATATGATTGATCAGCTGGAGAGGAGTGCACGCTACTGTAGGGAGCGATGTTTGGCTCGGAGCTTGGATGATGATTCTACGCCCAGCTTGCCTGATAGGAAGATGTCTCGCACTGATATGGCTGCTGATGATACACATAGGCCCAGGACTAAGATGGCTCCTCATCGTCCACCTAGTTGAATGTGCGCTCGCCCGCGAAATTTTGTTTTCACGATGAAAAAGTAAAAAAAGGAGTCGCCAAGCCATGCTTTAGAGGTGCACTTTGAAAAACCTATGAAAGAGAACGGGTTCGGGGGTTAGGTTACGTGTTGGGAAGAACCGAGAGTTCACCCAACACGCCTCGTCCATTGACGAGTCTTTCTAATCAAACATCCAAGCATTCCATGAGTGTGTGGAAGCATTGATAATAAACAAGTGTGGTAAACATGCATTTTATTGATATGAATTGAGACTTACAACTTGTGAGCCAATTATTCAGGGAGGCCTCATCCCTTATACAACAGATCAAAACAGATTACAGAAGGAAAAGGGGTTCCTGCAGACAGGCATAATGTGTCGCATGACACATGACATAGATGACCAGATGTGTCGCGTGACACAGGATCACCTATGAACAATGTGTCGCGTGACACATAATGACCATCTGCAGGAACTTACAGAATTGAAGACAAAATCAACAATAGCCAACACAGATCTAATTAATCAAACAGATTAGATTCAAAGTATAAATTAACAACAATTCGACCCCTGGAGTGTGGATATGGAGAGATCCACACTCCCTTGGGATCTAAACAATGATCTCAACAAATATCCAACAATGAACACACAATTATTCAGATCAACCAAGTTAAACAGAGAGATTGCGATAGGAATTCAGTAATCTAGACGGATGGAGTCTGATTACTGAATCCTAGAGGAATAAAACAATAGAATTATAAAGGAATTAGGTAGAAGAGAGAGAGAAGAGGGGGTTTGAGGATGTTACCCTTGTTGCTTCCACGAATTCTATATCAAGTTAGATACAGAATCCTTCAACTGCAGCTTCTGGTCTTGGGAGGCTTGAGTGGATTGGTGCAAGGTAGATCTAAGGTTTGGTTGAAGAAGGTGGGTTGAATTAGGGGGAATTGGGGTAGGTTAGAGGTAGGAGAGAGAGAGGGTTGTGTTTGGGTTGTGTGTTACGACGCAATTTCTGCAGAGTAACAGTAGGTCAGGTTGGGATCCATTTCTAAGAGGGGAAGGGTCTTATTTATAGGCTGCAGTTAGTGGTCACCTTGTGTCGCACGACCTTACGTAACCACTTTCCAGGCCTCGACTTGTCGCGTGACACAAGGTGTCACAACCGCTTTTGGCGCCAAAACCAGTTTCTGGAACATTCAGGCATAAATACCTAAAAAGTCCAAAAAGGTTTATTCCCAGCAGGTCCCTTGGCATGAGCAAGGTACCAAAAGGTACTTCCTTCGCGGGAAACTTATGAGATGTTTCCGGAAGTCTCGGGATAGGCCGGGAATTTACCAAAATGCCCCTCAATGCAATTTTATTACATTAAAATGCATCTAAAAGGGTCGCGAATTGGATGGCGTACTTACAGAGCCCCTCGGCAACATCACTTTTGGAAGAAGTGGGGTTGTCGATAAAATAAGACCCAATACCAATTAGCGGCAAGGGATAAGGCAGAGGGCTAAACGGTGATCTGGGGAAATTGGATGGCTGGACCTTTGGAGAAAGGATTCCTACGTATCTGTAAGTACCCCAATCTGGATCACCCCCTTTCAAACACACGGGAAACACTGTAGACTCATCAACGCAGTCTCGACGACCTCTGGCACTCAAAACCCTCTCAAAACCCCCAGCCAAACCAAGGGAGGAGCCTTTCTGGGATAAAAAGGGACAAAAGGACCTTTTGGGAATTTTCAAGAAATTGGAAAAGCAATAATGGTCCGTACGGACCTCTTTACTTTAATAATTATTGAATCCTCTTAAAGTCCACAATATTCCCTCAAATCCCGGGGAAAATGATTACCCCCCTGCAGAGTTGGTCCGTACGAACCTCTTTGCATGTCAACTTGGTCCGTACGGACCTTATTGCACAGGGAACATCATAATTGCAAATATTCCTCCATCATCACAGATTCCCTCAAATCGAGGAAAACCAAAAGTCTGGATTACCAGGGAGGTCCGTACGGACCTCTTTGCACCAAATCTGGCACTATAAATAGAGGGCTCCCCCTCCTCATTTTGACACACCTCCCACTTCTCTCTTCCTCCCTAGGCCTTCTGGCTTCCCCTCTAAGTCCTTCCGAGGCATTCGCGACCCCTTTCGGATCCTTCCGAGGCCTTCCGAGCCCCCTCGTGGTGCTCCGAAGCCTCTTCGAGCGCTCCCGAGACGCTCCCGCGCTGCCCCGAGGCACTCTCGAGGTACTCTGAGGCCCCTCGTGGTACTCCGAGGCCTTGCCTGGTCTTTCCACGGTGTCCCGGCTCTTTCTGAGTCAAACCGGCGATCCCAAACCACGCCGAAACTATGCCCGAGTGACTCCTGCCACCTCAACGCACGCCGAACCTCTGCCCGAAGGATCCCGACGATCCCCACGCACGCCGAACCTCTGCCCGAACGCAGCCTGCAACCTCAACTCACGCCGAAACTCTGTCCGCAGACAACCGACATCTCCCGAAGCAATCCCGATCCGTACCGGAACGCTACTCCGACCTCAAACACTATTCCCCAGCGGAAGACATACATGAACCAACATTGGTAAGGCTTCCTTCCATTACTATTTCAATACATTTCCATACATAGCATACAATGTAGACATCCGATACAGCATGCATTTTTAAAAGCACACACACACACACACAACATTTAAAGGATATTAGGGGTATCCGAAAGACTCGTTTTACGAGGCGACTTCGTGAGCTCTAATATTCTAATATTCTCTTCCCGAGGAGTCATCTGACCTCCGAACTCAAAATCTCATCACACAAAAACAGTTTAAAATTATCTTTAAACTGATGCCCTTTTTCAATGTTTTGGGCTTAATAAAAACGGCGTGGCGACTCTACAAATGCGAAAACAAAACGGCGAGACAAACCGCCGCCAACGCGAAAGATGCAAGATGCCGAGGCGCGATCCGTCGCTGCCTCTCGGATCCGGGTAATTTCAGTTGGCGACTCCGCTGGGGACTTTTTGTTTTAAAATCTTTTTAAACAAAACAAAAGATTTTAAAAAAAAACAATGATGAGGGTCAAACTTTCATTTTACCCCTTTCTTTAACTGTTATGTGTGTGTGCACGTGCTTTACTTTTTTATTTTACAAAAAAATAAAAATACAAAAAAAAAAATGCATCAATATACATCTGTGCATACATTTAAAATTCTTCAAAAACTTCTGTTTTACTCAGAAAAAGAATTTTAGAGACCGCACACTACGCGCACTGCTGCCTCGGTTACACCGCACACTACTCACACTGCTGCCTCGGTTACACCGCACGCTACGCGCACTGCTGCCTCGGATACACTGCACACTACAACCCTCAACCCGGCGTGGTCTCAGTTGCAGTCCGTTTGGTCTTCCTAGGCCTCTTGGACGCGCACGGGATCATTCCAAACATCCCATCCTAGCCAAGCATCAACCCTGCACGTTTGAGTCTTGAGTCACACTTTGTCCAGACTCGGTTGATTTTTACCCAGTCCGTGTCATACAGCCTGGATACATATACCATGCCGGCCATTTTATGAGTCAGAGCTCGGAACTCAAGATCCCTTGCGCAAGCAAAGCGATGAAAGGTCATGCTAAAATCTTGACCTGATCTTGATTTCCGAAGCTACACCCAGACGATGTTCCGTCCCGGATATACATCCATGCTCACATGACACCATGTCATCACGCCTTTGATACGTCAGCCATGACAATATGACCAGCCAACGCCTAACGTCACAAATCCCCTTGCGCAAGCAAGGTAAAGAGAGGTCATGCCGAACTCTTGACCTGATCTTGACTTAGTGGCCGGCTCGGTTCACTATTCACATGGCTAATGCATCAAAACGAACATGACAGGCTCGGTCCTTAGGTTCGATTTTTCTTTTAGGTCGGTGGAAACCGCTTGCACTATAGGACCTCGCCCGGGCATTTGTCCCACCCCGGGATGTCGAAATACGGGTGCAAAACGAGGGGCTTATAGCCGCACAGATGGTCTCCATCGACCCAGATCTAGCATAGTTGCGAAAAGAAGAGCAATCTTTTCCAACCTACCTAGGATTCTCTCGCGAGAAAACATGTTTTAAGTAAATTAAAACAACAAAAAAAAATCGAAAATAAAAGAAACGGAAACCGCATACCACGTGAGCTTTCCCCCTTTTATCCCGTTAGGCCATTCCTCGTGTCTAAACCTTGCCCGTCACCCTCCGGCCTAACAAAGAGTGGTCGAGAGTACCCGGGAACCCGTCTCCCAAAGGCTGCCAAAACAAAGCAAGGTCCTACCTCCTTCCCACTCTGTCACCAGGACATTCCGTCAACTCCCCATGGCCAAATCAGTGGATAACAACGATGAAAACGGGACCTTACCCCCAAGAAATTTCCCAACATTGGAAGAAGTTTGGCAGGTCCTCATGGCTATTGAGAAACGTCAAGGTGAGCAACAAGCCTGGATCGAAGGTGCCATGCACCACTTCGGAACATTAGCCACCCAACTACCTGGGGCTTCCCAAGTCATAACTGCTCCTACAGCCTCTAACATCTCTCATTGTCTCCCAGAAGTCAACCTGTTACCCTCGTACGAGCCATGCAGTTATGACATAAGGCCACAAGACCCTCCGGGGGAAAGCCTGCCCACTCAGCCTCCTGAGGTCCCGGTACCACCGCCGAACAACGAACACATCTGGTGGGACGTCTGCGATTGCAGTGCTTGTCTGGAAATGGAATTCCAGGATGAAATGAATGAGGGCCGTCCTCGAAGAAAGAAGAAGCTATCTTCTCAACAAAAACTGAAAAAGAGGTATGAATCCGGTGATCCCACAGTCGGAACCCTTGGAGAACCCTCAGGAAAGTTTGACTACTATGTCATCTACTCCAGCAAGCCTAGCTCTGCACAAGGCCATGGCAATGTCTGCTCCATGATCAGCTGGGACGAGCTTCGCACCGCCACCGAAGGTCCGAAGGTCCAGATAGTCCAACCCCTGTCTTGGGAAGATCTCAAAGCCACTATTGATGCTTCAGTAAAGGCTATGACAGTGAACGAATTGAAATGCGCAGTCTGGCCTTACGCCAATCAGGCTCCTCCCACTACAGAAACGGGAGAGACAAGCAAAACCATAAGTCCAGAGGTGAACGTTCTGACACGTTCCGGTCAAATCCTAGTGAATCCTCCATGAACGTCCTTCCAGCCAAAATGATGGATTTGCTAGGGATCAAAGCAACTGATCTAAAGCCCTCGACTCAGGAAATCAAGGCATACGACTCAACATCCCGCCCAGTCTTGGGAATAGCCACCTTGAATTTGTGGTTCGGAAAACAAATGGTCCCGACGGATTTCCAAGTCATCGACATCCCGATCACATTCACTGCCATTTTGGGACGCCCTTGGCTACACCAGATCAATGGAGTGGCATCCACTCTCCATCAATGCGTAAAGTTCGTCCAAGGAACAAATCTTACCATCATCTACGGTGATAGCGTAGTCAACGAAAGGACCGACACAAACGGCATCCCGGTCTTAGAGATCAAACCCGACGATGATGGCATGATGATAACAGGGTTCACCATCGAAAGCCCAAAGGCCCAAGTGTGCCACATAGACCTGCCTTTGATTTGGGACAAGATCCCTCCCCCGATGAAAATGATGAAGCACATGAACTACATCCCGGGGCTCAGTTTGGGAAAACGCCATCAGGGCACCCAACAGATCATCAATATCAAAGAACAGAATACCCTGCACGGCCTGGGATACATTCCTACTCCCGAACACATTGCAGAGGACAAGCAAGCTGCACGAAAATGCTCCACAGATAACAAAAGAGGCTTGCACGCAATCTCCGATCTTCGTCCTTACAGCTTCGACATGACCAAGTACTTCACAAAGAAGGCCGGCAACTTGGAAGAAGATCCAGGAAAGGGAACAGAGCTGATCAGCGCCAAACAAAGCTGGCCTACAACCATGGACAAGCTCCAGCAGAACCTGGCAAGATTCAGAGGCCTCAAGCCAAATCCCGTCCGAAGAGCATTTCTCGACACACCGCCTCTACTGGGATCCACAACCACCACTATTCACAATGAATTTTGGTTCGAAAAAACTCCCTCTTTGGCAGAAGAACTCGAAAAACTCTCTGTCAACACTCCTGCCTTCAACAAACGGGACGAGTCTGCATTCGAGCTAGTAATGCCCAAGACAAAAGCAAAAGACTCCGCAGACGATGCTTGGGACGAGCCACTGCTCCACCTGCTCTTCAAAGAAGAAATCGAGATGCCAGATCTAATCGATTTTGTTTCTGATAACTCTGTGATAGCAATGATCGGGAACGGTGACATAAAGCCCTTCAAGCCCCATCTCCTATCAAGCTCATTGCCACTCAATAACTGGGCCACCTTCTCCGGACCCACTGCCAAAGCAAAAGGGACATGATCGAACAACTTGGTCCGACCCTCGAGTCCTAGAGTCTAGTGTCAAAACTCATCCCGAGTCCATTATCTTTGAATTTGAGTCTCTCGAGTCATCTGATGGCCTCACGCCAGAAGATTACGAACTCATTGCCAATAATGTATTCCCGTATGCTCTTAATGAATGCTTCGATCTTTCTGAGTATCCTCTCATTGCATCTTTAACAACTGATAAATTAACTAACACACGAACAGTTAATAACGATTCACTTGATAAAGAAGCAGACACATTAAACGAACAATACATTAAGCACATCTTTAAGCATGTTGTCAAATGAGAGAAAAACCGGGCCCAAGCTGCCGAGGAGGTTTTAACCAAAGTGAATTTGGGAACCGCCGAAGAGCCAAAAGAAACGCAAATCGGAAGTTTCTTCACCAAGACAGAGCAAGACGCATTGATCTGCACCTTGCTCAAAGAGTTCGTGGACGTGTTCGCTTGGTCTTACCGAGACATGCCCGGATTAGATCCTAACATTGTAGAGCACCGGATCCCTTTGAATCCCGAGGCTAAGCCCATCAAGCAAAAGCTACGCCGAATCAAGCCAGAATGGTCTTTACAAGTTAAAGAGGAGATCGAAAAAATGCTCCGCGTCGGCTTCATCAGGGTGATCGAGTACCCCACATGGCTCTCCAATATCGTCACGGTCACCAAGGCCAATGGAAAAGTACGCTGTTGCGTGGACTTCCGAGATCTCAACAAAGCAAGTCCCAAGGACGATTTTCCACTACCCAACATCGACATGTTGGTAGACACTCTAGCCAATTTCGAAGTCAAGTCCTTCGTGGACGGGTTTGCTGGCTACAATCAAATCAAGATGGCCGAAGAAGACCAAGAAAAGACAGCCTTCACAACCCCTGGGGAACCCTCTGCTACACGCAATGCCGTTCGGACTAAAGAACGCTGGGGCTACCTACCAACGGGCAGCAACCGCCCTCTTCCACGATATGATCCACAAAGAGATCGAAGTGTACGTCGATGACATGATCATCCACTCAAAGGGATCAGATGGACAACACCTCACAGACCTGAGAAAATTCTTCAATCGCCTCCGGAAACACTCAATGAGGCTTAACCCTGCCAAATGCACATTTGGGGTTAGCCGAGGCAAGGTTTTGGGATACATGGTCACCGAGAGAGGCATCGAGGTTGATCCTCAAAAGATCAAGGCTATCATCGAAATGAGACCACCGCAAACTCAGACAGAGGTGAAAAGCTTCATGGGCCGCCTGCAATATATCAGCCGCTTCGTCAACCAATTGACCTCTATGTGCGAGCCAATCTTCAAACTGATGAAGAAGAACGCCGACATCGAATGGAACTCAGAATGCCAAGATGCCTTTGAGAAAATAAAAGCATACCTTGTGAGTCCTCCGATTCTCTGTCCTCCCCATGAGGAAAAGCCCTTTGTTGCTATACCTAACCGTGACCGACACCGCAGTTGGAGCCATGCTCTGTCAAGAAAAGAAGGAGTCACGAGTCGAAAACGCCATCTACTTCGTCAGTAGAAAGTTTCAAGGCAGCGAACTCAATTACTCAGCCCTCGAGAAAACCTGCGCAGCTCTGGTATGGGTTGTCGGGAAACTAAGGCACTACATGCAGTCGCATACGGTACACTTGGTTTCCAAAATGGACCCAGTCAAGTACCTCTTCGACAAACCATCTCTGTCAATGAGGCTCGCCAAATGGTCTTTCTTCCTAGCGGAATTTGACATCAAGTACGTGAACCAAAAGTCAATCAAGGGACGGGCCATGGCTGAACAACTGGCTGATTTCCCCACCGACGAGGCTTGAGGCCCCGAACCACAATTTCCAGACGAGGGAATCTTCGCAATCGAAGGCGAAAACCGATGGCAACTGTTCTTCGACGGAGCAGCCAACAAAAAGGGAAACGGCATCGGTATGCTCTTGGTAGATCCCAAGGACGAGCACACCCCAATTGCTATAAAGCTCAATTTCGAGGTAACCAACAATGCCGCCGAATATGAAGCCTGCGCTGCCGGACTACAAGCCACACTCGAGAGGAATGTCCAGAAACTCGAAGTTTATGGGGACTCAGCCTTGATCATCAACCAAGTCTCCAACAAGTGGAAAACCATAGACCCAGGCTTGCAAAAATACCATGCCTGCATGGAAGACCTCATCACACAATTCGAAGAGGTCACCTTCCACTACTTGCCGAGAGACCGAAACAGGTTTGCAGATGCCTTAGCCACCTTGGCTTCCCTTGTGGAAATCCCTGAAGGAAAAGCAATCAAACCCTTCAAAGTCGGACGAAAGGAAATTCCTGCCTACTGTTGTAAGATCGAACCAGAACCTAAGCCCGTCAATGAGCCATGGTATAACCAGATCTTCCAATACCTCAAGAACAGGAAATCACCTTCATGAACAAGGAAGACCCACAGCACGAAGGGGTCAAAACCAAGAGCATCATGGCCCTAAAATGCCTCGCCTCTCACTTCGTCATCCTCGGGGACATGCTATACAAGAAACGCTACCATGGGCCACTCCTACGCCGCATCGCCCAAGAAGAAGCAAACAAGTTCATGAAAGAAGTCCACAATGGGGCTTGCGGTCCCCACATGAACGCGAGCCACGATGCAAATCGTTCTCGGGATGGGCTACTCTTTTGGATCTCCGTGGAGGCAGATTGTATCCACTTTGTCCGAAGCTGCGACAAGTGCCAACGGTTCTCCAACCTCAATCATCTACCTCCTCACGATCTCTACTGCATGACTACACCTTGGCCATTTGCCACTTGGGGAATTGACGTCATCGGGAAAATCGCTCCGCCAGCAAAGAACGGTCACGAGTTCATCTTAGTAGCCATCGACTACTTCACCAAATGGGTCGAAGCCAAGTCCTACAAGGTACTCACCTCCAAGAAGGTCGCGCATTTCCTCAAGGAAAACATCATCTGCCGATACGGCATCCCAAATGAGGTCATATCAGACAATGGTTCACACTTCGAGGGGGAATTCGATCACTGGGCTGAATTCAAGATCACACGCCACAAATCTTCTCCCTACCGGCCACAAACAAACGGCGCCGTAGAAGCAGCAAACAAAACCCTCGAATGAATCATCCGAAAAATGACCACCCGAGGACGAGATTGGCCCGAGAAGCTGCACCTTGCACTTTGGGGCTACCGCACATCAGGTCAGAATGTGACCCACGGGAGAAACCCCATTTGCCACGACATACGGGATGGAAGCAGTCCTTCCCATCGAGTGGAAATTCCCTCACTCCAGAGTCTTCTTTGGAAAATGACATCAACGAAGTCGAATGGCTCAGCCGACATGACGAATTGGCTCACGCTAGACGGCGACGACTAAAGGCCATGGAACACGTCCGAGCCTATCAAAGCAGGATGGCTAGAGCTTTCGACAAGAAAGTCAAATCCCGAGACATCAGGGAAGGCGACCTTGTACTCAAAGAAAAGCCTCCCACTCGAACTAACCCACTGGGAAAATGGGAACCAACATGGATCGGCCCTTTCGTGGTTCAAAAGATCTTCTCCGGAGGCGCTATGAAGGCGAACGGACCTAGACGGCAATCCTTCATGAATCCAGTCAACGGAGGCAAACTTCGCAGATACTTCGCTGAAGAAGAACAAGCTGTGCATCTCTTGGCACTCCATGTAATGTCGAACTACGCGAGACTGAGCCCTCTAGTCAGGAGACGTAGGCAACCTTAATTGGTCCGGTCTAAAAATACACAAAAAGTCAAAAGTTTGAATGTCAATAAAGACCTCCATCAAGCTATGCACTTTTCAAGAACACGCCCCATAGTCACCTTGACCAAGTCAAACGACGGCGGCAACATCAAAGGACATCCGAGGGTCACTCAGCATCAAATGACTGACTAATGTCTGCTTCCAAGCCAGGGGCTTGTCTTCGCCCTCACGCGCTTCAAAAAAAAAAAAAAGAGAGCTCGAGCAAGGGCTCACAAAAAAATAAAAAAAAAAGGAGCTTGAGCAAGGGCTCACAAAAAAAAAACAAAAAATAAAAGAAGCTCAAGCGAAGGCTGCGAAAAAAGAGGTCAAGAGCCCGACACCAACAAGAGGCAAGGAAGCTACGAAAAAGACCGTCAAAACGACTTGTCAGGGGACCATTCAACCTCTCAGCCAAGCACACAGCCTCGGCAAAGGGATTGCCATCATGGCCCATTGCTTCGATCCGCAAATGCAACAGAAAAGTCCAAAGATGGACGCCGACAAAGTGCACAAAAGACACAAAGGCAAACAAGAGATCTTGCGTCTCGACAAAGCTTTAAAAGTAAATCACAAATCACTAACGGTTACAACATTTCTTGATGAGTTCAAGCACGTTCTACTCTCAAGTTCACACTGACATGCTAAAAGACTGACTTAATACATTTAACAAATAATGTGTTTGCAAATGCAATGAATGGATACCTAGGAGGTCATTCCGCGCCATCTGCGCTTGTCCCCTCGCCATTCTTTCCTTTCTTCCTCGTCCTCGATGAGTCTTCTTTCGCTCCACGTGAACCAACTCTGCGTCTCTCGGTCAGAGATCGGGGTCCTCCCAGTAGAGTCAAACAATCCGGTAGCTCTCGGGGCTTCATTCGCCCGTGCTTCGGCTCGGATCTCCTCCTGCGAGTGCAGCAAAGAGGACCTCTCCTCGTCGGTCGGTCCACTCTAGTCTCGTAGTCAAACAAAGTGTCTCCCGTCACATCGAAAGGGTCGGACCGGGCTTCGGCACTCCTAAGGCAATAGCTACTACGGCAACCGGGTCCCAGAGAATCGCTATACGCACTGCTCTCCAAGACCACTTGGGACTGCCCGACCACAGCTTTGCTCATACCAAGCCGAGTGCGAGTCGTCAATACGGCAGCTCCCAGACGTCTAAGGAGTACCGCGGGAGGGAAGCGGAATACTTCCATACCCTCGAGAAAAATACAAGAAGGCACTGAAGGCGCCATACAAAGAGGAACTACCTCCGCGATAGCAAGGTCATCCCGGCCCAACAAAGGCTCTGCTTCATCCCAAGCTGGCAGGAAACAAGCGACGGAATATAGAAGGAGGACTAAGACAAACCTGGAACTCGACAACGTAGGACCCTTCTGCAAGATCCTCCTAGTCTCAATCCTCCGGTGCGGAACCCACCGGTGGATCGATGCGTACCAAGGCTGTGCCATCCATCTCTCCCGGGCGGGTGATCCATATCCAACACAAGAGGTCGGCGAGCAAATGACCACGGACTAAACGACGTCGGAGCCTCGGGCATGGCTGAAGTCTCTCTCGCGGCCACAAGGTGAGCAAAGCGGGGCTTCCCCCTCTCATAAAACGATCCCCGGTCGCCGGACGGTCGATACCATGAAGAGTCTCCCCCGGCACCAACGGGACAATATCCTCTCCCGGCTCTGCGGTGCCCTACCACATCTAGCAAAGCGCCATCGCAAATGCCAAGGGAGGCGACCGGGAAAAGCGTCGATATCACGCACAAGGCAAATGCGTCCCAAGAGACATCACTCTCATCATCAACCATGAACCGCTCCGGCAGCTCAGAAATGTCGATATGACCCGAATCAAGGACCATGCCCTGCACTTCCTCCAACAAAGTACGAAGAAAGCCTGCAAGCTTCACGCTCACCATAGCACCACCCATCAAAGGAAGCGAGATGGCCTCCACCTCCGGTCCTCCAATCAAAGCCCGAAAATCCTCAAAAGTGGGCACCATTTCATTGTAGGAGAAACCGGTACACATGCCTCCTAACATCCCGAACTTCGCGGCAGCCCGCAACAAATCTTAATCGGGAACCAACTCCTTAAAAGACCAAATCGAGCAAAGACGAAACCTTACCTCGAAAGCCCGTCTCTGATACCTCATACGGCGCCGCATCCACGTTTTCAACTGCTCAAGGAAGTGTGCTTGCCTCTCCTGCGAAAGCCTCGGCAAAATTCTAGGGACGTACGAAGAATCCATGGCAAAAATGGAGGTTCCTAGAGAAAATGGGGAAGAAAGCTCGAAAATGGCTGCAAATGGGGAAATGGGGAAGAACCGGACACTTTGGAAAGCATTTATCTCCTTCCCAAAGCAAGGTTGGTCCGTACGGACCTCTTTGCATGCTAAGTATGTCCGTACGGACCTCCTTGCAACCATGACCCATTTTCCCGGCAAACGGTACAACAACCACTTTGTCCTCGGCGGGACCTTGCTCCAAACTGCCCAAACACTGGCCAAAGCCATTCCCGGCAAACATACACTACCCACAAATGCACTCTCAGCTCACGTGGCATGCACAAAATAAAAAAAAAATACTAGCAACAATTTCTAGGTCAATTCCCAGGAATCACAAAAATGACATTACATCTTAAAATAAAATCTTTGTTTGCCATGCAAATACGAGTGTTTTATTACGGGTACATCAAATGTACATTTGCTAAACAAAAAAAAAAAAAGAGAAGATATGGAAAGAGGGAAAGCAAATGGACCACTAATCCGACTCTTCGACATCATCATCATCCTCGCCGAGGTCCTCCGAGAGAAGTCGGGCATCCTGTGAACTCGCCGTCACACGTCCTCGTCATCAGTACCGAGCCCCACAGGAGCTGCCACTCAAAATAATCCGAAGGATCAAATCCGACGAAAGGATCGAAGAAAGAAGGCTCACGAGGATCCCTCACCCTGTGCATCTGCGGAGGAAGAAGCGATAAAAGGGCTGCGGCCTCGGAGCTCCGAAGACGTCCGGCATCCATGCTATGCCGCCCCCTCGAAGGTCCCTCTGCTGCGGCTCCGGCTCGGCTCTCGGTGGAGGAACGTCTCTGAGAATGCCTCGAAGGCATAGGTGAGTACGCCGGCACGCGTCGCGAGACCGGCAAGACATCTTCGACGCCATCTTCTTCGCAAACGACCTCATCGCCACATAACGGCGAGTCGGCATATCATAGGCTCTCCCGGGACTGCACAAGCAAGCGACCAAGGAAACGCTCGGCAATACGGTTATACTCAACAACAAAAAGAGAAAAATACGAAAAGATGCCAAGATGGAAAAGAGTCGGCACACTCACCGATCTATCGGGATCCACTCGGTATGCGGCGGGAGCACTGCTCGAAACGGGTACGAGATACCCTCCTCCTCGATCCGTCCCCACGGACATACGTGAAATCCGGCCCCGGCATCGGAACCTGCAGGGGAGCTGCGGGCCGGCCTCTCTCTCCCTCGCCGGTACTGCGGCGTCCTCGGCTTCCTCCTCACGAAGGCCCCGTACTCCTCTCCATACAAAATAAACTCCTCGGCGCCCACACCGCGAGGTACCTCTCAAAATCAAGCACATCCATATCCGGGAATCAAGCATCCCAAAAGGAGGGTCCCTCGGAGCCACGGGAAGCACACACAGGCCATCTTTGCCCGGAAGACCCGCTCCCGGATACATGACGTCGCGGGTCGGGCCCCGCGGCATCTTCCGGCTTGCTTGTCACCTCGGGAGCCCCCTCGAACTCATCACCCTCATACCGAGCCCACGGGAACAAAACAAACCCCTCAGGGCTACCCCTCTCCAGACGCTCACTGCACATCCCCGTAGGCGATGGTGAGCTTCCCTCTTTGGTCCTCCTCTTCCTCGCCGTACGAGCCCGGCCCGACATAGCGGGGGTACGCGACAACGGCCCCGGGATCTCTATCCCACGGAAAGCCTTGAAAAATCTCATAGAACCACAGTGACAAAAACGAGAAAAGGCTCGGTGCAAAAGAAAATGGAGAAACGACAAGTTGCTAAATCAAAAACGGCAATGAACTCATACCTCCAAAGCAAAGTCAAAAGCAGGCCAATGAGCGCCACACCCAGGCTAAACCGGTCCAAAGAAAAGTAGAGCTCGGCCAAGCCTGCCTCGCCCCAAGCAATGTCACAAACTCTCTCCCGGATCAATCAAGCTCTCCAAAAGAGCAAAGGGAGCAGCGATCGCGTGGTTCGAGAACAAAGTCTCGGAAAGTGCATACCACAAAAGGAGCGCGCCGAGTACTCCGCCGTCACTGGCCGGTACCGGACATAGGCCCAATGCGGCCGTGATCCTCGGCTCCACATCGCTATATAGCATCCCCGGTCCCTGCGAGGACGAGGCTCAAAGCCCAGCGGCTCGGTCAACACGGCATCGGAGATCATATCTCTCCACCGCTGGCCCTCCTTTGAAGGAAAGCCGTGTAATTGCGGCAAAGTCGGTCGGCGTCACCGTCACCTCTCCCGACTCGGATGGAAGGTGTGGGTGGTATCCCACCAATACTCGGAAAGGCCAAGGAAGACGCTCTTGTTCTTCCTCGTGTCGAAACTCCGGCCGGGTTCTCTACAAACACACCCGAGGCCGAAGCGTAGACCCGGCCTCCACGGGACTCGGCCTACCATCCACGGAAATATCGGGCATCCGGCGCACAACTCAACAACAGCCTCGAGCGATCCCCGAGTCTTCATCCTCTTGGCCTTCCTGGCCATAAGCCCCGCATCCTGCAGGTAAACACAGCAAAGGTACGTCAATCACAGTACTTAATACAAAACAAAAGGCACAAAAGTCCGTCCCAACACGGAAAGCCATGAAAATAACCCGTCACAAAACACGGCACACATTGCACATATTTTTCACAAATAACCCGTCACAAAAACACGGCACACATTGCACATAATTTTCACATACATTATACATATAATTTTTCCCATGCAGTCCGTCACAAAAACACGGCACACACTGTACACATTTCCTCAAAAAGAAAAAAAGGGGGATTAAGCCCTACACGACACATTTTCAAAAAAAAAAAAAAAGTCCGTCCCAACATGGCAAAGACACATATAACCCGTCACAAAAACACGGCACATATTGCACATATTTTCCCCACAAAGTCCGTCACCCAAAAACACGGCACACACTGCATAACACATTTTTCAAAAAAATCCGTCCCTACACGGCACACACTTTTAGACAAAACCCGTCACAAAACACGGCACATGTCACATTTTTTCACAAAAATTGTCACTACACGACAAACTTTTCTCATAATGTACATACATAAATAGCATACGGTACAAAACACCAAAGCATGCATTTCATTAGAGAAGCACTTTATTTTCACAAATAAAAACTAATCTACACATTTCTGCACAAAATACACATACCCACAATTTTTACATGTCCATTTTCAACAATTCATCAAGAATTTCACAAAAGGCATAAAAAAATAACAAAAATTCAAAAATGCGAAAAACTAAAACCTAGTTCTAGCATTCAAAAATTGACGAGGGAATCAAAACGGAGCGGATTTCTTACCTCCCAGACGTTCCTAGAACGACGATTGTGCACCTCCGGATTCGGATACAAGACATCCGGGTTCTTCGAAGATGGAACAAACGAAATCCAATTTCTTTGGAGCTCCATCCGTTGCTCGACCACTTCTTGACTGCGTTGACGACGACTCCTTCGAGATCCTTCCGCCATGGCAAGCGATTCAAGCGAAAAATGGAGGATTTTGGTAAAAATGGAGGTTTTTTCTCTCTCTCTCTCTCGCCTGGTTCACGGGCGAGGAAGAAGAAGTGGGGGAGCCTCGGCATTTAAACCGGTCAAAATCGGGAGGCTTGTAAAATTCCAACCTTGGTCCGTACGGACCTCTTTGCGGCCGAGGTTGGTCCGTACGGACCTCTTTGCAAGGGGTGGCCAAATTACTTTCCTGCCCTTATAATCTTTGCCCCAGGCGTCCTAAGGCCTTTTTCGGCAAATCCAAGTGCGAGAATGGTCCCTAACCCTTCAATTCAATCACCGGCGGATCGGTGTAAGCCCGAGCCTCGCCCACTTGACGGCAATTCAAACCAGGCGGTCGGTGTGGCCGAACCTCGCCCGCTCCAGCGGCAATTCAACCGCGGCCATCAATGTAAGACCGGTCCTCGCCCACTTCAACGGCAATTCAAACCACCGGCCGTCAATGTAGGCCGGTCCTCGCCCACTCAACGGCAATTCGAAGGAGACACCTCCCCACGAATATCAAGGCCTGAGACGCCTCCCAGCTCGCGGCAACTCGACCGCGGCCTGAGGGTCAAGTCATCTTCTCGGCGAAAGGGCCCTGAGGTCATGCATCCCGGCAATTCAAGCAGTCGGTGTAAGCCGAACCTAGCCCACTCAGACACCAAACAGAGCTCCTCGACAGGAAGTCGTAAGGCTGTATCCCGAACTTTGGCCCACGCTCAACGGGCAAAACAAGCACAAGAAGGAGCCAACACCTCCGAAGTACAAATCCCAAGGCACGAAGCGCCTCCAAAATGCCAAATGGTGAAGCAATCAGGCCGTCATCATTGCCCACTTCAACGGCAACGCAGCACCGGCGGCGGCCATCGTAAGTCCAACCTTCTCCCAAGCGGACAAAGCACGAGACATCTAAACCTCTCGAAGCTCGGCGGCCATGCCTCCACCACCGCCGCCGAAAGACGATTCAAAGTCCTCCCGCGTGGCACCAACCGCCGCCGAAGACGATTCAAAGTCCTCCGCGTGGCACCAACCGCCGAGAAAGACGATTCAAAGTCCTCCCGCGTGGCACCAACCGCCGCCGGAAGACGATTCAAAGTCCTCCGCGTGGCACCAGCCGCCGCCGAAGACGATTCAAAGTCCTCCGCGTGGTACCAGCCGCCGCGAGAGACGATTCAAAGTCCTCCCGCGTGGCACCAACGCCGCGAAGACGATTCAAAGTCCTCCGCGTGGCACCAGCCGCCGCCCGAAGACGATTCAAAGTCCTCCCGCGTGGCACCAACCGCCGCCAGAAGACGATTCAAAGTCCTCCCGCGTGGCACCAACCAAGACGATTCAAAGCCAGCAGAGACGATTGAGTCGCGTGGCGCAACCACATTCGAAGACGATTCAAGTCCTCACGCTATCCCCGGCCGGAAGGCTTTAAACCACTCGGTCCGGAAGACCGTATAAATCTCCCAAATCACTATCTCAGGCCCGGAAGGCCTTAAACCACCCGATTAGGAAAATCGTAAAATTTCCATCCCAGGATACCACCACGTCCTCACAATTGACCTCGGCGGTCACCACATCTTAGGACACCACCACGTCCTCTGCCCGACCTCGACGGTCACACAACACTTCGGGCACCACCACGCCCGCACTCACAATTCACGACCTCGAACTACGACCGGGCTTGATTCCCGCCGAGATACGTAGGAATCCTATCACGGGGTCCGGCCATCGACCCGTGCGGTCACCCGGGACACCACCGCGTCCTCACCGCGGACCTCGACGGTCACGCAACACTTGGGGCACCACCACGCCCGCATTCACAAAACACTCACCCCACACCCGAACTACGACCAGGCTTGATTCCCGCCCGAGGATACGTAGGAATCCTATCGCGGGGTCCGGCCTGCGACCTATGCGGTCACACAATAGGACACCACTACGTCCTCAGCGACCTCCCGGTCACTTTATCTCCCATGCACGCGATCCAGTTAGGACCACTTATCTTATCGGCGATCCCACTTCTTTCATAAGTGACGTCGTCGAGGGCTTCTGTAAGTACCCCAATCTGGATCACCCCCTTTCAAACACACGGGAAACACCGCGAGACTCATCAACGCGAGTCTCGACGACCTCGGCACTCAAAACCCTCTCAAAACCCCCGGCCAAACCAAGGGAGGAGCCTTTACGGGATAAAAAGGGACAAAAGGACCTTTTGGGAATTTTCGGAAATTGGAAAAGCAATAATGGTCCGTACGGACCTCTTTGCTTTAATAATTCTTGAATCCTCTTAAAGTCCACAATATTCCCTCAAATCCCGGGAAAATGATTACCCCCTGCGAGTTGGTCCGTACGGACCTCTTTGCATGTCAACTTGGTCCGTACGGACCTTATTGCACAGGGAACATCATAATTGCAAATATTCCTCCATCATCAGAGATTCCCTCAAATCGAGGAAAACCAAAAGTCTGGATTACCAGGGAGGTCCGTACGGACCTCTTTGCACCAAATCTGGCACTATAAATAGAGGGCTCCCCCTCCTCATTTTGACACACCTCCCACTTCTCTCTTCCTCCCTAGGCCTTCGGCTTCCCCTCTAAGTCCTTCCGAGGCATTCCCGGCCCCTTTCGGATCCTTCCGAGGCCTTCCGAGCCCCTCGTGGTGCTCAGAAGCCTCTCCGAGCGCTCCCGAGATGCTCCCGCGCTGCCCGAGGCATTCTCGAGGTACTACGAGGCCCCTCGTGGTACTCAGAGGCCTTGCACAGTCTTTCCACGGTGTCCCGGCTCTTTCCGAGTCAAACCGGCGATCCCAAACCACGCCGAAACTGCGCCGAGTGACTCCTGCCACCTCAACGCACGCCGAACCTGCGCCCGAGTGATCCCGATGATCCCCACGCACGCCGAACCTGCGCGAGCGCGGCACTGCAACCTCAACTCACGTCGAAACTCTGTCCGCAGACAACCGGCATCTCCCGAAGCAATCCCGATCCGTACCGGAACGCTACTCCGACCTCAAACACTATTCCCCAGCGGAAGACAGACACGAACCAACATTGTTAAGGCTTCCTTCCATTACTATTTCAATACATTTCCATACATAGCATACAATGTAGACATCCGATACAGCATGCATTTTTAAAAGCACACACACACACAACATTTAAAGGATATTAGGGGTATCCGAAAGACTCGTTTTACGAGGCGACTCGGGTGAGCTCTAATATTCTAATATTCTCTTCCCGAGGAGTCACCTGACCTCCGAACTCAAAATCTCATCACATAAAAACAGTTTAAAATTATCTTTAAACTGAACTGATGCCCTTTTTCAATGTTTTGGGCTTAATAAAAACGGCGTGGCGACTCTACAAATGCGAAAACAAACGGCGAGACAAACCGCCGCCAACACGAAAGATGCCAGATGCCGGGGTGCGATCCGTCGCTGCCTCTCGGATCCGGGTAATTTCAGTATCCCTAAAAGGGAATCAAGCCAGATCATAGTTCGAAAACAACACTGACACTAAGCAAGAAAGGGTAGAGATGTGTCTTCATACCTTTGTTGTGCTTACCTGTGGCTGTCGGAGGGTTGGTGCTTCTGCGGGTGGCGAGTAGCGGCCGGAGGGTCTCATGCTACTGCCGTTGGTGCCGAGTTGTAGCTGTCGGAGGGTCTCATGCTGCAACTTGCGCGAGTAGCTGTCGGAGGGTCTCATGCTACTGCGGGTGGCGAGTAGCGGCCGGAGGGTCTCATGCTACCGCTGGTGGTGAGTAGCAGCCGGAGGGTCTCATGCTACTACCGTTGGTGCTGAGTTGTAGCTGCCGGAGGGTCTCATGATGTAACTGGGGTCGCGAGTAGCTACCGGAGGGTCTCATGCTACCGCTGGTGGTGCAAAGTTATAGCTGCCGGAGGGTCTCATGCTGCAATGGGTCCTTGTGGATGCCGGAGGGTCTCATACCACTAGGTGTTGGTGCAGGGTAGCTGCCAGGGGACTCACGCTACTGCTGCTGGTCTTCGTGGATGCCGGAGGGACTCATACCAATTGGTGTTGGTGCAGGGTAGCTGTCAGGGGACTCACTCTACTACTGCTTTTGCTGGGGATAAGTGTAGCTGCCGAGGGACTCACGCTATTTGTTTTTGTTGGTAATTCACTGGTTTTGCCAAATGCTAGATGGTCTTTGTTGACGGTTTGACTTTTGTGTCCTGAGCTTTGCTTGGTAGGCTGGGGACTCTTCTTGCTAGGGAGCGGGTTCTTGTTTGTGCTTTGGTGTCGGGGTCGCTGATCTGGTAGGACGGGAACTTTGCTTGCTAGGGAGCAAATTTCTCTGGTGCTTGGGGTCACTAATCTGGGAACTTTGCTTGCTAAGGAGCAGGTTCCTCTGGTGTTTTGGGATCACTGATCTGGGAACTTTGCTTGCTAGGGAGCAGGTTCCGGGTGGTGCTTGGGGCCATTGATCTGGGAACATTGCTTGCTGGGGAGCAGGTTCCTCTGGTGCTTTGGGGCCATTGGTCTCGTTGGAAGGGAACTTTGCTTGCTAGGGAGCGGGTTCCTCTGGTACTTTGGGGCCATTGGTCTCGTTGCGCACTGCTGGGGAGACTAACATAGGTACGGCTTCTTTGTCTTGGTTTTGGTTGAGGGCCAGTCTTCAAGGGTTGATGAGGCTCAGTTGATCATTGTATCTGCTGGGGAGGATGTAGCTGCCGGAGGGTCTTAGGCTGTAACTACTTGTTGGGAGGTTGTTCACGAGATGGTCTTTACAAAATAGGCTTTGGAGTCGTCAAGACTGGTATGCATTATTGTCTGGATTCTGGGCAGCAAGCACTGCTTGGGGGCTGAGGCAACTGGGGCTCTTTCAGATGATGCTGATGAGTCCGGGCCTGACGAAGATAATAAAGGCGGGGTCTGCCACCTGCAGGGTTTGGAATCCCTGTCCAAGATTGTGATTCGAGGGGCTGTCCTCACGATCACATTACGATCACCTGATTATTGTACTCTCTGGGGGGAGACACAACACTCTAGGCACTGTGCACTTTATTTAACCTCTTGCTTATGCACTATTAATCTTTGGTTGCACAAGTCCATCTCAGCTGGGGATGGAAGGGAAGTGAGGGTTTTGCACGGCTTGATGAGCAGATGTGTATAGGACGAAAGTGTTTATAATGAGGTGGACCCTCTCCTGTGAGGTGGAAAAATGATATGACGCGGCTAGGCAAGTCGGGGATGCCCCCGGGAGTACAGATTGCAGCAGGTCTATTGCTAGTGAGGACAGAGTGTATCGCGCGTCTGAGACAGCAAGCAGTAGAGAATGTGCAGAGAACGATCCCGGCTTAGCGAACCCCCAGTTGATAGTGCAAAGCAAACTTGGAGGGAATCTGGTAAGGAGAGCCGGAGGGATACCTTAACCAAATCCCTAGCTTGAGGAAATTCCATGCAGCTTCATCGCAGATAGAGTCATCTTGTGGCCGAAGAGGCAACCCATCATTTTAAACCGTAGTCAATCAGTCGCTGGACAAGACTCGGAAATGTTTACGCGCAGGGGCACATCCTTCGAGGGTGGGAATAGATCCCGATTCTGTGTATGACACTCTTGCTTTAGGTTTAACTCTTTTGGGAGAGTTTAAGCATCACAAGGTGTGGAGAGGTGTATGGAAGCCCCTGCTGACCGAAATAGTGTTTGGCTCTATCTTCCTATGATGTAGAAAGGGAAGACTTTTCGATACACATGAAAACTTGTCTTATTCGTGGTGATCACAAAGCTGCTTAAAACCCTTTATTGATATTCAGGTTAGTCAACCGCCAAAGCCGATATGAGCACATATTCCAATCAATCCTGAGGAGAAAGCCCACTGATATCGAGAATCAAACTCGGAAAGATGAACAGTGTATGGGCATGGTCCTTGAGGAGATCGGATTTTCTGAGATCTGTTTGTGATTTCGACCGGACCAGTTATGGTTGCCTACGTTCCCCTCCTTAGGAGGAGCTCAGGTCGCCGTAGTTCGGGCTTATCCCGAATGAAAAGATGAACGTTGGAATTCGAGGATCTGAGGACCTTTTAGGATTTTGAGAATTGAAAGAACATGTCCTCTTGGAGTGTCGATGGGAGACACGGATGTGAAGCCCCAGTGGGACATTCACGGCAGGTGTTTGCGGAGGAGAAATGAAGTATGCTCACATGAAACGTCGAATGAATGGATGGAATTTGCACAATCTTCGCTTGATAATCTTTTGAGCCGGGATGGACTTGGCTCCGCTTTAAGCAATAATCTGTTTTAGATCTCGACGATATTGGAATGAAACTGCTATCCGGTAGGAACTGCGACTGGGTCTCGGGGTTTCAATTGGTCTTCGGGTGATTCAGGATATCATGACCTCTTAAAACGAGAGGTCGGCTAGGTCTTTTGCTGGCTGAACCTCTAAGAATGAGAGGTCGATTTTGGCTTTGGCAAGGGCAAAGGTAAGGGTAATGTCCTCTAAAATCGAGAGGACGGCTTGGGATTGGTCAAGGTAATGGTGAGGGACATCTATGCTGTCTTTTTATTCACTCTGAGACTCCCTTTGAATAACGACTGAATCCTTTGGCTTTTGCTTTTGAGAGGATCGCTGGGGACTAAGCTCTCTTTCTTTTCTTTCTTTTTTTTCTTTCTTTTTTTCGTATTTTTTGTCTCTCTCTCTCTCTCGCTCTTTTTTTTCAATTTTGTTTTTGAGAGGAGAATCTCAGCTAGTCCCCAGGATGGATCATTGATTTCAGTCGTTCTTCAGCTTGGACACGGTCAATCTTCTTTTGAATCACGGGAGTCTCAAGGATAGTCCTTCTTCTTCTGGCGATGGCTAAATGGGTTTCAAAAACGTGCCGATCTTGAAATGAAAGGGTATTGTTTAGTGAGGGTGAGGTAATGGCTTTCCTATGGGTGAAAGGTTTCAACCGCAGTCCCTACCGGATGCTCCGAACGAGATTGAGTCTTCATTGCTTGCTTGAGCTTACTTCGAGGAAGATCCATGCAAATTCATCGAACAACGAGATGGTAAAGACGATGAAAGGTATGTGAGCATATGGGACGCGAGATGGGGAATTGGTGAGCCCCACTTTGGGAAGGATATCAGCTGATTTTCTCACTCCGATCCATTTAAACATTAACCATTTCAAAGCGTTGGTCGGTGAGCAGCACAAGTGATCATTTGGAATAAGACCATTTCAAATGAGTGTAACGCAGGTGTGCAAGTAATGTCTCGAGTCTAGCAAGAAGAGAAACAAAGGTTTTATTACTGCAAAGCAAAAACTGGTCCGACGTGGACTCGACAGACTCGTGTCCAACAGCGGACACTCTAGATCCTACGAGAACTGATAGACTGCATCAACTTTGGATGGGAGGAAGGGTATCGTTGCCATTGGTGGGATGAGGACCCTTCTCGATCTCTTTGTCATTCGCAAGTCGTCCTCCTTAGCTTTAACGATATGAGCAAGCACCCGGGCCTCCCGCTTGCGAGGAAAAAACAGCTTCAAGGGTAGCTCGCCACTTTTCGCTGGATACACTCTTTGCACTTTTCTAACCCATGGGATATGAACTTCCAGGCTGGCGGGCCATAATCCTATCTGCACCGAGCCTTTTGGATTTCGAATCAGATGGACGACCGCTCGGGCACTTGAACTACTTCCGCCTCGGGAATATGGACCTATGAGCGCCGGGAACGAGAGCGCACACCCAACTTGCCGTAGCCTTGGAGCGGAAAGAGCGTGTATAAGGCGGAGGATAGAGAATCTTGAGGAGGTACGGGAGAGGGAAGAATACGGAAGGAGATGGACTCGTGTAACACTTTATTAATATTAAAGTAGAAATCGGTGGCTTTTAAGTCCTAGGAACGGTTGGGAAAGGCTAATCCTTTATTCACACAATCTAGACCTCGGGGGAACCTATGGACACATCATTCAAAAATACACCCAATGTATTGTTTCAAAATTAATAATAGGCAATAATACCTAAATAAAACCAAAGCATTTATGGGACGAACGAGCAGCCCCAATTTCTGGAGAAATTTGGGCAGCATAACGGGTATTCCTGAAGAAATTCAAGGAAAAATCCGGCATGACCTCTCGTCGGTGCACGTTGACAAAGCGACATGATATCTCGTTAGAACATGCCGTGGAAACGACATGTCCTTTCGTGAAACGATGTTGCGATGGCAACATGCCCACACGTGCTAGGTTTTGGGGTAGGTACGAAAGCTTTTTAGAAATTTTGAAACAATTCATTTTAGTGTATTTGAAAATGTCGTGTCAAAACCAACCGTTTTGGGTGGGGTTTAAAAGTGTGGTGCCACCTATAACGCGCTAGGGGAATGGGTTTGACATTAGGCTCTCAAGCGTAGGCGAATTTCATGGCCGTCCGCGATGCCGTCAATCGCACCCGAGGGTTCTAGATCTATGTGAAGTAGTGTGCGGGATGTCTATGTTCCTTTATTTTGCGAAAAATGATTTTTTTTATTTGAAAAGAGGGAATAAAAGGAAACAACTCACACACACATTCCCACAGAGCATAATAATCAAGGATCAATAATCTGATCATGGGAGATTGCCCCACAATCATAACCTGCACAAAAATCCAACTCCTGCAAAATGACCACTTATGTCGTGTGACACAGGAATGATGAGGTCAAATGTGTCGCGTGACATAAGGATTCCCATATCCAGAATCTGAACAAAAACCAAATCAGCCCCAGCCTCCAAGCACAATGCAATGACTCAGCCCCAGCACTAGCACAATCTCAACAGGAAGCAAGGAAGGGGGAGGGAATAAAGCAAAGCAATAAAATGCATTTTAGGCACATAGAATGTCACACAACCAAGCACACACAATTGAATGAAATGAATGTTGAAATAGTAGCCTCTGCATAGGCTTAGTTATGTCGCGCTACACAGGACCGATGAGATCCGTTGTGTCACGTGACATAACGTTGCCATTTGCAGATACTTTACAATTTGAGCACAGATCCAACAGAGAGCAATTTAGATCAAACGATAATACTCAAACAACTCAGAAATCAATGAATTCACAATGGATTGACCAAGGGGATGTGGATATAAGGAGATCCACACTCCCTTGGCCAATAAGCGATAAATCCAACAAAATCACATTATGAATACCAATGATACCAAGCAATGACCATTAAACAGAGATATGGCAGTTGGGACTTGATAATTGGAGGCAGATGGAGCCTAATTATCAAGTCCGGGGAACAATTTACAATGAAACAAATAAACTGTAAATGAGAGATAAAGGTGAGGGAAGAGATTCGTTACCCTCGTAGTCCACGCTCTCTATACCACGTCGGTATAGAGATCCTTCAATCAGATTCAGAACGGAATGAGCTCAGATCCCAGATTGAGTAACTTGGCAATTCCAGTACGTGCGTTTGGGCAGGGGCGTGGAACGGACTTGGCTCTGGAAAAGAGGAAGCGATTGTGGTTGTCGACTTTGGGTATAGAGAAGGGTAGAACCAGGTAAGGGCGATTCAGTTTAGAGAGAAGGGTTGGATTGCTGCCGGTGAGGTTTTGGACAGGGGAGGTCTCGGTTGTTGTTTAGATGAGGGGGAATTGGGAGAGATTGGATTGGGGAA
Organism: Adenophora triphylla var. japonica; assembly: GCA_022495995.1. Lineage (NCBI taxonomy): Eukaryota > Viridiplantae > Streptophyta > Magnoliopsida > Asterales > Campanulaceae > Adenophora > Adenophora triphylla. The sequence goes on along the minus strand of JAFEMH010001829.1, from coordinate 313,443 downwards.
GAAGGTAATTGAGATAGAGGAAGGTAGGGCGGCGGTGAAGGTTGAGGTTGGGTGAGGTTTCCGATGAGGAAGAGCTAGATTAGGAAGGAGCATAGGGAGACGGCCATCGATGGAGGAAGCTTGGGTCGCCGGTTGGTTTGAGGAGAGAATTAGGTCCGGTGAGGAAGGGGTGCAGTCGCAGGTTGATTGGGATGTGAGAGAGAGGATTAATGGTGGGTTTGGCCGGAGAAGGAGAGAGCAATCGTGAGGTCCTGGCTTTCTCCGTATAGAGAGAGAGAGAGGAGAGAGAGAGTGGTTTCCGGATAGAGAGAGATAGAGAGAGTTTATAGAGAGAAGCTGAGAGTTGTTGTGAGAGAGCTGTGTGTTATGCCTTGAGATCCCTTCAAAATAAATGCATTTTGTATTTAAACAGTGATTGGGAAATGGGTTTTATTTGGTCGCACAACTTCTCGCTTCGCTTTTCCATGCCTCAAGTTGTCGCACGACTGGGCACGCCCGTAACTGTTTCCGGCGCCAAAACCTGCTTCTGGAACATTCTAAGTTAATTCTTTAAAAGCCCTAAGCAGTTAATTCCCTGTAGGTCCTTTTGTCCGGGAAAAATACTAAAAAATACTTCCTTCGCGAGAAGCTTATAAAATGTTTCCAGAAGTCTCGGAACGGACCGGGAATTTACCAAAACGCCCCTTAGTGCAATTTTATCACATTAAAATGCACCTAAAAGGGTCGCGAATTGGATTGGCGTACTTACACTAGTCCTTCTAGCTCTGAGAGTGATGCTTCTGGTGATCCTTACGAGATCGAGACCATGGCTATTCCTGCTGTCCACGAGCTCTTCCGTGATGATCCCATTGTTTATCACGGTCCTGCTGTCGATCCCGATCACACACATGCTGAGGGCCACGATGCAGATGGGGAGGGGAGCGAGGGAGATGATGATGATGATTCCGATGACGATGGTGTCTACATTTCTGAAGACGATGGCTCGGAGTAGCCTCTTGGATCAAAGTATAGCTTTTTGATTATTGTATCCCCTTTTGGAAAGAAACGGACAAACACTCTTCTTCTTTTTCTTTTGTAAAAACTTATTTGCTTTGCACTTTCCTAGACTTAGCTTTAATGTTATTTGCACGAGTCCATTTTGGGAAGAGTGAGAATGAATGGTTTTTGGGAATGGTTATGGCATTGATGTGAAGGGTTTATGTGGTTTGGCTTGTATATGAATGGTGTATGTGTTGAATGAAACCCTCTCCCAGGCTTATCTATAGGATGATGGCTTTGTTTGCAGCTTTGAACAAGTCGGGGCGTGCCCTGGTACAAATCAAATTGCAGATTCCTGATGTCTGGTGCTGAACTCAAGATGTCGTACGACCCAGGACTTCTGGGGCACATTCTATCGCATGACACAACAAGTCATGCTGACAGGACTTCAAAATCAGACTACCATATTACCTCAAGACCTCTCCCTTTGTTTAGGGTATGAAACTCAATAGCCCCAACATGAAGTACGCCTTTAGTAACAAATCCATTCCCAAAGATCAAGATTATAGAACCAGCCCCAGGAACTGCGCAAGTGCACATATCGTTCTTTTCCTTCTGGCCGAGCCCCAGTCTGACACTAGTCTTATTGTAATCAACAGAATCATGTAACCCAGGAGGAGATCGATCTTCAAGCTTCAGTCAGTCAGTCGGCGGACAAGACTTAGGAACGCTTATGTGTAGGGGCACATCTTTCGAAAAGTGGGAAGGGTTCCCGAACTTGTGTATGACATTCTCGCTTTAGGTTTGACTCTTTTGGGAAAGTATACGTAACATAAGGTGTGGAAAGTGTATGGAAACCCCTACTTGACAGAAATACAGTGTTTAGCTCTATATCCTTAAAAATGTAGAGAAGAAGACTTGCCGAGACACTTGAAAACCTGTCTTATTCACGATGATAACAAGGCTGTTTAAAACCCTTTAATGATGTTCAGGTTATTCAAACACTAAAACTGATACGAACAAATATTTTAATTAATCATGAGGAGGAAGCCTACTGATATCGAGAGTCAAATTTCGGACGATGGAAAGTGTATGGGAAAGGTCCTTGTGGAGACCGGATTTTCTGAGATTTGTTTGTGATTTCGACCGGACCAGTTATAGTTTCCTACGTTCCCCTCCTTTTCGGGCTTATTCCGAATGAAGAGAATGAACGTTGGAATTCGAGGATCTGAGGACCTTTGAGGATTTTGAGAATTGAAAGAACATGTCCTCTTGGAGTGTCGATGGGAGACACGGATGTGAAGCCTCAGTGGGACGTCCACGGCAAGTGTTTGCGGAGGAGAAACAAAATATGCTCACATGAAACATCGAACGAACAGATGGAATTTGCACAATCTTCGCTTGTTGGTCTGTAACTGCTATCCGGTAGGAACTGCGATTGGGATCGGTCTTCGTGTGATTTAGGATATCATGTCCTCTTAAGGTGAGAGGTCGGCTGGGCTTTTTGCTGGCTGAACCTCTAAAGATGAGAGGTTGGCTTGCAAGGATGTGTTTGGGGTTTCTAAGGCGAGGGAATTTGTTTGCCTCTGAGGATGAGAGGTCCAGATTGGCTTTGCCAAGGTCAAAGGTAATGGGAATGGGAATATCCTCTAAAAATGAGAGGATGGCTTGGGATCGGTTAGAGGTAATGGTGAGGGGACATCCAAGTTGTCTCTTTATTCACTCTGAGACTCCTCTTGAGTAATGACCGGATCCTTTGACTTTGCTTTCGAGATGATCGCTAGGGACTAGGGTCTCTTTCTTTTCTTCTCTTTTCTTCTTTTTTTTTATCCTCTTTGTTTTTGTATTTTTGTCTCTCTCTCTTTTTTCAATTTTGTTTTTTGAGAGGAGAATTTCAGCTAGTCCCCGGGATGGATCATTGCTTTCCGCCATTCTTGAGCTTGGACACGGTCGATCTTCTTTTGAATCACGGGAGTCTCAAGGATAGTCCCTCTTCTTCTGGCGATGGCTAAATGGATTTCAAAAACGTGCCGATCTTGAAATGAAAAGGTATTGTTTAGTGAGGGTGAGGTAATGTCTTTCCTATGGGTGAAAGGTTTCAACCGCAGTTCCTACCTGATGATCCGAACGAGATAGAGTCTTAATGCTTGCTTAAGCTTACTCTAGGGAAGATCCATGCAAATTCTTTGAGCGACGAGATGGTGAGGATGATGGAAGGAGTGTGAGCATATGGGATGCAAGACGGGGAATTAAGCCAGCCTCGATTTGAGAAAGATATCAGTCGACTTTCTCACTCTGATCAATTTAAACATTAGTCATTTCAAAGTATTAGTCAGTGAGCAGCACAAGTGATCATTTAGAATAAAACCATTTCAATTAAGCGTAATGCGGGTATGCAAATAATGTCTCGAGTCTAGCAAGAATAGAAACAAATATTTTATTATTGAAATAAAAGACTCATAACAGGGATGCAGCAGACTCAAAACATAAAAGATACCTTCACTATCAAAATAACAAAGGAAAACAATCTAGAACCTACAATGACTGACTGACTTCTTCACAGGGGGTATCCTTGGTATGGTGGAGGATCAGTGACCACCTTGGGTGGAGCTTTCTCAATCCTACCTTCATCAACCAACCTTTGAATCAACAACTTCAGAGGAACACAATCGTTGGTGACGTGACTAGGGTACTGATGATAGTAACAATACTTGCTGCGATCCAAACTCGGACTGGGTTTGAGGGGATGGTAGTTATCAAGCGGCTTTATCATTCCCCTTCGCATCAATCCGTTGAAAGCTTCCTCAGTTGTTATCCCAAGGTCATCGAACTCCCGAGGTGGAAACTGACTGAGATTCCGGATGTTGCTTCCTTCATGGGAGCCCATTTCGATCTTCCCTTCATCAATGAGTTCCTGGATGATCACCCTCAACTGTCTGCATCCGCAAGTGGTGTGTACCGAATATTGGTGATAGTCACAATATTTTCTTGGATCTAGGTTTCTGTTGTGATGAAGAGGGGTATAATTAACTAGTGGCTGAACCAATCCTCCACTCACCAAAACCTTAAGGAATTGATTCATAGGCATCCTTACCTTTCCCCAGTACGCTTTCTTCCTTTCCGTCTGAACTGTCTTTGGAGGGGACTCAGGTATTGTCGTCCCTTGCTGGATAGGGTTCACAACTAGAATGAAAGACATCTGATTCACAGTTACATACGAGGCCGATCCCGAACGCTGATCATGCGGTGATGATAAGTTGAAGCCATATGAACTCATTGGTAGTTGGGAGACACTTCCTTGAAAGGGAGCTTGGTCAGAGTGGAATGATAGCGGTCCTTTCTGGTTGGAATAACTGTTCACCTGATGACATGACCCCCGGGACACTTGCTGATACTGACTCTTCAAATTGAGTTGATTAGGAAAATTGAAAGCCTCAGGGATCGGTTGTTCATCCTTAATCTGAATTTGGACCACTTGAGGTGTTGGGGAAAGAATCTTATCTTGCTTATCATCACTCACCCCTTTCATCATATTTCCGTTCTCCTGATCAACACTGCTAGTACTGATGATTTCTTCATCGACCCGTCTTCGTGGTGAATTATTGTGACCCCTCGGATGCGCATCGCTTCTACAAACCTAGCGTGCGTCTCTTCCTCTCGGGCTTTGGCGACTTGGGCAAGCAATTGGGCCTTGCACTCACGGACCATGGCAGCCTCAAGAGCAGCTCGCAATTCTGTCATTGACAAATCATTCATGTCCAACTGGCCCGTAGTGAGAGAAATTCCAGACTGAGTAGGTGGCATATCTTTTGCACCAGACATCTCGAATAGCAGAACAGATAAGAGCTTTACTGGAACTACTTGGGAGACAAGAACTTAATGAACACAGGATATCAGAGCATGCACCCAACTTTTCGCTTGCTACAGAGGGTAGATACGGGTTTATAAGATAGGGGAAGAAGAAGAAAACTTTTGAGGAAATACGGGAGAGGGAAAGGGAAAGAGGAACAGACTCGCGCAAACAACTTATTTATCTTCAAGTATAAATCGGTGTTTTAATCCTAAGTACGGTTGGGAAAGGAGAAGCCTTTATTTATGTAAACTACACCTTGGGGAAACCTAGGGACGCAACGTTCAAATCACACTAAATGCTTTGTATTTGAAATTGATGATAGGTAATGATACCTAACCAAGACCTAACACGACGTGGGACGGACGAGTGGTCCAACTTTCTGGGGAAATTTGGGCAGCATAACGGGTATTCTCGGAGAAATTCCAAGAAAAATCCGGCATGACCTCTCGTCGGTGCATGGTGACAATGCGTTATGATCTCTCGTTAAGGACACGCCACGGGGTGACATGTCCCTACGTGAAACCATGTTGCATTGGCAACATGCCCACAAGGTGTAAGGTTTTGGGGAAGTTATGAGGACCTATCGTAAATTTCAAAAAACAATTCATTTTGGGGTGATTAAAACATTGTATCAAAAACCAACCATGGGTAAGGTTTAAGTGTGGCGCCACCTATAACGCGCCAGGGGGATGGGTTTGACATTAGGCGCTCAAGCGTAGGCGAATATTATCAACGTCTGCGATGCCGCCAATCGCACCCGAGTGTTCTAAATCTATGTAGTGTAGTGTGCGGATGACTATATTCTTTTATTTACGAAAATTAAAAGAAAAATTTTGTTTTATTATTTTATTTACTTTAAAAAAGAAAAAGAGGAAACACACACACTCTCACAGGAAACAAGGGGGAACAACAATCAACTGAGCAATTTTGATTCAAGGGACTGCCCCTCAAACCAGCACCTGAAACATGTTCAGTGACCATTCCTGTCGCGTGACACAGGACAGCAAAGAACAAAACTGTCGCACGCCAGGACAGTCACTGAACCAGAATCTCTGCAAAATGAAGTCAGCCCCTGTCTCTCCTCGGCAAGGAACAAAGCAACACAAGAAAGCATAACAACATAGCCACAAGAAGCAAACAAAAGGCACACAAGTCGTAAAATCTCATAAAATGCATGTACCGCACAAGATCATCAAGGATGCACCTAAGATGAATACATTGGATGTCTAAATGAACGAAAGCATGACCCTCTTAGTTTTGAAAAAACAGGTTTCCAAAAAAAGTGTCCCCAGCGGAGTCGCCACTGAATGTGCGCTCGCCAAAAAATAAAAATAAAATAAGGAGTCGCCACGCCATGTTTAAAGGTACACTTTGAAAAACCTTTTGAAAAGAGAATGGGTCCGGGGGTCAGGTTACGTGTTGGGAAGAACCGAGAGTTCACCCAACACGCCTCATCCGTGGATGAGTCTTTCTAATTTAGACATCCAAATAAGTCAAAATATGTGCAAACAATGATAATAGGCAAGTGCGATAAACATGAATTTTATTAAACAAAATGAGATTATTACAACTTGTAGACCAATTGATCAGGGAGGCCACATCCCATTACAGTAAGGAGAACAGATTACAACTGAAATCAAGTCTTCTGCAAAGGGCCACTTATGTCGCATGACACAGGACTCCTCATGTACAAGTGTGTCACGTGACACCAATGGTCACTTTGCAGAGACTTACAACACCCAGATTACATCAATCTCAATGAACACAGGAACACAATTACAAACTAGATCTAAGCACTAAAACAACATAATCACACCAATATAATGAGAAACTAACTAGCTAACAACTTACAACTGATGGATGATCCCTGCAGATGGGAACTATGTGTCGCGTGACACATGACTCCTCATGTCCAAGTGTGTCGCGTGACGCAATCTTACCATCTGCAGGAACCTTACAACAGAGAAGCAGATTCAACAAATAATAAACCAGATCAATCAATTACATTAAGGCCAATCAGAACAACGTGAATCAGAGACAAATCAACCAAAGGAGTGTGGATATGAGAGATCCACACTCCCTTGACACCCAAATTGCATTTATAAGTAGATCACATCATGAGCATGCAATTGGATTCAAGTAGCAACGATTTAAACAGAGAGATTGCAGTTGCCACTTAATAATCTGAGGCAGATGGAGCCTGATTATCAAGTGGAGGGAAAGGAATTACAAGAGAACAAATAGATGAGAGAGAGGGAGAGAGAGAGAAATGTCACCCTTGTAGTCCTCAACTTCCACACCAAGTTAGGTGCAAAAGTCTTGGATTCAGCTTCTGAAATGGAGATTTGGACATAGATAGGGAGCTGGATTGAGGTCTTCAAGGTGTTTAGGAGGTATCAAGGTAGTTGGGTATGAGGGAGGAAGGAATAGGAGGGGAATTGGTTGGTTTTTGGTGTGGGAGGAGGAGAGAGAGAGAGGTTCTGGTCTAATTTCTGCAGAGTGACGTTAGGGAATGAAAATTCAGATCCTTTTCTGAGAGGAGGAGGGTCTTATTTATAGCTGCTGATCATGGTCACCTTGTGTCGCACGACACTCTGTAACCACTTTCCAAGGCTTTGAGTTGTTGCGTGACAGGAAGTGCCACCGACCGCTTTTGGCGCCAAATTTGGTTCTGGAACATTCTTGGGATAATACCTGAAAAGTCCAAAACAGATTTATTCCTTTTAGGTCCCTTGGCATGAGCAAAGTACAAAAAGTACTTTCTTCGCGAGAAACTTATGGAATGTTTCCGAAAGTCTCAGAATAGACCGGAAATTTACCAAAACGCCCCTTAATGCAATTTTATCATATTAAAATGGATCTGGAAAGATTGCGAATTGGATTGGCGTACTTACAGGTACTCGAAAATATCAAATTTCTCGTTAAGAAAGAAAGGGAGTACACGCTCAGAATTTGCCTTAATGTCCCCAGGAGTGAGGTCCTCGAGGCACAACCATACTTAAAAGAAAAAGACAATAATTCAGGTTGTCTGGGGTGCGGGATATATGGCCCATCTTCTCCATCATGAACTTCTCCATTACAATAGGACCCCCAGTTGAGTACCAATTTTTGAGCGACTCCAAACTTGGCTCGATCTCTTCGAGCATGTCTTCTTCAAAAATTTTCTCTTCCGGCTTTGATTGTATTCACCAAAGAAGATGAAAACGGAGCTAAATGGAAGCCTTTGAGTGTTATTTCAGCCTTACCATGATGAATCAGAAGGATGGGATTGTCGATTCTTTCATTGCTAGCCAGTGATTCCCTCATAATTGTCATCCCCCTTTCTAATTTTCACACACTGATGTAAAGTAGAGGCAACCCCACCAATACTGTGTAGTGATGGCTGACCCAGGAGCAAGTTGAAAGAAGACATAACATCAATCACCTGCAATTCAATCATCATTGTAGCATTCCAGAACTTAACGTTTACTTTTATCATTCCCAAAATGTGGCTTGTGTCGTCATAAGCCCTTACAGTTTGCCCGGAGGGTCTCAAGTCGGATGGATTAAAACCCAGTTTACCCATTACATTCAACTGCATGATATTCAGAGCGGACCCCCATCAACCAAGACATGGGACAATGGTCTCCCTTCAACTTTGACTTTAAGATGCAACGCTTCATTATGTTCACAACCATACAAAGGTAGATCAAGATCGGTAAAAGTGATCATACTCGAAGTGGATATTCCCAATTATCGACACCAAGTCTTCGGGACTCGTGTTTGGCGAGACTGAAGTAGCTGCTAAATTTTTGATGATCATGTCTTTGTGATTCTTTGAAGATGCTATCGATTCCCAAATGGAGATATTGGCTTGGGTTTTCTTGAGTTGTACAAGTAATGGGGTCATCGGTTTATTTACTTGAGATGAAGTGGCTTGAGCAGGAGTGTTGCTTAAGATGACTCATCCGAAATGGGGCAACATTTTAACACTCGATTCTTGTTTTTGTTTCCTACGTCCTACAACTGCCTCCATAACTTTATCATAAGTCATGATGTAGCAAGAATCATTAAGTTCATTAATAAAAAAAGGTCTCTCATTCATAAGTGGGATTGAGTGAGTGATACTTTTAATTTCATCATCTAACTCTATTACATTAACATCATTGAAGGAAAACACATAAGTTATCTACGAGTTTTCGGAATACCTTATAGATTAAATTCAAAGCTCGTTGTGCGGAAGATTTCGCTTGTGCTACGAACCACGATCGTCTTGATTCTACAATCACCACCTCTTCTCGTCTGATTCAATATCACAAGATAGATATTGAATGTTGTTCCACTCTCAAATCCCAGGCACTTGATGGTTGCTAGAGATAGTATTTCTCAGTCTGAGGAGTATATGGAATATTACGTGTTGTCTATATGTTGGTTCCCATAGAGACCCAATTTATAGAATATTGGTTGGACTAAGTCATAGAGTCTCATTCACATAAGAGTCTTTATTTGACTTATCCTTCAAATTACCCTTATCCCAGTTTGAACGCATCAGTTAGTTAGGGATAATAAATAACGTGTCTAACATCTCCCACTCGGTCAAATGGGATATGCCATATACATTCTCAAGACTCATTGAATACTCATCTCTTCATACAGGAAGTGAGGCGTGTGACCAGACGAGAAAAGTATAAAAGGGTAGGAGTGTTATATCAAATACCATCTACCAACATAGCACATCCTCGTTAGTCAAAAACTCGTCTATGCCCCAGACATTATGATTACATCAATTTAAACATCTTTAACCCCTCATAAACGATGTTTGAACCCCAATCAGTTTACGTGCTCAAGATCAACCTTTTGAACCGTGTGTTCAATATGATCGTCCGGACATTGAGTCACTAAACAAAGATGTATATCATAATTGTCTTCCTTAGACCCTCATGCCAATTATCTATAGATTAACAGCTTTCCCAATAATGCTCCGCGAGGCTGACTGTAAGTGCAAAGCCCTTAGGTCGGCATGTCAAAGTAGCATCATTAATCTTTGGATTCTTGACGTAGTTCTAAGTCACATAGGGCATAATGTGATCACATATTGATCACTAGAACTCACACAGTGATGAAGTAGGGATCATTCAATCACTTTCTGAGGTCGAATTATAGTCACATACAGTATGAAATGTATGCTACTGATGGATGTGGTTTTACCCATCCAAAAGATATATTTCCTAGCTTATTTGGTGCTCGAAACCTTGAGAATTTAATGTATTTTCTAGTGTTTTGAAAGTACAGGGGTTGAAGTGCAACAATGTTGAAAATGGAGGATTGGAGCATACTTTGGAAGCTTTTGGATCAAACTGCAATTCTGAAAAGCGGAGGACTAAACGGAAATTACGAAGTTCAAGGACCAAACCGTAAATATTGGAAATTAAGGGACTAAATTGGAAATATGGAATTTTTGGACGAATTTGATATATAAAAATTCATGGGTTAAAATGAAAAATAAAATCTCAAAGAGCGAAGTGCAAAGGAATTTTTTATAGTGGCCAAAGTGCGACGGCAAAATTGCGGAACGAAACGAATACTTATTAACAATACAAGGCATTGAAAGATGGCCACACTGCAAGGTTGCTAGCCGAGGGAATGCTGGGGAAGGCCGGCCATTGCAAGGCCATTTGGGGCCAACATGGGAGCAAGGTGGCCGGCTAAATGAAAATGGGCCAAGGCTTGAGAAATGGGCCAAGGCAAGGCAGGTGCGCACCCAGTGGTGTTGGGCGCACGCATGGAAGCATCCAGATTGAGAAAAGGTGTACACCGAGTCAAAGTAGGCGCACGCCCGGTATGTACGGACAGATGCAACCAGTTTCCTTATTTTGGACGGATTCTAAAGATTTTCCACAGATTTGCACAGAATCAGCCACGGATTTCGGGAGATTTTCTATTTTGACTAGGATTTTGACCCTAATCTGTTTCCAAAAAGGATTTCCACCTCCCTCCTCCTATATAAACAACCCTAGACTAGTTTTTTATCATCTTTATTTTTTTATATTTTATCTTTGGATCTTTTGATCTTTTGATTTTTCTTATTCTTTTTCCTAAACATATTATAATTCCTTTGTACAAGATTGAAGGTTTTAATTCAAGGTTTGAGGTATTTATTTTAATGGCCCTTCGAGGCTAAATTCTTTAGTTTGCGGATTGATAGTAACACATATTAGATCTTTATGCTAAGGTTTTAATTCTTTCCATCTCTTTTTCGTTCTTGTTCTTCCCAACATTCTTAATCATTGTTCTTGAGATCAATTGTGTTGACCTAGCGGAATACCTTTGACCTCTTGAATTTATTTGGGTACGAATTATTGCACTAGCGTGAATAGTTTGTAATTTGACCATTGTTGAGAAGAATAGATTCAATTGAGGACCTAGCGGAAATCAAACGAATCTAGGTTCCATTGTTCTTAAGCTTTTAATTGAATTCTTGAATGTTTATATTGACCTAGCGGAATATATAAACAAGATAGAATATTAGGGTTCTAATGTTCTTATTGACCTTGCGGAATATATGAACATCTTAATCCTATAATTTTATGAACGAACCCAAGAAAGAGATTGAGTTATTTATTTACATGATTTAAATAGCATAAAGTGATAATATGTTGTGAATCCAATTCGTGGACTATTTCGTAATCCTTGAATTATTTTCTTGTTCTGTTATTTTATTTGCTTAATTAGTTTTTGTTAATTAGTTTTAATAATAAAATCAAAACCCGAAACCCCTTTTTTCCTTTGTTTCTTGTCACACTAATTAAATCAATTTGTTCAACACTCAAATCTCTGTGGATTCGACCCTTGCTTGTGCATACTACTACAACGGTAGTTAGTACACTTGCAAGGTATTTTTATTACACAGTGAAATTTTATCCATCAAGTTTTTGGCGCCGTTGCCGGGGATTTGTTGTGATTTGAACAAGTTAATTTCGTTAGTGTATTGTAAATATTTTCTTTTATTAGATTCTTTTTAGTGTAAATAATTTTCTTTCTTTTTGTTTAAAAAAAATAAAGGTCATGCATGAATCTAATTCTCGTGAAAAGTTGGCCGGGCAAGTAAAACAATTAATTGCCTTGTTCAATGCGAAAAGTGCTTCGCCTAGTGCCAATATAATACAAGATGCATGTTCCTGTTGTGGATTATACTCTCATGCTACTAATGATTGTCCGTCTAGGACATATTTTTATGAGTATTCTCCACAGATGCAAGAAAAGAGTTCGTTCCACCCATGGCAACAACAATATGATTATTCCCCCAATTGTTATACACAATGGAGGGGAAACCACTCAAGCCGGGCATGGAACAATTATGAGCCACATTATTATGATCCACCGCAACCTAAAAAGCGATCATGGGAAGAGGCTCTGACAAGTTTGAGGGAGGAAAATCGTCAACAACAACAACAAATGGGCGAAGCCATAGGTAGGGTGGAAGCACAAGTTACTGAAATAATAGAAGCATTGAGAGGTTGGGGGCAAGATACAAGTTCGATCCCTTCGGAACAATATGAATGGGAGGATGATTCCATTAATGACGAACCGCCGATTATCTCACCGGCTCATGCTAGTGATGTTGTGGTTGTTAATGAAGAGGTTGATTGTGAAGAAGATGGGGTGGAAGAAAAATTAAAAGATGATGAGGGCGTTAATGTTGATGAGGTTGGGCTCGACCAAATTGACGAACAATGCCTCAAAGAAGACCTTCTCCATCCCATTGAAAGTGTGAAAGATTTTGCCTCCATCATTCTTGTACCTCCCCCCGTTTTTTATAGTGAAGAAAGTGGCGAGAGTTTGAAAGAGAAGAAGCCCAAGAAGCTTAAACGTCAAAAATTTCATTGGGCACCAAACAATATCAAAGCTCAAGGATTTTACATGGGGCATGATCTGAAAATAAGGACCCGCGAAACGATGAAGTGGACCAAAGAACGAAAAGTGAAGTCCAAACGTGAGCAACGGTCGGGCTAACGACCTTAACCAAATGCGCTAATTGGGAGGCAACACAAGTAGGTACGTTTTATTTGCTTTATTTATTTGTTTTGTTGTGTCATATCGTCCTTTGAACCCAAGGCATGTTTTTGTTCTCTTTGCTATGAGGACATAGCATGTTTTGAGTTTGGGGGTAGATATCTCTCCGAGTTTGTGGGTTTATAGGGGAGTGTATATAGTGCCACCCTCCAAAAAAATAGAAAAATTTAAAAATTTTGTTCTCATTATATGTTTGGAAGTTGGCCAACGTCCGTGATGATTTGAGAGAGTTTTTGATTGAGTTTTGCTAGTTTGTGCCAATTTGAATATGTTAATTAGAATTGCATTAATACATGTAAAACACAATTGCACCACCTTTCACTTCCATCATTTTTCTTGATCATTGTTACCAATTTAGGAGACCTTTATAGGATCACTTTGACATTCTCGGGGTCCCTAGAACATGTTTGCATGACTGTCAATAACACATCAATTAGGCTATTCGAGAAGTGATATGTGGCTATTTTCTTTGAACCCTATTTGTGAGCCTTTAACTTTCTCGTCACTTATATAAAAATTTTCCGCTAGAACCCCTTTTGAGCTTGAAAAAGAATGGAATCTCTCACAAAGTGGGAGGTTATTTTAGACCACCATTCGCCTTTATTTGTACCCTCATTATCCTACCCTTTTAACCTATACACAATGTTTCTCACCTTTTCAAGAAAGTGAAACTAGGGAATGAATTGGGATATTTGGGGGATATTTGGAAAAATCAAGGGTTGAGTGGAAAGTGGTCATGAAAAGAAAGAAAAGGGTTATGAATTGTTATGTAATGAAAAGAGGGGCTTGAGCAAAAAGTATTGAATGCACATTCTCCGTGATATATTTGTGCAAAGAAAAAAAAAGTAAAACAAAAAAATGAATGAAAAAAAAAATGAATGAAAAGAAAAGAAAAAAAAAATTGCCTTGCCCTCTCTAATGTTGAAGTGGAAAGCGATCAAAAAGAAAGAAAGGTGATCGAGTACAAGTTTGAAAGTGTACAAAATTATAAGTTTGGGGGTTAAATCAATGTGTTGGCTTGGAGCGGAGTGATAATTTCAATGTGAGGATGTATGATGAAGACTTTCTAGTTTCACTTGCTTGACTTCGTATGTCCTTATCTTCATTTGTAACCGTGAACCTAGCCCGCGTTTATCGCGATACATTACAAACCGTAAAAGTCATATTTGATTCCTAAAGAGTAGCCGGGTTGACAGTTTTGTTTAAACATGCATATGAGTGTCCTTGTGCTGAAATTTCATCTTATTTAGAGCATGTGGTTAGTGACCCTATAAAATATCTTACTTTGGTGACAATGATCTCCCATATTTCATTCATCATTCAGGTCGAGGTGGAAAATTGTGGGTTAGATGCATTAATGTAATTGTAATTGCATATTCTTTTTGGCACTTATTTAGCATATGTAAGTGAGAATCTGAGACTTCTTTGGCTGACAACCTTGTATGTAGTGAGAACATATCAAACATATTTTCTGTTGATTGTTTTTATTTGTTAGGGTAATTTTGTTTTTGTTTATTTCTTTTGTTTTACTCGAGGACGAGCAAAAGATAAGTTTGGGGGTATTTGATGGATGTGGTTTTACCCATCCAAAAGATATATTTCCTAGCTTATTTGGTGCTCGAAACCTTGAGAATTTAATGTATTTTCTAGTATTTTGAAAGTACAGGGGTTGAAGTGCAACAATGTTGAAAACGGAGGATTGGAGCATACTTTGGAAGCTTTTGGATCAAACTGCAATTCTGAAAAGCGGAGGACTAAACGGAAATTACGAAGTTCAAGGACGAAACCGTAAATATTGGAAATTAAGGGACTAAATTGGAAATATGGAATTTTTGGACGAATTTGATATATAAAAATTCATGGGTTAAAATGAAAAATAAAATCTCAAAGAGCGAAGTGCAAAGGAATTTTTTATAGTGGCCAAAGTGCGACGGCAAAATTGCGGAACGAAACGAATACTTATTAAAAATACAAGGCATTGAAAGATGGCCACACTGCAAGGTTGCTGACAGAGGGAATGCTGGGGAAGGCCGGCCATTGCAAGGCCATTTGGGGCCAACATGGGAGCAAGGTGGCCGGCTAAATGAAAATGGGCCAAGGCTTGAGAAATGGGCCAAGGCAAGGCAGGTGCGCACCCAGTGGTGTTGGGCGCACGCATGGAAGCATCCAGATTGAGAACAGGCGTACACCCAGTCAAAGTAGGCGCACGCCCGGTATGTACGGACAGATTCAACCAGTTTCCTTATTTTGGACGGATTCTAATGATTTTCCACAGATTTGCACAGAATCAGCCACGGATTTCGGGAGATTTTCTATTTTGACTAGGATTTTGACCCTAATTTGTTTCAAAAAGGATTTCCACCTCCCTCCTCCTATATAAACAACCCTAGACTAGTTTTTATCATCTTTATTTTTTTATATTTTATCTTTGGATCTTTGGATCTTTTGATCTTTTGATTTTTCTTATTCTTTTTCCTAAACATATTATAATTCCTTTGTACAAGATTGAAGGTTTTAATTCAAGGTTTGAGATATTTATTTTAATGGCCCTTCGAGGCTAAATTCTTTAGTTTGCGGATTGGTAGTAACACATATTAGATCTTTATGCTAAGGTTTTAATTCTTTCCATCTCTTTTCCGTTCTTGTTCTTCCCAACATTCTAAATCATTGTTCTTGAGATCAATTGTGTTGACCTAGCGGAATACCTTTGACCTCTTGAATTTATTTGGGTACGAATTATTGCACTAGCGTGAATAGTTTGTAATTTGACCATTGTTGAGAAGAATAGATTCAATTGAGGACCTAGCGGAAATCAAACGAATCTAGGTTCCATTGTTCTTAAGGTTTTAATTGAATTCTTGAATGTTTATATTGACCTAGCGGAATATATAAACAAGATAGAATATTAGGGTTCTAATGTTCTTATTGACCTAGCGGAATATATGAACATCTTAATCCTATAATTTTGTGAACGAACCCAAGAAAGAGATTGAGTTATTTATTTACATGATTTAAATAGCATAAAGTGATAATATGTTGTGAATCCAATTCGTGGACTATTTCGTAATCCTTGAATTATTTTCTTGTTTTGTTATTTTATTTGCTTAATTAGTTTTTGTTAATTAGTTTTAATAATAAAATCAAAACCGAAACCCCTTTTTTCCTTTGTTTCTTGTCACACTAATTAAATCAATTTGTTCAACACTCAAATCTCTGTGGATTCGACCCTTGCTTGTGCATACTACTACAACGGTAGCTAGTACACTTGCAAGGTATTTTTATTACACAGTGGAATTTTATCCATCAGCTACGATGGAACTCCCACTCGAATTAGGCATGTCATTCTCTAACATCGTACGAATCTTAGTCTAGTTGCCCTCATGGCATCTAACCTGAGTCCTCGAAAGCAGTCACTCTCATAGTGCCTCTTTAAGGTCTCACATTCGGACTTTCACAAGGACATTCAAAGTTATGAACCAAACACTTCGAATTGATCTATATAAATTAGGTCTCATCTTAACCGTATGTTAAGGCGATATATTATAATGTCATTTGCCACCCCCTTTAAGTATACATTATTATCTCATCTTGCTCACTCATATAACGACAAGGCGAATTACCCGTGTGAAAGGGCTAATTCTAGTCCTTCAGGCATCTTTTTATTTAAAATGTATACCACATAATTTTCAATCAATAAACATCCCATAAACTCAACAAGGAATGAAAATGAAACATATGTATTAAATTCAAAACAATAATGAATATAATAATGTCTGCAAGGTGTTCAAAAATAACTAATCAAATCCTACGAAGCCCTAAACACGTCATATGTTTCTGAAAAGTCTCTCTGGTCAGAGGCTTAGTCATAGGGTCAGCTAACATGCTTTCAGTAGGAATATACTTAAGAACCACCTTTCCTTCTGTAATCATGTCTCTAGTGAAATGGTACTTAATGTCAATGTGTTTGGTCCTACTATGGTACTTAGGGTCCTTGGCAAACCCTAAAGCAGCCATGCTATCACAGTTAATAAGTACAGGACCATTCACATTAGGTGTGACATCAAGATGTTGTAAGAACCTCCTTAACCAAACAGCTGCTGAGCAAGCAATGTATTTTGACTCCATCATGGAAAGGGATATGCTTTCCTGTTTCTTGCTACTCCAAGAAATAGCTCCACCACCAAGCAGAAATGCATAACCTGAAGTAGATTTACGTTCATCTACATCTCCAGCCCAATCCGCATCAGTGTACCCTTTTAGGCTCAAGTCCCCACCTCGATAACAAAGAACCATATTTGCTGATCCGCTCAAATAGCGAAGAACCCTCTTGACCGCCTGCCAATGTGTGGGGCCAGGGTTGCTTTGGAATCTACTTAAAATTCCAACTGCATGACAAAGGTCAGGACGGGTGCATAACATCGCATACATCAAGCACCCAACTGCCACTGCATAAGGGGTGTTAGTCATTCTTCTCTTCTCTTCTTCATTCTTAGGGCATTGGCTTGTACTAAGGATACAACCTTTTTCCATTGGAGTGACAACAGATTTTGAGTTAGTCATGCCAAAACGTTCTAAAACTCTCTTTATGTAAGTCTCTTGAGACAAACCAAGAAGTTTCTTTGAACGATCCCTAATGACCTTAACTCCAAGCACATAATTTGCTTCACCCAAGTCTTTCATCTCGAATGATGAAGATAACCACTCTTTAGTGGCATTTATCATCCCCATGTCATTCCCGGCAAGTAGTATATCATCAACGTATAATGATAAGATTAAGATCTTTCCCTTGGACCGTTTAACATACACACAATGGTCTTCCTCAATCATCACAAAGTCAATTGAGGTTATTGCTTGGTGAAAGCGAATATACCACCGTCTAGATGATTGCTTGAGTCCATATATGGAACATTTGAGGCGACACACTTTGCGCTCATGTTCCTTGACTTCAAAACCCTCTGGTTGAGTCATATAGATCTCTTCACCTAGTTCCCCATTGAGAAATGCAGTTTTAACATCCATTTGGAAAAGTTCTAAATCCATATGTGCTACTATAGCGAGAATAAGGCGAACTGAAGAAAATCTCTCCACCGGGGAGAATGTCTCTTCATAGTCTAGACCCTCCTTTTGGGTATAGCCTTTCACCACAAGGCGTGCCTTATACTTGTCAATTGATCCATATTCCTTGCGCATGACCTTGAAAACCCACTTGTTTCCAATTGCCTTACGCCCAGGCGGAAGATCAACCAACTCCCAAACCTGATTCTTGTACATAGAGGAAATTTCATCTTCCATAGCAGATGTCCATTCATCACTCTTAGATGAAGAAATTGCTTCTTTGAATGAAGTAGGTTCACAAGCGTCTAAAGCTTCACATAGAAAAGATTCCCCTTCGATCTCAAATCGATGACGAGGAATTTTTCCACGTTGACTTTTTCGCTCTGGTGGAAGACTCCCACTGGAATCAACATTCCTACTTGGATGAACATCTTGACTCTTATTGGCGACCACAGGCTCAACCGTATGTTGATCCATTTGATCATTAGGTTGAGACAATTCCCCACCTTCACCAAGAGATGTCAAATGTTCTTCCTCCATCTCAAAGAGTTCGAAATCCTTTCTGACTTCACCGATTTGTGGGAAATCATTCTCAATGAAATCGAAATCACGAGACTCTATTTCAGTCATCCCAACTTCAGGTTTTCCACCATACATTACATAACCCTTAGAGGTATCAGAATACCTTATAAAAACACACTTATTTCCTCTAGGGCTAGATTTTCCAAACTTATTGGAAGTACTGTGGACATAACCTGCACAACCCCAAGGGTGTAGATGCCCCAAATTAGGCTTCTCACCTTTCCACAATTGGTAGGGGGTTGTAGAGACTGATTTAGAAGGCACTCGGTTAAGGATATACGTGGCAGTCATAAGCGCATCACCCCAAAACAAAATCGGGAGATTTGCTTGTGCCATCATCGACCTAACCATCTCTAACAAGGTACGATTCCTTCGTTTTGGAACACCATTTTGTTGCGGAGTTCCAGGAATCGTTAACTGCCTTACTATCCCCTTTTTCTCACACAATCCCTTAAATTGATCAGACAAGTACTCGCGGCCCCGGTCAGTTCTTAAAGTTTTTAGGCTTTTATCCTTCTGATTCTCTACCTCTTCCAAGAAGAGCTCAAAACAATTAAGTGCTTCATGACGGTGAGAAATAAGATAAACATAACCATAGCGTGTGTAGTCATTGATAAAAGTGAAAAAATAGGAAGCACCATGGCATGCTTTTACATTCATAGGTCCGCAAATATCTGAATGGACTAACTCTAATGGCTGTGTGGCCCTTTTAGCCTTACCAAAAGGCTTTCGGCAGGCTTTTCCACTACAAGAAAAACTACTTTTGGAGATGGCCAATTTCAATCGCATATACTTAATAATCCATCGCATATACATACTGCGATCGGTTTGACCATCAAAACCGCCATCGCATAAAGCCTAATCGCATAAGGTTTATGCGATGGTTTTGGCAATCGCATAAAATTTGCGATGGTTTTTTTAATCGTATATAACATTCATTAATTAATTTTGTTATTTATTTATTAAAGATTTGGCCATCGCATAATCCCAAATTTGAGATGGGTTGGCCATCTCATATGTAAATTATATTATATTAATATATACGAATATGCGATGGCGTTGATTGAATATACATTAAATATATTAATAGTTTCAAAATTAAAAGATGGCGATGGCCAACGCATAAACAACCCCCCCCCCCAAATAAACAATTTCTATTTATTTATTTTTGTCATTAAACCCCTTAATTATCTTTGATCAGTGACTCACCTGTTTGAAATATACTAATAAATCAAAACAAAAATTGCATTGACATAAATTCTTAATATTAACTTGATAACATATCTCTAATACTTGTCCAAAATAAGGCTATAGCTAAGTCATCCAAACATGTTTATGCATCTCCAAAAACTTACATGATTACCAAACATATCTTCTAGCAAAATGACAAGACAGTCTAAAACCATATATATTTAACTATGGCATATCATCATCATTCTCACCATGGTCATCAAAAGGAGATGTCACCATTGGAACATTTGATCCACAATCTGAACTAGGTGTAGAGGAACTAGCATTGCTGAACAAAGGAAGAGAAGGACATGGACCCATTCCGCATCTCTCTGCCATTTCAGCCCAAAGAGGAGCCATGCTTTTGACATATGCCTTTAGTTCATTCTTTTCTTTTGATTCTTGATCAAGTTTCTTCGTGTTTGCACGTAGAGCTTCTTTCAAATTCCTTATTTCCTTGATCGAGTTTTGTGAAGAAATGTATGCCGCATAATCGACTGATGAAGCACAACCGGAACGTTTTTTCCATTTCTCGCCTGGTCGTCCAAACAATCTTCCTTTCCTTACACCACCGACCACCACTTGCCATGCCTTACAACCAGGGTCAGAAACTGCATCACATCCAGGATTCAAAATTGCATTGACGGGAACTGCAGGATCCAGCCCATTTGCTTCACGCAATTCATTTGCATAGACCACCTATATATTAGTCAAAGGAATAATGTTGAGAGAATACAATTACCAAAGTTATTTAACGATAGATAGAGGGATTATGTTAATGTCTACATGTTGTATAAATGTCTGTATCATTATGTCGAAGAGTTGTACTTGTTTTTTTTTAAATTGCTTCTGTGAGGAAAACCTTAAAAAGAGGATTTCAGATAATTGCTAGTGATATAAAGAGTAATAAGGCAGAAATATTATGTTCCTCTGGTTCATAACTTTGATGACTAAGTTTTTGTGATGTCAGTGGGAAAGCTTAATTACATTACAGGACCACAGAGCTGATGTTTTACTAGGTCTAGGTACCTTTGTTGTTAGATAAGCGTCTATTTTGGTATTTCAAAGAAGTTGACATTATTTTAGCAGAAATATTTAAGCATACCAATGATGGTTAGTTTGTTTGAATGCAAGGGGTTCGTTCATGCTGCTTAACAAAGAGGTGTCTCGAGTGCCTACAACCTTGAGGGCACGGCAACATAGATGGATTTTCAAGATCCTAAACAAAATTATTTTACTGTTTCGATCAAGCTCCTTCCTATCAAATTGTTCCATATAATAATCAAAGCAATAAAATGAGCATTAACAAGCTCAAAACTTTATAAAACCCTTATAGTTTCTTCAATAACCCAACTTTACCAAATTAGACTCTAACGCAAACTAATTAAACAAAATCCATATAAGAAAAAAGCATATCGAAGATAGGGATTGAGAATTTGAAACGATATTCATAAAGGGGGTAGATTTAGGGTTTTACAAAAATACAAAATTGAAAACGCAGATAGAGTAGAGATAAAGGAATAGAGAGAGAAATGTGACCTGTTTGTCGGAGGAAAACCAAATCGACGACTAAGGAACCATGGATGGAGATGACGAAGCTAAGGTTTTTGTTTTAGAGAGAAGGTAGGCGCCAAGCGGAAAAGAAATTTTGAGGAGAGAGAGAGTAAAGATCGTGTTTTATGATTTATCCCTTCATTCCCTTGCCTTTGCGATGGCATTTTACCTTTTTTTAATAATTAAAATATATATTTTACTTATTCTATAGGTATAAATATTACTAATAACTTTATGCGATTGCAAAGTCCATTACTTTTTTACTAAAGCAGTCGCAAACTGAATTATTCCTCCCCGCGAAATTTTTTTGCTTTGCCGCGTCAATTTTCTTTGCGTTGGACGAAGCCTTCGCATAAAGTAGACCTATTGAGATGGCTCAAATTTCCATCACACAAAGCAATCGCGAAAACCCATTTTTCTTGTAGTGTTCCCGCCAAACAAGGCTCACACACAGGTAAATTAACTTTTGGGAGAGAACCCAATAGTCCTTCTCTAGCCAATCTACTCATTCTGTCCTCTCCTATATGTCCAAGTCTAGCATGCCACAACTCAGAATTAGAAGTTTCATATACCACACAAGAAGTAGCATTAATAGAAGATAAAGAATCCAATAAATCTAATTTAAAGAAATTGTCTGACAAAAAACCATGTCCCAAAACCATATTGTCAAAACAAATATCCAACTGACTACCGCTAAAATTAAAAGAATATCCTATTTCTAGCAATTTTACTACTGAAAGTAGATTATAGCGAACTCCAGGTGCGTAAATTACTTCATACAAAGTCAAACTGCGTCCATTCCGCAAAAGGAGCTGGTATGAGCCAACCCCTTTGACTTCCACGGTCGAGCTATTTCCCATGAAAATGCTTCGCGTACCAGCTGGAATCTTCCTATAATCTACAAATCCCGCACGATCCCACGTCACATGTTTTGTGGAGCCTGAGTCTACAATCCATTCAGGGAGAGAGTCAGCTAACAAAACATGAGAGCAAACACAAAGTTGCATAGATCTAGGATTTAGAGGTACCTTCTTGGGCTCAGGACAAGTCTGAGCAAAATGACCCAAGGTTCCACAGTTGTAGCACTTTTGCATAGCAATATTCTTCTTGCCTCTGCGTTTAGCAATCTTGCAAGCTTTTGGCCCCAGTTTTTGAGCCTTCTTGCCTTTATTACCCTGATTTTTACGCTGCCCATTTGGCTTGCGCTGATCATCAAGAGTAACAAGAGCAAGGTCACGAGTCGCAGCACTCATCGCGCGACTTGCCTCATGGCGCTCTGCCTCAAGCTCAACATGACGGGAAACATCTGCAAAAGTCTGAATGGAGTCTGTATGAGTCAGGATCTGCCTCAAATTACTCCACGAGTCCGGCAGTGAACGAATCACAGCTTGGACTTACTGCTCATCAGACAAGATATTACCAGCAGCACGAAGCTCACGAATCATACCAGACAAATCACGTAGCTGATCAGGAATGGATCGTTTCTGGTCAATCTTATACGATTCAAACTTGTATGTTAAGATACGAAGCCTTGTTGCAGATGTGTTACCAAATGCAGCCTTAATTTGGTCCCACATGTCCTTAGCAGTAGAGCAGTTCTCAAACTTCCCAATCAGGTCATTGTGCATGCTGCTCAACATAGTAAAGCGAGCACAACGGTCCTTCTTGACCCATGACTGATAAGCTTTGCATGTTACGGCGGTCTTTGGGCGACGGTATTGCTACCCATCTCTGGCTCAAGCATCACAGTGTCAAGGTTCTCAAGAACCTCTTGCTCGTTTAGCAAGTATGTGATCTTCCTTTGCCAAACACTATAATTTTTGCCATCCAATTTCTCACCCTTATTCAAATCAGCAATTACGTTCTTTGATGCCATTTCACTATAACATATTACAATAGAGACATTAAGCATACAATTTTAATTCACTTTTATCATAAAAAATCAACAGTAAATATACTTGTATCATACATGAAAAGGAGAGAAAATCCGCGAGGCTCGTAATCATAACCTTAAGCATGCATAATAAAAATATACTCATAATTTATTTTTAAATAAAAGAAAATATAGTGATAGAACAAATCCACCAATTAAAGCTCATTAAAATAATTCCAGCAATTCCAGAAAATTTGTATGGGACTCGTATAGTCTCAAATTTGTTTTTCATGCAAATTTATTTGTGAAAATACATCATAAAATGACATTTAAGGCACATAAATAATTTAGATTACTCAAAAAATTTGAAAAAAATTCAGAACAGTGCATTATCATGTAACTATACCACAGAAAAAATTTCATGATTTTCTGATTAATATTTTCCACTCTGATAAATAAAATTTGCACAAAAACACATACAAAAATACATGAAATAGATTACTGCTCATCAAAAAATTATGAAAAAATATACTGATCTGTATAACATTATTCTAAACATACGGAAAAAATTTCATATTTTTTCAGAACAGCAAAACTATTTTTCATGAATTAATCATGCAGCAGAATACTCAATAATTCATAGAATATATTCTGATCATAAACAAATTATAAAAAATATCTCAGCATGTTTTCACAGCATATTAAACATATAGTAAAATTTACATAATTTTCTGGAAATTATAATTATTTTTAATGATTTTAATACACATGAAAAATACAGAAAACATATTTCTGTTACACTAAAAATTACGAAATAATTTTCTACAGTGCATAACACTATTATATGCATACGATAAAAGTTTCATAATTTTCTGAGCTATTAAAATATTTTTGTTGAAATAGCATAATTAAAATAAATCCATAAAATACTTAAATTAAATGGTTAATATTTACTAAGTCCACGGAACAGACATATACACCAAAACAAACAATCTTCAAGTTGGACCTTTGCACAAGTTTGACCTTTTTCAACCTGGCAGTGTCGCAAGAGGCACAATAGGGACTGTTCATAGTCCCAACCTTTTACAAAACGTAACTCTTTCAATAATGGACCAAATTAAACAAATAAAGTGTCTACATAAAGATCTCACAACGTAGAACAAAACATATGTTAACACTTTTTATCAGATTTGATTTTAACATCATCAAAAATAGCCATGAACATCATGAAAAAAATCATAATATCCGAAACTTAAAACTGCAATTACTCAAAATTTACATGGCCGAATTCGATGAATTTTTAGTATGTTATTCTACACATTATTATCTACGCATGGATATAAAAAACGCAGAAAACTGACAAGATTTGAATTTCGAAATCATCAAACCCAGTTGGTGAAAAATAGATCCGAAAAATTCAAAAAACCATGTAATCAAGACATCAATGGTGAGCATCAAGCTTTGAGGCTCTGATACCAATGAAGGAAAACACATAAGTTATCTACGAGTTCTCGAAATACCTTATAGATTAAATTCGAAGCTCGTTGTGCGGAAGATTTCGCTTGTGCTACGAACCACGATCGTCTTGATTATGCAATCACCACCTCTTCTCGTCTGATTCAATATCACAAGATGGATATTGAATGTTGTTCCACTCTCAAATCCCAGGCACTTGATGGTTGCCAGAGATAGTATTTCTCAGTCTGAGGAGTATATGGAATATTATGTGTTGTCTATATGTTGGTTCCCATAGAGACCCAATTTATAGAATATTGGTTGGACTAAGTCATAGAGTCTCATTCACATAAGAGTCTTTATTTGACTTATCCTTCAAATTTCCCTTATCCCAGTTTGAACGCATCAGTTAGTTAGGGATAATAAATCACGTGTCTAACAATCATTATTAGGGAGGTATTATTGCCGACATTAGGGATAATGAACTCACGCTTATCCATAAATACTTGGATTACATCTATAAGGGTATAACATCTCTCAGTGGTGTGACCACTATGTTGATGGTAGCCACACCACTTATCATGAGCATGATGGTCACGAATCTCCTTCACTTTATAAGTGGCTTGATTTGGCCCTTGGCCACCAAAACATCAAATGCTTCACCTTGGGTCATCCCTAGGAGCAGAGTGTAGTTTCATTCATTATTGGGGTTGGTATGTGGAGGAGTTACACTTGAATAGGCCCCTTTACAGGTCATGACGGCGTTGGCGGAAACCTCTTTGGTGGCGATGGAAGTGGTGGCTTTGTAGCGAAATGTGGGGTGCTTTTCTTGATCTCGCTGAGCAAATCATCAACTCGGATGCCTGCATCATACATATGCTCAAAATATGGATAGAACCCCCACTAAGGTGTGTGAGGTAGTCGAGTTTCAAACACTTCAGGAAAATCTCAACTTGCTCCTTCACTAGAGGTCGATCAATAATCTCAACAAGCTTGTCATTCAACATCTCGCAAAATCAATGAACGACTTTTTATCCCTTTGAGTCGTCGCTTCTAACTCCTTCCTCGTGAGATGGTGTGTGGTTTTTCCTTGGTAGTGAGTTTAGAAGGCATCAATGACAGCGTCCCAGTTGAGATGGGTTGAGATAGGAAGACCCATATACCATTCTTTAATGGCCCCATCCAAAGTCATCAAGAAACATTAGACCATGATTTGGGGTGAGACCTTCTTCGGGAGAATGACCCAAATATATGAGTCAACATGGGCATTAGGACATGAGTTGCCTTTGATCTTGCCAATATTTGGCATCTTGAATTTGTCAAGGAGAGCCACCATGGTACTCATCAAAAGAGTGTATTGGTGAAGGCCGAAGTCCATACTCTTGTTCAATTGAAGCCCATTGAAGCGTTGGTCAATGTAAATCATCAAGGTGTTGACTACATCTGCATTGTCGCCCCCTTTACTCTCTTCTTCTTTCCTTTTATAGGAGTTGATCTAGGGCAAAGAAAACAGTCCTTAGTCTATTCTGACTCATCCTTTTCATTACCCTTCTTGGTCCCTTTGGCAAGTTGCTCGAGTTGGGGCTTAAGCTTGTTGGTTTCCTCTTTATGGGCCGCATTTTTATGGTCCAAATGAGCTTGCCACCAATCATCCTTGTTTTGGGCATCATTGGTAAGAGAGTCAATTTGTTGTTTCATTGCCATCATCATGTTGAGCATTCCCTCATTGGTGGGGTTACTACCCCTGCCACTACCGCTGTTACTAACAAGTCCGACCATTGGAGTTGGTGAAGTTTTTTCTTCAAATTCCTCTTAAATTAGTCTCTTCGTCGAATCTCGATAATATCGAACTAGAGCAATTGGATCTAGTTGGAGAAGAACATGGCCCCATCGATTTGAGCAACAATACGGGTCACGGGAATGGCTTAGCACATATTTGGGCACACGACTCACCACATAAAGAAAATTACTCTTTTTATACCTTATTACTTGTACATCATCGAAATGATAAAGTCCTTTTTTGGGTTTCTACCTGGGGCTCTAAAATAGTGGAATTGTTATACTAGTATATAGACTATATCCCGGTCCCATATACTCTTCAGATTCCACCATTCTATATCCAAACCTAAATATGTAGGAATATAATTGAACTAATGTCACGAAGCACACACGCATGGATGGGGATTCGTCCATAATAATCACGAGTTTATTTTGAATGAAATCTCATTTGTGGTTTGTGACCCTGTCTCATAGAAATCCTGACATACTAAAACCAATCGAGTCATGGAGTGTATATCTCAATTTAAGAATGTGTGGTTTGTGAAATGGCTAAGAGACTTATAGACTAACCGCTGGTGTGGTCATTGGAGCACAAGAGGGCTGAGGATTACCACTTCACGAGAAACCAATGTCGTTGAAGACTGGAATCCCCCTAGGTGGACTTCGACAGGTTTAGGGTTACAACTTGTGCGACTCAATAGTGAAGTAGTTTATATAGGAAACATGCACGTTGTGTAATGGTACAACTATATGAAAAAATATTTTACATGAAAATAAGCGATAAAAAACACATAAGCATATAAAAAAGATAAAACTACAACTCTTGAGCTCCTGTGTGACCGATAAATAACATAAAACAGAACAATAACAAAAAAAAGTTACATACCCTTTTGGGGCTATTTTTCACATCATGCTCATCCTTGTTCTGGTTAGCCCTAGATTGGCCTTACTCAAGGGCGAAACTCGTCCGAATTTGGTATGGGAAACGAAACTTACCCTAGTTGAGCAACTGAGCCCTGATTCGCCCGAGTTGGGCTTCTTTCAAGAAAATTTTGGAAACAGGGAATAAACCTCATTTATGCCAAATAATTACCCTTGCAGATGATTATAAGCAGAACAAGCATGCAGACACAGAAGACAAACTCGCACCATTTTCAACAAACAAGTTAGACTCGTGCTAATCGGGCTATGTAAGCCTGACTCGCTCGAACCTGACCCTTCTGGGAATATAAATTGCATAAAAAATTAAATAAATCACCTAAAGCTAAAATGCAAGTTTACCCGCTAATTAATAAAGTCCCTAGGAGAGTCGCCACTATAGATATCCCAGAAAAAAAGTGACATGCTTCCTAGGAACGTCTAATACATTTTAATTGTTTTGAGGAGTCGCCACCTATGTTTTCATTAGGGAACATAAGAAAACATATTCTAATTATGATTTTAACTAGCATGAAACCAAAAATTCAAGAGGGGTTCGGGGGTTAGGTTATGTCATGGAAAGGTGTTAGGCACCCGCTCCGACCGACCTTAAGGTCGGTCTTGTTACTTTAAGTGTTCTACTTTAAATTATCCTTTGGATTAATCTAGTTTTAACAAATAGCACATAAAGGGGGCTTGGGGTAGTTAAAATGTGAGGGAGACTTTTTATGGCTAACTTTATTAGTATGAAGTAGCCTTCAAAAGGTCCTCTATTTGATGGTGATTGAATATACGGGGAAAATAATAAATAGACACAAAGATAGAGAAGGGGAAAATGAAATACCTTGTTTAAGAGAAAATTCGGGAATACCTTACGAATAAGTCTTGTTTCCTTTCTAAAGCTTCTTTGTCTTGAAAGGGAGTGTGGGTATGTGTGTATGTGTTCTTGAGAGAGAGAGAGAGAGAGAGTTGTTTAGAATGTAATTTTTGTTCTAATATGTTTAGAGATTTAAGATGATTTTGTGCTAAGAATGCTTGTTTTGCTCTAGAGTGCGTACCTTTTTCAAGCAGGCTTAGGAGCTCATTTTATAGGCTAACAAGGTGAGGAGAGGGGGTGGAAGATGTCATCAGAGACAGTCTTCCTCAGACCAGGCTAGGAATAAAGAGGGTTGGGAGTTACAATAAAAAAGAGAGAGAGATTTGGAGGGAAATGAGTCACTGAGACTAAGACTCGCCCGAGTCCCGTAAGGGGCCTCAGACTCACGCGAGTTCCAGACCAGTGGGGTGACTCGCCCGAGTTTTATAAGATGAAAAAATGGACACAAATGACCCAAAAGGTTAACTACGTTATTTATTTTAGTCCCAAAACTAACATAATAGGTTATAAACTTAATAAAATTAGACAGAACTTAATAAAAAACCAATAAAATAAGGCGGGGTGTCAATACAAATAAGTCTAAAATTATATCATTCAGATGTGTAGAAACACATCTATCAAATACCCCTAAACTTATCTTTTTGTTCGTCCCCAAGTAAAACAAAAACTAAAACAAGAATTAAAACTAATATCTAAACTACAAAAGATTAAAACATTAAAAACCAATATTTCGGGATGTTCCATCACATAATGAGTTGCTAGCCATATAAGTCTCATATCCTTGCAAATACACATAATCAACAAGTATCATTATAAACATGAGGGTACACATACATTAATGCATATAAATCACAATTCTCCACCACAAAATGATAAGATGTATGAATATTGAGAAATCATCCCACCAAAATAAGATAGTTTATTGGGTGACTTACACTACAAGAAAGTTGGTTATTTACGACAGTCATTTACGGCGGGTAATTCGCGTCCGCCGTATATGTTATTTATATACGGCGGATGATACGCGTTCGCCGTATATAAATAATATATACGGCGGTATACACAACCGCCATATATATTTTTTATATACGGCGGCTCAAGTCGCCGTATATACGTTATAAAAATACATCCGCCGTATAAAAGCGTCATGGACGACTCGTCCCCAAAGAGGGACGAGGGAATCTGGGTGGGGTGCAAATGGAACGACTCGTGATATATTGAACGACTCGTCTCTTATATATGGCGGTTACCTTATCTACCACCGTATAAAGCTTCCTCAAATACACCAGTTATATACATACGGTATTTGTATTTCATTTATATACGGCGGTGGTATTTCCGCCGTATATAGTATTTACGGCGGATAACCCGCCGTAAATACTATATACGGTGATGTTTTATACGATGGACTATATATGGTGGATTGTCCGCCGTAAATAACTTATATGGCGGGGCGCGTTTTATATACGGCGGTTAAAATCAGTCGTATATAAGCCTTTTTCTTGTAGTGTTATGTCATGATCTAAAACAAAGATAATAAGATTGTTAAATTCTACACAAGGACACTCATATGCATGTTTAACCACAACTGTCAGCCCGACAACTCTTTAGGGATCAAATAAAGCTCAATTGGCTTGTAATATTCTTTAAAAACGAGAGTTAGGTGTACGACTACAAATGAATCTAAGGACATACAAAATCAAGCAAGTTAAACTAGAAAACTTTCCATGCCAAAATAAATTCTCACTTTTGTGTATAACGGTCTTCTAGGTTGATGACAATGATCAAGAAAATAGTATGGAAGTTAAAGGTGGAATAATCGTCATTCATATGTATCACTATAATCACAATCCCATACTTATAATAACACTTAAGATTCATAATTAAAATACTCTCAAATTATCATAAACTTTAGCCAACAAGCCAAAATATGAAAAGAACATAGCTTTTAATATTTTTTTTGGAGGGTGACACTATTTTCACTCTCTTATAAACCCACAAACTCGGAGATACTCACAACGAGTGACTCAAAACTAAACATTGCCCACCTCCAAAATCAAAACATGTTATGTCCTCGGAGCATAAAAAAGAATAAAAGTATACCTAGGGTTCAAGGGTCGACACGACACAACAAAAAAAAAAAAAGCAAAGAAAATTTTACCTAGTTGGGTGGACTCCCATCAAGCGAATTTGTTTAAATTCCTTAGCATGACTATGACCCCAATTTTACTTGGGGCTTGGGTCAGCCACATTGTCTTTGACCTTTACTTTTCATCCTTTCGACTCCCTCATGCTCTCTCTGGCACAATCTCCCACAACTCTCCATGCCTAAGTCCCCTTTTTTATTGATTCCAGTAATACCCAAGAGACTTTGGGATTTTTCTTCTTTTGCCTTTTCTTCTTCTTTCTTGTACTCTTTCCCAAAACTTGATTTAGTTCTACAACTCTATCAACATTTGGAGCAAACTTATCTCCAAAATTTTGAGATGTAATCTTGATTAAATATCAAAAAACACAGAATCAGATCTATCAATGGAAAAACATTCCTCATTTACTTACTCTTATCTTTCTCAACTACTTAGGGAAAAAACCCAATAGATTTAGACATTATTGGAAAAATGATTTAATATATGGCAACAACTTCTTGTTTAAGTGGTATAGGGGGTGATACAGGCCATCACTACGAGAGTGTTCGTAGTCTTTCTATAACCATGGCATAAACGTTTGCTTTATCCCTAGAATTCTCACTGTCATTCAAAATATGCTTTAACTCCTCACTATATCTCTCATACCATATGTTCTCACTTACACACTCTTCTATCTCATCCACAAAACTACATAACATCTAATCATCCATCATATTTTTCATGATATCATCCACATGAATCTTTATCCTCTCATCAGGCACCGACATAGACAATTTCCCATTCTCCACATTTAATGTGGTGTTAGTTGTTGCCATGAATGGGCGCCCAAGCAATATGGGTGATTCACGACAATTTTTCATGATATCATCCACATGAATCTTTATCCTCTCACCAGGCTTCTGAACTTCTAAGGCTATAGCTGAGATGGCAACCTTGCCCCAGAATCACTTTACGCCTGTTCCCCAAAACCACTTGGGTCTGCCCGATATGCTGCTCGTACCAATCCAGGTACTCGGTGGTCAAGACAACACTCTCCCGACGTCGAAGGAGCACCACAGAAGGGAAAGAGGAATACTTCCATACCCTCAGAAAATACAGAAAGTCATCTGGACCTGCCATGCAGAAAGAAGCTACCTCCATAGTGGCAATGTCATTCCAACCAAGGCCCCTGCCTCATCCCGAACTGCCTGGAAACAAGCGACGGAACATAAAAAGAGGACCAAGACAAACCTGGAGCTCTGACAACGTAGGAACCTACCTAAAAGGCCCTCCTAGTCTCAATGCCCCAATAAGGAACCCACCAGCGGATCTGATGCATGCCAAGTCGAGTCATCCAACTCTCCCAAGCGGACCGATCCATATCCAAGACAAGATTTCGCTGAGAAAACGTCCACGTACTAAAAGATTTCATAAGCATAGGCATTGCTTGAAGCCTCTCTCGCAACCATAAAGTGACCAAAGCAGGGGCTTCCCCCACGCATGAACCGGTCCCCCATCGCCAAGCGATCTATGCCGTGGAAAGTCTCCCCCGAAACTAAGGGAACGGCATCCTCACCGGCCCGGAAATGGCCTACCACATCCAACAAACACGTCCCAGGAGACATCACTCCCGCCGTCGCTCATGAAACTGTCAAAGCTGCTTCAGCCCCGAACTGCTCAAAAGCCTTACCAAAGCTATTTTCGGCCACCATACACTAACCACAAACATTTCAATCTCGTGCGAAATTCACAAAACATAAAAAAAGGGAGTAGAAACAACCCTAAAGCAAAAATAAAAGAGCTCATTACATGTGAATACATTTTGCATATAAATACAAATATTTTGTCGCACTCCTCACTAACATGCACAGAAAAGAAAAAAAAGAGTCCTACTCTGAGTCATCGGCACCACCAACTGGTAAAGACTCCCATATCTCGGCGCCTTCGCCAGCCACCTCATCATCCTCGGTGAACTTAGCACCTTCCTCGATCGGATACTCCAAGACATCCGCAAAAGTTAGAACAAAGAAGGAAAGAGAAGATGAACCATCCCTCCTCTGCTCGGTCAGAGGTTCCACACATCCTCAACATTTCAGAAACTCGGTCAGAGGCGCCACACGTCCTCAACATTTCAGCAACTCGGTCAGAGGCGCCACACGTCCTCAACACTGCAGCAACTCGGTCAGAGGCGCCGCCACATCCTCCAATCCTCCTCACAAAGGCGCCTCCTCCTGCAGGTAAACACAATAAAGGTATGTCAATAAACTTCAAATGCAAGACATAGCTGTAATAAATACTACCTAAAAGAAGAATCCCATCACGACATGATGCCTTTCTACATATTCCCACAAACAAAGTTCCATACAGGATCCACAAGATGCGCCATCAAACCTAATTTAGGTCAAGAAGCCATAGAATAGTCTCAACCTAGGGTCATACTCCTGAACTAGGTCTCAATTTAGGTCCAGATGCCTTAGAATAGTCTCAACCTAGGGTCATATACCTGAACTAGGTCTCAATTTAGGTCCAGACACCTTAGAATAATCTCAACCTAGGTCATACTTCTGAACTAGGTCTCAATTTAGGTCCAGACGCCTTAGAATAGTCTCAACCTAGGGTCATACTCCTGAACTAGGTCTCAATTTAGGTCCAGATGCCTTAGAATTGTCTCAACCTATGGTCATACTCCTGAACTAGGCCTTAATTTAGGTCCAGACGCCTTAGAATAGTCTCAACCTAGGGTCATACTCCTGAACTAGGTCTCAATTTAGGTCCAAATGCCTTAGAATAGTCTCAACCTAGGGTCATACTCCTGAACTAGGTCTCAATTTAGGTCCAGATGCCTTAGAATAGTCTCAACTTAGGGCCATTCTCCTGAACTAGGTCTCAACATAGGATAGACACCCCCAAATAGTCTCACATAGGGTATAGACACCTTCAAAGAAAATCAACTTAGATACTCCTCGCCTTTTTCGGCCATCAAGGTAAGCCCGAAATCCCTTCCCCAGCGGATAAAAACTCAAACGGGAATTCTTGAAAACCCGTACAAGACCACACATCCCAAGCAGATAAATATCGGCCTTCATCATACGCCCCCACAAACAAACCCCAAGGCACGAACGACTTCCAACACGAATCCCAAGGCATAAACGCCTCCACGCTCACAGTTTTACCATCACCAGCATGATCCGCAGCCCGGAAGGCTTTAAATTACTCGGTCCAAAAGACTGCATAAATGTCCCAAAACATCATCACCCTAGGACGCCACCACGTCCTCACAATCGACCTCGGCGTCACATCACCTTAGGACGCCACCATGCCCTCACAATCGACCTCATCGGGCACATTACCTTAGGACGCCACCACGCCCTCACAATCGACCTCGGCAGTCACATTACCTTAGGACGCCACCACGCCCTCATAATCAACCTCGGCAGTCACATCACCTTAGGATGCCACCACGCCCTCACAATTGACCTCGGCGATCACATTACCTTAGGACACCACCACGCCCTCAAAATCGACCTCGGCGGTCACATTACCTTAGGACGCCACCACGCCCTCACAATCGACCCTCGGTGGTCACAATACCTTAGGATGCCACCACGTCCTCACAATCGACCTCGGCGGTCACATCACCTTAGGACACCACCACGTCCTCACAGTCGACCTTAGCAGTCACATAACCTCAGGGCACCACCACGTCCGCATACACCCACGAACTATGATCAGGCTTGATTCCCGCTAGGGATACGTAGGAATCCTATCAAAGGGTCCAGCCAACCGACCTAAATGGTCACACAGTCGGACACCTCCACGTCCTCACAACCGACCTTAGCGGTCACATCACAATAGGACACTACCACATCCTCACAAAACCAACCAACACAGGTCACCTTCTCTCCCAGCACGCGATCCAGATCAGGACCCTTATCTTATCGACGACCCCACTTCCTCCGTAAGTGACGTCGTCGAGGGGCTTCTGTAAGTACCTCAATCTGGATCACTCCTCATCCAAAACACGGGAAGCACCGCAGACTCACACAAACGTGATCTCGAACACCCGTAGCCTTCAAAAAATCCAAAAACCACCAACCAAACAAAAGGGGGGCCTTTCTTGGATAAAAAAGCACAAAAGGACTTCTTAGGAATTTTGGAAAATATGGGGATGGTGTCTTGTGTCGTGCGACACACTTTTCCAAGAGACATAATTATTACAAAATACCCTTAAAGTCTACAATATTTCCTTAAATCCAGGAAAACCAAAAAAATGGTAATGGTTGCCAGTGTCGTGCAACAAACCTTGCCAGAATCTGGACCCTATAAATAGAGGGCTCCCCCTCTCATTTTTCTCAAACCTCCCTCTTCTCCTCTCTCTCCCAGCCTTTAGGCAACCCCTCTAAGACCCTTCAGGGCAATTCCGGTACCTTTCGGTTCCCTCCGGGGAATTCCTAGGCCCCTCGTGGTACTCCGAAGCCCTTCCGAGCACTGCCGAGCGCTCCCGAGATGCTCCCGAGCTGCCCCAAGGCACTCCCTAGGCATCTTAAAGCCTTGCCGATCCATCCCGAAGCCCTGCCAATCCATCCCGAGGCATTCTTGTCCATCCCGAGGTGTCCCGGCCCTTTCCGAGCACAATCGACAATCCCGAAGCATGCCGGAACTCTGCCCGAGCACAACCGACGATCACTGACGCATGATGAACCTCTGCCTGAGTCCAGTAAACGATCCCTGCGATCCCAACGCACGACAAAACTCTGCCCGAGTACACACCTGACAATCCTGAGGCACGCCGAAACTCTGTCCGCAGACACCGGCACGCCCGACGCCATCCCGATCCGTCTCAAAACACTATTCAACACTCAAACACTATTCCCCAGCGGAAGAGAGACACGAACCTACATTGGTAAGGCTTTCTTCCATTTTAATACATTTCAATACATAGCGTACGATGTAGACATTATATAGAGCATGCATTTTTAAAAGCACATAGACACACACACACAACTTTTAAAGTAAGAAGGGGTACCAAAAGACTCGTTTTTACAAGGCGACTCGGGTGTACATTTACTATGACCTTCCTGAGGAGTAACCTGACCTCCGAACTCAAAAATCTCATCACACAACAATAGTTTCTAAACTGAGCCTTCTCAATGTTTTGGGCTAAATCAAAATGGCGTGGCGACTCTACGAGCGAAAATGCAGCGAGACACCTCCAACAATCGCGCCGAGCGATTGCGAGATGCCAGGGCCCGCGCGCGAGCCGGTTTCGGGTAATTTCACCACCGTCGCTCATGAACCTGCCAAAGCTGCCTCAACCCCCATATACCACAAACATTTCAAGCTCATGCGACATGCACAAAACACAAAAAAATGAAGTAGAAACAACTCCTAAGTTGTCACCAATAAAGTGCAAATAAAAGAGTTCATTACATGTGAATACATTGTGCATATAAATACAAATATTTTGTTGCTCTCCTCACTAACATACACAGAAAAGAAAAAAAAAGAGTCCTACTCTGAGTCATCGGTGTTGGGTTTTACGGGTCCATGCGCAGCAGAATTAAGCATCTATTAACATAAAACCCAAGAGCCTAGGATCCGTTCTATACAATTAACTTGAAAAATCCTATGAGATAGAAATAACCAACCTTGAACGCTTTCCGTTCTTGAGCTATGGAATGATGTATTGATGTGATTCTGAATACAAGCTTCAAACTCTAGGCCTTGATCGTTGAACGAGTGAAGACCCTCTTTTGGTATCCACACCTTCGAATGAACCAAGAACGATTTCTTGATGATTGCTAGATCCTTTAAACCTTGAAGAATATTGAGAATATTTGTTGTGATTTTCTTTTCAGAAATTCGGCTAGCTAATTAGGGTTTACAGACTTAATATTTATACTACATTAATATAGGTATTTGTTTCCTAATCAAATTAGGAAACTGTCTGTCAAACCGCCTCAGGCATGAAGTGTCGCAAGACCAGACGAGTCTTCTGGACAAAAAGTGTCGCACGACCATACAAGTCCTCTGGACAAGTTATGTCGCGCTATGACTTATGTTGTCGCGCTACAACTTATGCCTGATGAGGAACTCTCAATATTCTTCCTTTGGTTTAACCAATTCATTCTAATTGTGTGTGACCCAATAGGATTATATTATGTTGGCAATGAGTACGATCATATCGACCCTCATAAGACATAAGCGGACTCTAGCAAGCCATTATGTCTACCCAATTAATATATCATAAAAGTTCACGTTTCCAATGGTACACTTCCATTTCTCCCTTTATCTCACGATGTTATATTGAACACAAGTCATGGTCCACGTCAACTTGTATTTGTTCAATGCTTTCTCGATATTGAGTATAATGATAATCCAATCGCATTGGGGTATGGCCATACACTTTCATCATTATCACTCATCGAGGGGCCCAAGCAAAACATCTCTCATTCGAGGGACAAATTCCATCTTTACTTATCATCCTTCCCATCATGAATCCGTTCATGCCAAAGATAGCCTTTATAAATATCGTGTTAAGATATCGTTTGACTAAAATCAAACATGACTTTCATCATATGTAAAGTCATGATAATCTCAGGTCTAGGGACTAAATGAAGTGACCATATGAGATTTAATTATGACACTTGAACATGACATAAATCTCATACGGGTCATCCAGTAACTTGTTCTCTAACAAGTATCCATAAATTTAATGTACATCTCTATGCATATAATCATCATATGATTATCCATTAACATTTATACTAATTATTCTCTTAATAATTAGGGACGGAGATTATTACAATAAATATGCAAAATATATAATAATCAAATAATAAACTTAAACGATAAAGATGATACATAACGGTTTTAAGTTAAACATAACTAAAGCCTAGGGCATTACACCAACAGTCTCCCACTTGCACTAGGCTCCATTTATGTATCGAATACTCATGGATCTAACATGACCACCATGCTTCTGCCTGTGCGAGGGTCTTTGTAAGTGAATCCCTAATGTCATCATCGGTTGATACTTTGCATATCTTAACATCTTCTCATTCTTTATGAATTCTCGAAAAACGTCTAAGTATGTGTTTGGATCACCGTTGTGACCTTGGTTCCATTTTTTGTACAAATGACACCATATTTATCACAACAAAGTTCAATGATTAGTGATACTTGGAACACTTCCAAAACACTAAATGAACTTTTGATCCAAACTGCCTCTTTTAGCTACATCATATGTTGCTAAAATTTGGCCTTAGTAGTAGAGTCGACTACAATTTTCTGCTTGGAATTCTTCCAATCAAAACTGCACCTTTAATAAGCATAAACACAAATACTAATTGCGATTTTAATTTTGTAAGTTTGGAAGCTTATCATCTATGTAACCCTTACAACAAGATTAACTTCCAATCTTTCAAATATCAAGAACGTATCCTTAGTTCTTCCTAAGTACTTAAGGATCATCTTGACTGCCATCCAATGGTTCCCAACAGGATCAGATTGGTATCGACTCGTCATGCTTGGAGCATACGAGACGTTGGGTCTAGTACAAATCATGGCATACATGACAGATCCAAATGCCGGAGCATATAGAACTTCATTCATTCCCTTCTTGCTCATCAGTTGTCATAAGACAATGAGTATTGCTAAGAGAAATACCATGACCCATTGACAAGTTACTTTTCTTAGACTCTTCTAAGAACCTTGTCAATGTAAGTATTTTGACCCAAACCAATTTATCCTTTTAGGTCTATCTCTATAGATCTTGATACCAAGGATGTAAGTGGCTTCACCCATATCTTTCATTGAGAAACATTTCCTTGACCAAGACTCGACGGTCTTAAGTGTCGGGACTTCGGTTTTTCAATGAGTAAGATATCATTGTAATAAGACAATAGAAATGATACAATGCTCCCACTGAATTTCATGCATACACAAGGTTCATCTTTATACTTGATGAAGTCAAACTTTTGACCAATTCATCAAAATGAAGATTCCATTTCCTTGAAGCTTGCTTCTACCCATCTCATGGATCTTTGCAACATGCATACTTTATTAGAATTTCTGGGATCGACAAAACTTCGGGTTGTGTACTATACACATCCTTAATAATCTTTCCTTTTAAAGAAAGCCGTTCGACATCCATTTGTCATATCACATAGTCACAATATGTGATTATGGCAATTGAAATTCTAATAGACTTCGATATTGTAACTGGCGAAAAAGGTTTCAACATAGTCAATACTATGAATTTGCCTAAATACCTTAGCTACAATCCTTAGTCATGAAAGTATACATCTTCCCATCCATGTCGGTCTTGGAGACCTACTTGTACCCTTTGGTTTTTACACTTTCAGGTTGCTAAATCAAGTTCCAAACTTGATCATCAAACATGGATTGTAATTCGGATTCCATGGTTCCTAACCATTTATCCAAATTAGGAGTGGACATTGCCTCAAGATAGGAAGTAGGATCGTCATTCTCAATACTATTACTTCATTACTTTCCGATACGAGAAATCAATATTTCTCGAGTTCGGATTGTAACCTATCCGATCTACGATGGACTTGTGCATCTTGAACCGGTTTCACAATTCCTTGTAAACTTGGTTCCGTATCTACTCTTGGTTCCATGTTATTTTCGGGTTCTTGAACTTCTTCAAGATTAATTTTACTCGCACTAGATTCTTTATAGAGAAACTATTTCTCAAGAAATGAATCGTATGGAGCAACAAACATTTTGTTCTCTTTGCGGTTGTTAGATTAATTTCTGAAAATAACCTTGTCATATTAGGTGCTAACTTCTCAGAGACAAGTCTCTTCTTATAAGCTTTGCAACCCCAAATCTTCATGAAAGACAAACTAAGTTTTCTTCCATGCCACATCTCATGTGGGGACTAAGGAACCGATTTAGTAGGGACACAATTCAGTGTAATCGCATTATTTCTAATGCAAATCCTCAAAAGGAATTAGGAAAGTTTATTTGACATATCATCAAATGAACCATGTCCTACAAGGTTTAATTCCTCCTATAGACACACCATACAATGTGGTGTTCCAGGTGGAGTCAACTCTGAAACGATTTCACAGTTTTGAGATGATTGTCAAACTCTTGGCTCAAATATTCACCACCTCGATCTAATCGAAGTACTTAATAGTTTTGCCAAGTTGTTTTGTACTTCATCTTGAAATGTTTGAAACATCTCAAACAATTCACCTTTGGACTTCATCAGATAGACATAGTCATATCTAGATAAGTCATCGGTGAATGTGATGAAACACCAAAATCCTCTCCTAGCAATGCTGCTTAATGGTCCACATACATCTCATGTATAATGACCAATAAGTCACTAGCCCTCCCACTACTTTTAGTGTAGGGTGGTTTGGTCAATAATCCCAATAAACAAGATCCACATTCCTCAAATGATTTATAGTCATATGAGTCTAAAAGTCCATGTTAATGGAGTTTAGATATATGTTTCTTATTTATCTGACCAAGCCGGCAATGCCATATGAACGCGTTGTTCATATTATTCGGTTTAGATTTCCCGTTTATATTATAGATATCTTCAATATTATTTTGTTTCTCGTCATCAAGGATATGAAGATCATTCAATGACATATGCAATACAATAAGGCATATCATTAAATAAATATAAAACTTCTTATTTTAATAAGAAAATTATATCCTTCATCATCCATTCAAGAAACGGAAATAATACTCCTACTCAAATCCGGAACGTAGTGACACTTGTTCAAAACAAGTATTATTTCATTAGGTAAAGCGACTTCATAAGTCCCTATGGTTAATGCAGCAACTCTTGCTTTATTTCCACGTATAGGTTTAATTTACCTTCTTTGAGTAGCTTTCTATTCTTTGCTCCTTGCACATTTAAACAAATGTGAGATCTATATCTGGTATCATATATCCAAGAACAAGAAGTCGAAATGAAAATATCTATCATATAGATGAAGTAGTAGCAATCATATTGCCCTTCTTCACCTTTTAGGTCTTCCTAATAAGCCTTGCAACTTTGCTTCCAATGACCAAACTCATTACAATGGTAGCAAACTGCATCCTTTTGAGACACTTTTGGGTTTAGCCTCTTTGGCTTTGGCAACTTTTACCCCAGGTTTAGCAACCTTTGCTTTATCTCCTTTTCCTTCCTTTATGAACCCTTTTCTTGTGTCAACCATTAACACAATTTGCGGATTGCTCCTTCTTTCATCTCATGAATTAAAAGCCTTCACCACAACATACATCTTTTGCCTAGCTTGCATTTGGAACATTTCCTTTTGCGTTGTGCTAGAACAAAAGAAATTTCCATGTGTTCAAGGTTCTTCATAAGAGCCTTTAAACATGGTGGAAATTATAAGGCAAAAACATCATAGGAATAATCTCTATGTTTCTCATGTTGCTCCTTATCTTCCCTTTGCAACATTTGCATTGGATTCAACAGGAATGGATTCGTCAAGAACGTACAATTTTGCTTAAGAACCATTCTTAGGCATCTGATCAAATCAGAATATCTTGTACCATTCTTTTCGAACTTTGTCCTTCATAAGGACGAATCGCAATTTATTGTGTTATGTTATTTCTACAACAAAATACGCAAACTATATGAACACATATTAATATCAACACATTTATCATCTAAGAGCAAATAATGTATTTCATAAATACTCCCACTAGATTATACACCTTCCAATGCTTATAAGCATAATATAATTTAATGGGCTAAGATCCAACTTTAATTTAATCTCAAGTACACTATGGCGCACCGCTCAAGATTAAAATTAATTAGGTAGAAAACATCAATCATATCATATATGACTCTTAGATCTTTTATGAGATTTATTTAAGACATCATATGTCTAAGCATATTTTAATCTCATCTTATGCCTTGGGTCCAAAACCATTTTGATAACCCAATTAAGATCATCCATTTTAAACGTATAGGAACCATCATTTCCTCATCTTGCTCGCAAACGGCATAGAATCAAAGTACCTTGCTATGGCAAGCCCACCCAAATCTATCCGAGTGGTCTCAAGTGTTTTAATCATGGATTGGCATAAAGAACTTAAAAGTTAAATGAAGGTTTTTTAAAGCAGATTATAAGCATATCAGAAAAGATAATCATAATCGCGCACCAGGTAAGTTCCCAGGAAGATAGGTGAGCCACAAGGACTACTTAAGTACCAAATCTCTCCTTCGACAGAACTTTCCTAGACATGCATAATCAGAAATCAGCTCTGATTTGCAACATAATCAACACTTTGAATAAACAATCAGTTTCC
Organism: Adenophora triphylla var. japonica; assembly: GCA_022495995.1. Taxonomy (NCBI): domain Eukaryota; kingdom Viridiplantae; phylum Streptophyta; class Magnoliopsida; order Asterales; family Campanulaceae; genus Adenophora; species Adenophora triphylla. The sequence goes on along the minus strand of JAFEMH010001829.1, from coordinate 271,804 downwards.
TTTTAAATTTTGTGTAGTATGACTTGTTTCTCATTTACAATCATAAACCAAAATCTTAATGTTTCAATCTAAACATTCAGGAAATTATAATACAATGTTTCAACTAAACATCTAAAATTCTTAACACGTAAGAACTAATAATTCATGCATCGCAACAATTAATAAAATCATATTTTAATTAACTAAGCATGCATAAACAATGAATTAATCTAGCATAACCCTATAAACTTAATTTCCAGAAATTTATAGCATCCAGATTAATACATAAACATATCAGATTGTAAACACATTCACAGATTAGCAGGATTGTTCAACAAACTGATTCTGCCCAGATTGGGCAAGTTTTGTCGTGTGACAGAGGCAAGCTTTGTCGCGTGACACAAGCAAGCTCTATCGCGTGACACTGGCATACTCTGTCGCGTGACATAGCCCAACTATGTCGCGTGACACTAAGTTGCCAGATTTGCAGATTTCAATCAATTTTAAATCACAGAGCAATTAAATCATGCAAACAACTTTCAACAGATTTAATTCAATATCAATAGAACATGATTTAGGCATATTGTTTCAAAAACAATCAATCTATCGCATACAAAAACATGCAAAAGAACATATAAACGATTTATATCACTTTTCTAGCATGTTAATTCAAACTTAACCATATAAACGGTGCTCTGATACCACTGTTGGGTTTTACGGGTCCATGCGCAACGGAATTAAGCATCTATTAACATAAAACCCAAGAGCCTAGGATCCGTTCTATACAATTAACTTGAAAAATCCTATGAGATAGAAATAATCAACCTTGAACGCTTTCCGTTCTTGAGCTATCGAACGATGTATTGATGTGATTCTGAATACAAGCTTCGAACTCTAGGCCTTGATCGTTGAACGAGCGAAGACCCTCTTTTGGTATCCACACCTTCGAATGAACCAAGAACGATTTCTTGATGATTGCTAGATCCTTTAAACCTTGAAGAATATTGAGAATATTTGTTGTGATTTTCTTTTCAGAAATTCGGCTAGCTAATTAGGGTTTACAGACTTAATATTTATACTACATTAGTATAGGTATTTGTTTCCTAATCAAATTAGGAAACTGTCTGTCAAACCGCCTCAGGCATGAAGTGTCGCACGACCAGACGAGTCTTCTGGACAAGAAGTGTCGCACGACCATACAAGTCCTTTGGACAAGTTATGTCGCGCTACGACTTATGTTGTCGCGCTACAACTTATGCCTGATGAGGAACTCTCAATATTCTTCCTTTGGTTTAACCAATTCATTCTAATTGTGTGTGACCCAATAGGATTATATTATGTTGGCAATGAGTCCGATCATATCGACCCTCATAAGATATAAGCGGACTCTAGCAAGCCATTATGTCTACCCAATTAATATAACGTAAGAGTTCGAGTTTCCAATGGTACACTTCCATTTCTCCCTTTGTCTCACGATGTTATATTGAACACAAGTCATGGTACACGTAACTTGTATTTGTTCAATGCTTTCTCGATATTGAGTATAATAATAATCCAATCGCATTGGGGTATGGCCATACACTTTCATCATTATCACTCATATAGGGGCCCAAGCAAAACATCACTCATTCGAGGGACAAATTCCATCTTGACTTATCATCCTTCCCATCATGAATCCGATTATGCCAAAGATAGCCTTTATAAATATCGTGTTAAGATATCATTTGACTAAAATCAAACATGACTTTCATCATATGTAAGGTTATGATAATCTCAGGTCTAGGGACTAAATGAAGTAACCATATGAGATTTAATTATGACACTTGACCATGACATAAATCTCATACGGGTCAAGTCCAGTCACTTGTTCTCTAACAAGTACCCATAAATTTAATGAGCATCTCTATGCATATAATCATCATATGATTATCCATTAACATTTGTACTAATTATTCTCTTAATAATTAGGGACGGAAATTATTACAATAAATATGCAAAATATATAATAATCAAATAATAAACTTAAACGATAAAGATGATACATAACGGTTTTAAGTTAAACATAACTAAGGTACCACCACTTCCTCATCATCTTAGCAAAAGCACCACCACGTCCTCATCATTTCAGCAGAGGGGCCACCACGTCCTCATCATCTCAGCAGAGGCGCCACCACTTCTTCATCATTTCTGCAGAGGCGCTACCACGTCCTCATCATCTCAGTAGAGGCACCACCACGTCCACATCATCTCAGCAGAGGCGCCACCACATCCTCATCATTTCAGCCAGAGGCGCCACCACGTCCTCATCATTTCAACAGAGGCACCACCACGTCCTCATCATTTCATCAGAGGAGCCACCATGTCCTTATCATTTCATCATTTCAGTTGAGGCGCCACCACGTCCTCATCATCTCAGTAGAGGTGCCACCACGTCCTCATCATCTCAGCTAGAGGCACCACCATGTCCTCATTATCTCGGCCAGAGGCGCTACCACGTCCTCATTATCTCAGCTAGAGGGGCTACCACGTCCTCATTTTCTCAGCCAGAGGCGTCACCCCGTCCTCCTCAACTTCATCCTCACAAAGGCGCTTCCTTTTGGAGGTAAACACAGCAAATGTATGTCAATAAACTTCAAATGAAAGACATAGCAGTAATAAACGATACATAAAAGGTCCGTCCCAACACAGTATGTTTCCTTTCTAAAAATTCCCACAAACGAAGTTCCATACATGATCCACAAAATACGCCATCAAATTCAACTTAGGTTTTTACTCCTGATCTAAGCCTCAACTTTGGTTCATACTCCTGAACTAAGCCTCAACTTAGGGTCATACTCCTGAACTAAGCCTCAACTTAGGGTCATACTCCTGAACTAAGCCTCAACTTAATGTCATACTCCTGAACTAAGCCTCAACTTAGGCTCATACTCCTGAACTAAGCCTCAACTTAGGGCCATACTCCTGAACTAAGCTCAACTTTGGGTCATACTCCTGAACTAAGCCTCAACTTAGGTTCATACTCCTGAACTAAGCCTCAACTTAGGTTCATACTCCTGAACTAAGCCTCAACTTAGGGTCATACTCCTGAACTAAGCCTCAATTTAGGATCATACTCCTGAACTAAGCCTCAACTTAGGGTCATACTCCTGAACTAAGCTTCAACTTAGGGTCATACTCCTGAACTAAGCCTCAACTTAGGGTCATACTCCTGAACTAAGCCTCAACTTAGGTTCATACTCCTGAACTAAGCCTCAACTTAGGGCCAAATTCAACTTAGGTTTATACTCCTGATCTAAGCCTCAACTTTGGGTCATACTCCTGAACTAAGCCTCAACTTAGGTTCATACTCCTGAACTAAGCCTCAACTTAGGTTCATACTCCTGAACTAAGCCTCAACTTAGGGTCATACTCCTGAACTAAGCCTCAATTTAGGATCATACTCCTGAACTAAGCCTCAACTTAGGGTCATACTCCTGAACTAAGCTTCAACTTAGGGTCATACTCCTGAACTAAGCCTCAACTTAGGGTCATACTCCTGAACTAAGCCTCAACTTAGGTTCATACTCCTGAACTAAGCATCAACTTAGGGCCATACTCCTGAACTAAGCATCAACTTAGGGCCATACTCCTGAACTAAATATCAACTTAGGGCCATACTCCTGAACTAAGTCTCAATTTAGGTTCATACTCCTGAACTAAGCCTCAACTTAGGTTCATACTCCTGAACTAAGTCTCAACTTAGGTTCATACTCCTGAACTAAGCCTCAATTTAGGGTTATACTCCTGAACTAAGCCTCAACTTAGGGTCATACCCCTAAACTATGTCTCAATTTAGGTTCATACTCCTAAAATAAGCCTCAACTTAGGTTCATACTCCCGAACTAAGCCTCAATTTAGGTTCATACTCCTTAACTAAGCCTCAACTTAGGTTCATTTTCATGAACTAAGCCTCAATTTAGGTTCATACTCCTGAACTAAGTCTGAACTTAGGGTCATACTCCTAAACTAAGTCTCAATTTAGGTTCATACTCCTGAACTAAGCCTCAACATAGGTTCATATTCCTGAACTAAGCCTCAATTTAGGTTCATAATCCTGAACTAAGCCTCTACTTAGGTTCATACTCCTGAACTAAGCCTCAATTTAGGTTGATACTCCTAAACTAAGCCTCAAATTAGGTTCATACCCCTGAAATAAGCCTCAACTTAGGTTCATACTCCTGAACTAAGCCTCAACTTAGGTTCATACTCCTGAACTAAGTCACACTTTGGTATAGACGTCTTCAAACAGTATCACTTAGGTATAGACGCCTTCAAATAGTCACAACTCAAGTCGATACCTCCAAATCATTCCCTACAGGTCGAGGTCCCCTCAAATTGTCCTCACACATGAACTACGATTGGCTTGATTCCCACTCAGGGATACGTAGGAATCCTATCAAAGGGTCCAGCCGTCATACCAACCTGGTCACTTATCTCTTCCCTCCCGAAGAGCAGTCCAGATCGGGATTCATTTTATTATCGACGACCCCATTTCCTTCGTAAGTGACATCACCGAGGGGCTTCTGTAAGTACCCCAATCCGGACCGCTCTCCATCCGAGCATATGGAAAATAACAAGGGCAAACTTCCGGAGGTCATAACTTTTTCACACGGACTTCGATTGAGGCATGCCATATTTGGTTGGAAAGCTCTCGACGAGTACTATCCAATGGTAATAGAAACTTTGGAAAAAGGGACTGATTACAAGGATGTCCGTACGGACCTCTTTGCATGCAAGATGTGTCCGTACGGACAGGTTTGTCAACACGCCAGAATCTCCCTAAAATCTCTCCAAAATCCACAATATTCCCTCAAATCCAGGAAAACCAAAAAAATGACTAATTACAGACATGTCCTTACGAACACTTTTGCAATTTTTATAGGCCTATAAATACAGGCCATCCCAGCTCATTTCATTCACACCTCACTTCTCTTCCATCTTCCTGCAAGCTTCTGCAACCTTCCCAAGCCATTTTGGCTCCTTACGGTCATTCCCGAGGCCTCTCGAGCCATCCCGAGGCACTCTCGAGCCATCTCGAGGTGCTCCGAGCCCTCCCATAGTGATCCCGATCGACCTCTTGACGTCCCACAAACACTATTCATCCCAACCAAACTCCAAACACCCAAACGGCTCAAACCGGTCAAAACTCACGAGTCCAAACGAGTGTGAACGAGTGCTAATTAGGGGAGGTTCTGCCCGAGTGAGTGCATATTTTCTCTCATCTTTAGATCCCCTAAGTGTGATACCGAGAGTTAATTAGGGGAGATTTTTCCATTAGTGAGGGCAAAACCTCTCTCCTCTTTAAACACCCTCAACCAAACACATTCCTCCTACAAACCCTAGGAAGATAGAACCTAACCAACATTGGTGAGTTCTCCTTCCACACATTTAAATACCGCTTTAAATTTCAGTCTTTAAATACATTACTGCTTTAAATTTACTGCTTATAATGTAGTCATTATTTACTATTCATGCAGACCCAAACGGTACAAACGATCCCACAAGACCTTCCATTGCACTATAGAGGTCTGACGGTGATAGCATCCAGCACTGTCTTTCAATTATTTACTTAATGCATTTTATTTAAAAGAACACATTCACACACACAACATTTAAAGAAAATGGTACATAAAGACTCATGAAAATGAGGCGACTCAGGTGAGCTCAAAATTCTCTTCCCGATGCGTAACCTGACCTACGAACTCAAAATCTCACCACACAACAAAATAAACAAAAGCAACATTTTCTCAATGCTTTGGGCATAATCAAAACGGCGTGGCGACTCTACAAAACGAAAAGCAGCAACAGCCTCCCAACGCGAGATGCCAACCGCGCGCCGGATCGGGTAATTTCAAATACGATTATTTCAATAAGGATGAGTAACGATTACTAACGCGTAAAGTGCAGATTATGACTTCTTGATTGCAGAAAAGCAGATGTTGTTCTTTCGAATGACCACCCTCTAATGTTATCCACACTCGAATGAAATCACAATGTTTTTGGACTGCTAGATTCGACGGAAAGGGGTTTTGTAGCTAGAGTTTTTGCCTCTCACATTTTTTAGAGAAAATATGTTAAACCTATATTTTTCACGTAACCCTAATGGACGTGATAGCTCTATTAAATAGAGATTCCTCAAAACCCTAACCGAATTAGGATCATTAAGCCCATATTAAGCCCAACAAACCCTTTTATAATTCATGTCATTCCTTATATGTGACCCAATAAGTTTATATTATGTTGGTAGTGGGTTTGATCCAATCATAGGCCCACAAGTCATATTTGGTCTGTAGTAATACATTATAACTACATAAATAATATAAATATCAAAAACCATATATTAACATTATAACAGAATATACCATAATCCTTTTGTCTCATGATATTTATTTTGGATATAAGTCATGGTCAACGTCAAACTTAAATTGTCCAAGTTCGTTTTCTCGATCTCCAAGTAGATTGATTAAACAAATGATATTGATCACACTATTGATTCATTTGAGAACGACCATGTATTTATCAATCTCAATTATCCAGAGACCTAGTAGATATCTCTCTCATGGAGAGGGACAAATTTCATCTTGGTTATTCATTCTCCTCCACATAATTCCCATTATGATCAATCACAACCTTTACAATCATCCGATTAAAGATAACGTTCGATGATTATGTCAATATAATCTTCCTTATGTAGGAGGCCATAATAACCTCACGCCTAAGGATGCATAGATATGACTATTATGAGATTATTTATGACATTTGATCATGCAATAGTCTCATAAGGGATCTATCCAGTACCTCGTTCTCAAACAAGTACATATAAGTTCAATGTGTATAACCATAGGCATAATCATCACATGATTATCTATCACCCATACTAGTCTTTATTACATGACTGACTAGTGATATCAATCATTAGAATAAACATGGAAAATATTTAATAATAATAATCTTCCAAAACCTCTATACAAAAGAAAGTATGCCATAGCATAAATGTCCAATAAAGAGCCTACAGCATAACCACTAACAAAAATAGGGGTACCTAATGTTGTCATCAAACCTCTACCTTAGTACGAAGATGAAGACCCCAAGTAGAATTCAAGATCTACACCAGCCACATTGGGGCTATAAATATCATCTCCCTTTCTGCTTTGAAAAAAAAAAGATTAGTTTTATTTTCTAGTATAAACCCGAAGAGTCTTTATATCATTATAGTCCACCTCTCTGCTCTCTAGTTTGTGTTTAAGTAAACTATTGAGTCAGTTTTGAATTTTCTTATTAATGAAAAGTTATTTTCTTTCTCATACAATTCCCTAAAGTTGTTCTACCTCGTGAATGTCATTAAAAATTCATGAAATTCTGTGAAAATGATGAGTTAGCACAAAATAAATATGTTAAATACTTACTAAGCTAATGATGAAAATCATTAAGGAATAATGGACCCACAAACAATAATCATTACAAATTTAAAACATTGCAAAAGATAATAGTTATGTCTAAACAAGTTTGAGGATGAATGCTATCATTAGAAGGCCTAAGGGCTAACTATCATCACACATCATCACTCCTACTGAAAGTCAAGGATCAACAACTGAAGAAAGGCAAAGCTGCTACTGTTAACACTCATCCATAGGAATAAGTGGGGTTGATCAAGTCAAAAGTTTCAAGAGTACAAAAATAGAATAAAAAAACTCAACAGGTTGAAATTCCTCAATAGAGCATCAAAAAAAAAAAAAAACCTCAAGCTTTCACCCCATAATAAAGAATAAGCTTCAACAAGTTACAACGAAAAAAGAGAGGATTCCTCAACATCATCTCCTTTTACAATAAAGCTCGAATGGCAAATGCAAACGAAGGAGGCTTTCGGCACCACTTCACCTCCACCAACATTATCCATGAAGAAAAATGATTAGCCCTAGGTCGTACTGATGATTGATGTTCTTCTTAAAATTCATCAAGACATTTCTAGATAATTCACTTGTAAAACAATCAAAGAATCATTCAAGATATCAAAAGTTAAATATACATGGGTCCATTAAAGGTAGAACAACTTTTCTAAATCTTTGAGACATGTACTATTATTTGTTGAGTCTAAGAGCTTCCTCGTCTCCATTATTGCATCTATCAAAAAAATCAAAGATTCAAAACTGGGTGTTCTTAACCTTACATACCCAACTAATATTCTCTCAACTCATACAAACTCTTTAAGCAAACAAATATACGCTAGGGGCTAGCCTTTGCACCTCTTAGTCTCGTATAGAAACAGAGTCATAACAAAAATATCAATCTCTAAAGAGTCGATGCTTGGATCACCTTCCTCAAAATTGATTCGATCTCTCATAAAATCCTTACCTAGACAAAATTCAATCTCATTCACCACTCCCCAGTGAGAGAAAGTTCTTCTTTCTGAGTCATCTTCGAGTTAACATACTATTTCAAAAAAAAATGAAAAAGCGCAAAATATATGCCCGCTAGATTGAAAATCAGAAAGGGTGGTCTAGGAAAAATAAAGGGCGCGTCAAAAAAATCAAAGACGAATGGAGAGCATCATTCCGTCTTCTTCAAATCAAACATCCTCACAAGCTTGTTCACAAAGTCATCTACTACACACCACATCATTGGGGCTTCATGCAGAATATGGCCTTGGACAATACATGCTTCAGATTGAGCAAAATAAAGATTTACCGCAGACCTAGATGTGATTGCACAAGGTTATTTGTTAAGAGTCTACAAGAAAGACGAAGAAATGGGACAAGTTGTCACGTACGACAACCATTACAGAAACTTTAGCAGTCCTACAGAAAACCTAATTTGGCCCAACTTGTCAAACGAAGTCTCAAAACCTACATAAATCCATACCATACAGTTCATACACCACAAAAATACACATATATTCATAAACAAACTCATCACCAAATTCATAATCAAAGATCGACCGAATTGACCATTCCATAAACAGACGTGGGCACCACTACACAAGTCAAAGTTAATACTAAACTACAATCTGGAAAATATACCTGGAGTCTTTATGTGCTAACAGGTACAAAAAGCCAGAAATGCTTGGGTTTATCCGAGACCAAAATCTAAATCCCTGCAACACTGGAGGTGACAATGCCTCAACCTCAACCGACATCATCATCTCTTCAATACAAGTTCCATGTCTCCGGAAAAATATACAACGTTCGTGCTTCAAATGCCCTCAGTAAAGTCTGTAACTTTGGAAGGAGCATCAACAAAGTCTGTAATCTCAGGCGACTTCACTAAAGTCTGTGTCCTCGGATTGAGCATCAACAAATTCTGTAACCTCAGACGACTTCAGCAAAGTATGTGTCCTTATATGGTGCATCAACAAAGTATGTGACCATGGACAACTTCAACAAAGTCTGTGACCTTAGATGGAGCATCAATAGAGTCTGTGACCCCGAACGACTTCATCAAAGTCTGTGACCTCGAGTGGAGTATCAACAGAGTTTGTGACCTTGGACAACTTTAGAAAAGTCTGAGACCTCGAATGAGGCATTAATAGAGTTTGCGACCTCGAATGACTTCTGCAAAGTCTGTGACTTCGGCCGGCGCATCAACAACAACCTGATATTTTTCAGAATCGGGTAAGAATGTTATTCCTAAGTACGAATTTATCCATAGTTTGGAGACCTTCAGACTATCTCAGCAAAGTTAGTAACCTCGGACGATGCAACTTCATTAACAATTGGGGTATCTTCAGAATTGGGCCAGAGTGTTTATTCCTCATTATTAATTTATCTTTACTTAAAAAAATTCTTTTCAAAGTACCTGAAATAGACTTTTTGAGTACTTTGGGAGTCGAGCTATTTTTGGTCTAATTCCCATCTATGATACGTAGGCAGCTATCTAGCACGACCATCCCAAGGCTTTGAATGGATGTCTTTCAATGACGATAATACTTCTTTCATAAGTATTGTCGTCGATGGGCTCTACAGATACCCCATTTTGAACTCATTAAAAATGATTACACAGTACACTACTCTTGGTCTCGCCTTTATGTTTTTGATGAAGATTCATTAGTTTCATCAAGTTTTGTTAGGCTTCTGTCTAACTCCGTTAGTATTGGACTTAGCTGACTAACATAATAACTAGACAGGACAAAATAGGAAATCCTTGATGCTTGTCTCGCATGAAACAACCCTCTGGTTTTGACTCTGATTCACTTTCCTTCTCCACTTCGATCTCTTTCTTGTCAACAACTCCTTCAATCCGGGATTTTATCGAATTGTTCCTAGAACCTTCTAGAACCAAATTTCTCACCTTAGTGTGATAGATTTCTTCCATACTTGTGACTCCTAACTTGGTGATCAAGTAATTCATACTTATAAATGTTGTGGGTATTTTTCAGCATGATGACATCTTCAGTTGATCCTACATGTCAAGATGTTATTTCACTGTAAGTATCGTTTTAATATTTATTTGCTTGATATTTCCTAATATCTTTATTATTATTTTCCAGTAAAAAAGAGAGAAGATTACGGGATATTTTCTAGCACGTTCAACATAGCTTCAACGGCAAGGAGGACTAGGTCTCACGGACGTTGAAGAGGATAAAGATCATCTCCGCAATTGTAGAAACAAACTCTTACCCTTTCATACTTACTTATATTTAAGGGGAGGTGGAGACAAAAATACACACTGATTTTCTTATACACACACATCACGCACAAGTCAATTGTAATCCTCTCCATCCTCTTCCGAAGTTGTAACTCAATTATCATAGTGAAACTTTTAAGGTTGGAGACCTAACTCCCGGGGTTTTTTCCGAAGAGGTTATCACCTCCGAGGTTTTCCTCGTTAACAAATCGTGTTGTCATTTCATTTTATTCATGTTATTGTTCCATATATTCGAATTCCACAGTCCCCTCCTTAGTATTTAAATCCACACACTTGTCAAAGTCAAGATTCAACTCTATTTTTTTTTCTACCAAAACAATAAATACAATGTGTCCTCCTTCGTATTTCAGGCCTTGGACCCTCTAACCTTCTACTATGGACATTTTGCTGCGTTCTCTCCTTGAAAGAGCACAAAAAAAACCCTCAAATCTCTCTCTAAATTCGTCCTCAACATCCTTCCTGAAGATCTCAAGCATTTGCCGAGGCCATCAATTGGAATTGCTCAAAATCATAAGATAAACTCCCATAATTTTTATATTCTCTTCTCAACCTCTTAACATAACATTCCAACTTAATTAATCAAAACTTATTTATTTATATGTTTTTTACATGTTTATTTGCTTAAATCGATATTTTGAACAGTTTGATTATTGCCTATAAGCAAGACCAATCCTAAGATTGAGTGGAATTGGTGCTACTCTACTTTCCAATTCCATAAATTAACCCCCAAACTCATTAACATATGAATTTGGACAATGTTCATTGAAATAATATGGTGGCGACTCTCAAAATTAAAAAAGAAAATTATAAGGATTAAACTCAACTTGTATAGAAAAATGGTTTTTTTTTTCTCATATTCTCAAAAGAGGAGATACAAGGGACCTCGTCTTATCCCTTTCGAAATTACGTTCGAACCCCCAAAGACATTCAAAGTTTCACTTTCACATTCGAAACTGTATCCCCTCTTGTCCAGCCGATTAAGTGATATCAGATTCTTTAAAACTTTAAGAACATACCTAACATTGTTCAACGTACATAACATACGACCAGAAATTCACATCCTTTTGTAACCCATGCCAACCACCCTACATACATAACTATTAACAATATAAATATCACTACTATCTACTTACTCGTACCTTGAAAACCACTCCATGTGCGAACATGAGTGATAAGAAGCCCCAAAATCAAGAATCCATGCATCTCTCGTGCGTGTCTTTTTCAGTTGCTAGGGCTTAATCCTTCAGATCGACACCTGCTACAACATCAATTGATGCTCGCTCCTCTTCTTCTTGAGACAATCAAATTTCCTGTTCCCTTCTCCTTGCAATAATTAGACATTTCCAGACTTTGGATCCCTTCTGAAAGAACCCTTATTCTTTCTACAATGGCACTGCTATCTTTCGCAATTAAACCTGTTGACTAAGATTAAATACTTGTACTACTCGCCTTTCGGCGCAATTCTGGTTTTTAGAGAAGTTTTCACTTCCTCTTGAGATATCATATCCATACCATTAATACATAAATCGACATATCCTATGACAATGGCAAAGAAACCAATAGAATTAGAGCAACATCTTCTTCATCAATTTTAGACTCAATATTACGCATTTCAAGTAATGAAGTAGTTAATCAATTTAGGTGATTCTTAATAGGCGTACTTTCAGACAGCGAACATTTTCTGCTTCTTCATGTACAACTTGTTGTCCAAAGTCTTTGTTAGGAATATACTCTCCAACTTTAGCTACAAAGAGCTACTAGTACCACAATCATAAACATCCATTAGGATGTCATTATCAATATACGATGATTTTAGAGTGGGCCTTCTCATAAAGAATGACCTCTGCTGTTGCTTTCGCCTCCTTCTTTAAAATTTCTTCGGACGTGGAAACGGCCTTTACCTTGCACATTGGATCTTTGTGATACCTGATTGCAGCGGCTATTGAAGCCCACGTATGATTGTCTATCAACAAAGCCTTCAGCTTGATATTTCTTAAACTAAAACTATTTTTTCATTGTACTTGTCGATCGCTGTGCCATTCCGGAATACATCTTCTCCTAAAGCGGAATACCATCAAACGCTCATTTACCAAAAACTTTGATGCCAGTTTGTTGTAACAAACAAATAAAACAACAGATAATAACGAACACAATCACACAATAACACACATATTTACGTGGTTCACCAATTGAGCTAATTACACGAGAAGAGGAAAATCAAATATTATTCATATGAGCAAATCTAAAAACTGATTACAGATATCAACTATGTGCGCGATTTCTAAATCTAGGACTAGTAACAGATACGCACCTTGATCGAGAAAAAAATCTGAGCAATATGAACTGCTACAATTGAGTTATAAAACTACTGAAATTATTACTAGACAACTCTAAGAAAAAGGGAGCATTTATATTACTAAATTCTTAAACATTAGGATTTCATAATCCTAAAAATATAATCCGGTCAAAGTCCAAACACATGGATTTTCTTTTATCTTATGCTTTAATCAGAGGTATCAGTTTAAAGACACCAAACCCAATTGTAAAAACAAAAAGAGTAAAGGAAAAGGAAATGGGACCAGTGTCAGTGTCCCTCTTAATTCAACATTTACTATTTAGCTTTTGCTAAAAGTAAATTTAACAAACAATCTTGTCAAAGTTGCATCAATGGGATTTTCGCCGCAAGCAATTGACGGCAAACACCAACAAAACAAAACAAAACACATACTGAAGCTTCCCGGTAATACCCTTCCCTATCTAGTGTGTGTCTATGTGTGCATGAATTAAGGCAGAATTGTATGTTTGTGGGAAAGCCGTCGAGCCAGCCCCCACACACGCCCATGTCATTCAAGGTTTGGTAGCTACACAAATGTCACGTTTTCAAACCATCAATGAATTAGTCTTATTAGTTAAAGAATTTCACTACATATTTAACTAACAACAGGTAAGCATGTGTTAAAATAGACCATTATAACATAAAATATTAATCCAACCAATATTTAAACAACAAAATTCTATTTTTTTATTTCCAAATTGGCTGTCTACCTAATTTTTAACTTGCCTCAAAGTCAATAAAAATTCCACTATTACCCTCCCAGCAAAGGGTTAAACAGGATGTTTCATTTTCAAAGTCATTAGAAGAATTTTCAAACATTCTCATAGTCCAATACAAACGGCATTCAAAATCCTTTATATATACCCTCTGTACGACAGAGAACATCATATCAATGGATTTTTCCAGGGTAAAGTTATGCTTAGTTATGGTGATTGTGATAATAGCTACAATGGCTTCAACAGGAACGTGTACAAGAATGATGAAGGAAAGGATTCCACAAAGCTTATTGATTGAAAGCCAACTTCCGAGAGGACCAGTTCCGCCTTCCGGCCCTTCTCCGTGCCATAATAGCCTCGGACCCGACAAGAGAAACCAGCTTTATTTTGCTCAAGATGATAATAGCAATTGTCCATAATAAACATGTATAGTACAGGTCAAACCTCTTTTTTTCTTCATAATTTGTTTTCTGGGTATGTTCTTGTACGATTTTTCGTATAAAGCTCATTACTCCGTTCTTTTCTTGTAATAATTGGAGAAGAACAAATTCATTCTTATTCTTTTCTATATTCTATTCTTGTTTAACGCATCTTTCTTGTAATAATTGGAGAAGAACACAATTTCAGTATATGTCTTCTCCTCACAAGTGTGGCTCTCTCTATTGTTCCTACATTACCCAGGCTGCACATGCACACATTCAAGGCCGGGTACCACAGGCACTCTTTGAGCTCTCAGATAGACAGGCTTGCACACTTGCTAGCACACGAAGTTACAAATGTCACTTTGGTTTATATAGGAATACAATTGCCAAAGAGCTCTTACTCAATCGGCATCCGAAATCCCTTTCAATACAAGAGATCAGAGGTTCGAATGCCACAAAATGTAATTTCTAGCACTTTGAAGTGCAACTCTAGTAATAGATTAAGTCATTCTACTCGATCTCTACATTTCTGATCCTACTCCTTTTGAATTTTGCTTCAAAAAGACGATAACGTTTCACATGAAAATTAACTAAACCGTGGTAACAGAACTCATCAATCTCCCAACATGGAGGGGGCATTTCTCTTCACAACAGTGGCAGCCAGGCATACTTTCTTAACCAACATGGAGGGGGCATTTCCATTTCTTGTAAATCTCTTTATCTCTTGTAAAGGTTATCCTAATATATGTTAAAGAGTGTGTAGCGGAAGGAAGAGAGAATAGGATAATTTTCTGTCGTGTATTATTCATTGTGATAACACTACAAGGAAAAACGGTTTCAGAGACGGCAAATTCCGTAGCTAAAATGAAGATTCTGTCTCTAAATTGTGTTTCGAGACGGATTTGTTCTGTAGCTATTCCGTGGGTGCAGGTTGGTCGCTAAATTGGGCGTCCCTGTTTTGTAGCTGTTTTAGAGGCAGATATGTCTGTCGCCAAATTAGAGAAGATATGTCCGTCTCTAATTTAGAAACGTACATATCTGGCTCTAAAATAGCTACAAAACAGCGACACCTAATTTAGCGACCAACCTGCACCCACGGATTAGCTACGGAACAAATATGTCCCTGAACACGATTTAGAGACAGAATCTTCATTTTGGCTACAGGTCTCTAAAACACATTTTCCTTGTAGTGTATATATATATATATATATATATATATATATATATATATGTTGTGGGTAAATTCAGGATTGCTACATCTTGAATAGTTGCCAGCATGTCGTTATCTTCAAACCCGTGGACAAGGTAAAGTTTACTTAGATAATTAATTCATTATTTAATTATTTCTGTTATATATTTAATTACAGGTATAAAAGAACATGGGAAAAACATATTCCATGGACCCATATCAACGGTTGATAGACCAAGTCAAGATAGAGATAACAAGGCCGAGTATCTAGGAAAGTTTGTTAGGGTTTATGTTATCTTCAGTTATTTTCTCTATTTAAAGGCTCATGGTTGG
This sequence comes from Adenophora triphylla var. japonica, assembly GCA_022495995.1. NCBI lineage: Eukaryota > Viridiplantae > Streptophyta > Magnoliopsida > Asterales > Campanulaceae > Adenophora > Adenophora triphylla. The sequence continues at coordinate 256,150 of JAFEMH010001829.1, read as the reverse complement.
AACACTAGGCACGTATTACTCACACACAGTTCACAAACACATTGTAATCCGCCATAGCTTCAAACCTTGTAACTCATAAAGATCAATACTATTGTTTGGGAAGGTAGGTGCTCATAATCACCTCCCGAGGTTTTGTGCCGGCGAGATAGTTATCTCAAGGATTTTCCTCGTTACATGATCGAGCCATCTTAGTTTCATTGTTACACCGATTATATTCCATTGCACCCTTCTCAACTTTATTTCGAATTTCTTTACTGTTGATTGTTTTTTTCCAAAACAGTTTGGCGCCCACCGAGGGGCCATTGGTTTTTTAATCGGTTTTAAATCCTTACGTTTCTACCATGTCTACCCAACCTATGACTTCCGCCTTCAGCAAAACCATTCCTATCCCTAGTAATGCGAATCCCCAAACCAGTAGCAGGCCAACAACCGGAGGCCAAGAAACATTGCCTCCTCCTTCGCCTGTGACTTCTGGCAAGAAGCAGATGTCTCCATCTCCCGATCTTGAGATCAAAAGCTGTTGGGTTTCGAGGGTCCATGTGCAGCGGAATAATGCAATTAACTCGAAAAACCAGGAGCCCTAGGATCCGTTCTAGATGATTAATTAAGAAGTATGAAATAGAATTACCAACCTCGTCTGTTTTTGTCTTTGATAAACGCGTTCCAACTCCAGATTGTTGATCTTGTGAATCCTCGATGAACGATCAATGAATCACGAACGAAAGATCTTGAATAGCGAAGATCCTCTATGTGTATCCACGCGTTGAACGAACCCTAGAACAATTCTAGGTGGATTGCTAGATCCTTGATTGAAACTCTTTTCAATCGATGAAGAAATATGGATTTTGATTGTGTTTTGATTCTCAATTCACAATTGGAATCACTCTCTTTTGTGTTTCTCTAAACCCAAAACGTGAGTATGACTGCTAGGGCAACTAGGGGTTTGTATTTATAAGTTATAAAACTTTTCCCCTCGCGAAAACCCTAATTTTAAGTCAATTACGTATCAGTCCAGCGCCGACGGGACGAGTCGTCCCCTGGCACCAAGCTTCTGATACAGGAGTCCCCCTTAAGGGGAATAGTTGGTTCTGTCCTGGGGACGAGTCGTCCCCTCAGCACAAAATCTCCATATTTTCCATTTTTGACAATTCAATCGATGCGTGTGACCCCATAGGACTATATTATGTTGGCAATGAGTTCGATCACATCGATCCTCATAAGACATGAGCGGACTCTAGCAAGCCATCATGCCTACCCAAATAATATAATATCAAGTTCGATTTCCTACATAGAACATATCATAATCCCATTGTCACACGATGTTATATTGAACATGAGTCATGGTCCACGTCAACTCATATTGTTCAATGATTTCTCGTTACTAAGTAAATTGATTAATCGAATGATATTAATCACATTAATTCATTCGGGCATGGCCATGCACTACATCAATCTTACTTACGAGTGGCCTAGCAAACATCTCTCTTTACGAGGGAAAAATTTCCATCTTGACTTATCATTCTTCCCAACAAGAATCATATCATGCCAATAATAGCCCTTATTGTTATCCGGTTAAAGAACGTTAAACTATATCAAACATAATATTCATCGAATGGAAGACAATGATAATCTCAGGTCAAAGGATATCAATGATATAACTATATGAGATTTATTTATGACATTTGACCATGACATAAATCTCATAATGGGTCAAGTCCAGTACCTTGTTCTCTAACAAGTATCCATGAATCTAATGTGTATCTCCATGCATATAATCATCACATGATTATCCATTAGACTTCATACTAGTGCTTCATAAGTACTAGGAACACGATTATTACAATAAACATGCAAACATATATAATAATCAAACAAACAATCTCTTATATAAATGAATAATGACATTACATATAAGTCTATATCTATAGGCCTAGGGCACTAACACCTACAGTCTCCCACTTGTACTAGGCCCAATCATTCATGTATCTTATACCCATGGACCTAACATGACCATCATGTTTAGCTTGTGGCAAAGGCTTGGTGAGAGGGTCCGAAATGTTGTCATCCGTTGGTACCTTGCATATCTTAACGTCTTCCCTTTCACAGATTTCTCAAATGAGGTGGAAACGTCTTAGAATGTGTTTGGATCGTTGATGTGACCTTGGTTCTTATGCTTGCACAAATGACACCACAATTGTCACAACAAAGTTCCACCGGATTAGTGATACTTGGAACAATTCCAAAACACTAATGAACTTTTGATCCAAACTGCCTTTTCTAGCTACATCATATGTTGCTAAAATTAAGCCTTAGAAGTAGAATCGGCTACGATTTTCTGCTTGGAACTCTTCCAATAAAATCGCACCTCCAATAAGCATAAACACAAATCCTAATTGCGATTTTAATTAACTTTGTCAGTTTGGAAGTTAGCATCCGTGTAACCTTTACAACAAGATTAACTTCCAACCTTTCAAATACCAAGAACGTATCCTTAGTTCTTCTTAAGTACTTTAAGGATCGTCTTGACTGCCATCCAATGGTTCTCACCAGGATCAGATTGGTATTGACTCGTCATGCTCAAAGCATTCGAGACGTCGGGTCTAGTATAAATCATGGCATACATGACAGATCCAAATGTCGGAGCATATGGAACTTCATCCATTCTCTTTTGCTCATCAGTTGTCATGGGACACTGAGTCTCGCTAAGAGTAATACCATGACCCATTGACAAGTTACTTTTCTTAGAATCATCTAAGAACCTTATCAATATGATTATTTTGACTCAAACCAACTTATCCTTTTAGATCTATCTCTATAGATCTTGATACCAAGGATATAAGCGGCTTCACCCATATCATTCATTGAGAAACCTTTCCTTGACCAAGACTTGACAGTCTTAAGTGTCGGAACTTTGTTTTCAATGAGTAAGATATCATTGTCATATAACAATAGAAATAATACTATGCTCCCACTGAATTTCATGTATACACAAAGTTCATCTTCGTACTTGATGAAGTCAAACTCTTTGACCGATTCATCAAAATGAAGATTCCAACCCCTCGAAGCTTGCTTCAACCCATCTTATGGATCTTTGCAACATGCATACTTTATTAGAATTTCTTGAATTGACAAACCCTTCAGGCTGTATCATGTATACATCCTTAAGTAGGTTTCTGTTAAGAAACGCTGTTTTGACATCCATTTGCCATATCTCATATTCACAATATGCGATAATGGCAATTGAAACTCTAATAGACTTCGGCATTGTAACGGGCAAAAAGGTTTCAACATAGTCAATACTATGAATTTTCCTAAATCCCTTTGCTACAATCCTTAGTCATGAAAGTATACACCTTCCATCCATGTCGGTTTTCTTCTTGAAAACCCATTTGCACCCTATGGTTTTTACACCTTCAGGTGGACCAATCAAGTTCAAAACTTGATCATCAAACATGGATTACAATTCGAATTCCATGGTTCATAACCATTTATCCGAATTAGGAATGGACATCGTCTCTAGATAGGAAGTAGGTCCGTCATTCTCAATGACTCCCACTTGATTACTTTCCGATATGAGAAATCCATATCTCTCAGGTTCGGATCGTATCCTATCAGATCTGCGAAGAACTTGTGTATTTTGAACCGGTTCCACAACTCCTTGTGAACTTGGTTCCGTCTCTACTCTTGGTTCCATGTCATTTTCAGGTTCTTGAACTCCTTCAAGATCAATCTTACTCCCACTAGATACTTTATTGAGAAACTATTTCTCAAGAAACGAATCATATAGATCAACAAACATTTTGTTCTCTTTGCGGTTGTAATATTAATATCCGAAATTAACCTTGTCAGATTTGGTGCTAACTTATAAGAGACAAGTCTCTTTATTTAAGATTCGCAACCCCAAATCTTCATGAAAGACATTCTTCCATGCCACATCTCATGTGAGGACTTAGGAACTGATTTAGTTTGGACACAATTCAGTTTAAACGCATCAATTTCTAATGCATATCCTCAAAAGGTAATAGGAAGGTCAACTTTGACTCATCATCGAACGAACCATGTCTAACAAGGTTCAATTCCTCCTTTCAGACACACCATTCAAAATGGTGTTCCGCATGGAGTCAACTCTGAAACACTTTCACAGTTTTAAGATGATTGTCAAACTCTTGGCTCAAATATTTACCACTTCGATCTAATCGAAGTACTTAATAGTTTTCCCAAGATTGTTTTGTACTTCATTTTGAAATATTCCAAATATCTCAATCAATTCACTTTTGAACTTCATCGGATAGACATAGTCATATCTAGATAAGTCATCAGTGAATATAAATGAAATACCGAAATCTTCCCCTAGCAATACTGCTTAATAGTCCATATACATCTCATGTACAAGGGCCATTAAGTCACTAGCCCTCCCACTACTCTTAGTGTAGGGTGATTTGGTCATTTTACCAAATAAACGAGATTCACATACCTCAAACGATTCACAATCATATGAGTCTAAATGTCCATGTTAATGAAATTTAGATTATACGTTTCTCATTTATATGACCAAGCCGGCTATGCCATATGAACGTGTTGTTCATATCATTCGGTTTAGATTTCACACTTATATTATAGATATCTTCAATGTTATTTTGTATCTTAACATCAAGGATATGAATACCATTCAATGACATATGCATTACAATAATGCATATGATTAAATAAATATAAGGCTTCTTATTTTCAATAAGAGAATTATATCATTCATCATCCTCATAAGAAACAAAATAATACTCCTACTCAAATCCGGAACGTAGTCACACTTGTTCAAAACAAGTACTAGTCCACAAGGTAAAGTGGCTTTATAAGTCCCTATGGCTAACGCAGCAACTCTTGCTTCATTACAACGCATAGGTTTAATTCACCTTCTTTGAGTAGCTTTCTATTCTTTATTTCTTGCACATTTAAATAAATGTGGGATCTATATTCGGTATCATATACCCAAGAACAAGAAGTCGAAAGAAAAATATCTATCATATAGATATTTGAAGTAGTAGCTATCAAATTGCCCTTCTTCACCTTTTAGGCCTTCCTTATTAGCCTTGCAACTTTGCTTCCAATAACAATCTCATTGCAATGATAGCAAAATGCATCCTTTTGAGACACTTTGGGTTTAGCCTCTCAAGCTTTTGCAACTTTTGCCCCAGGTTTAACAACCTTTGCTTTACCTTCTTTGCCTTCTCTTTTGAACCCCTTTCTTGTGTTAACCATTAACACACTTGTGGATTGCTCCTTTTGCATATCATGCATTAAAAGCCTTCACCACAACATATATCTTTTGTCTAGCTTGCACTTGGAACATTTCCTTTTGTGCGTTGTGCTAGAACAAAAGCAATTTCCACGTGTTCAAGGTTCTTCTTAAGAGCCTTTAAACATGGTGGCAAGTATAAGGCAAACAACATCATAGGAATCATCTCTATGTTTCTTATGTTGCTCCTTATCTGCCCTTTGCAACGTTTGCAGTGGGTTCAGCAGGAATAGATTCGTCAAGAACGTACAATTTTGCTTAAGAACACTTCTTGAGCATCTGATCAATCAGAATAAGTTGTACCGTTCTTTTCGAACTTGTCCTTCATAAGGACAAATCGCAATTTATTGTGTAACGCTATTTCTACAACGATATGCAACACATATGAACACATATAAGTACCGATTTCATTTAAGAGATTAAATAACGTATTTCTCAAATACTCCCACTAAATTATATAACCTTCTTATACAATCATGCATAATATAATTTAATAGGCTAAGACCCAACTTTAATTTAATTTCAAGTCGGCTATGGCACGACTGCTCAAAATTAAACTAAAAAGGTAGATAACATTTATCAATCATATCAACATATGACTCTGAGATCTTTTATGAGATTATAGACATCATATGTCACATGTTTCAATCTCATCTTATGCCTTAGGCCCAAAACTGTGTTGATAGCCTAATTGAGTTTAACCATTTTAAACGTATAGCAATCACCGTTTGCTCATCTTGATCATACAAAGATAGAATTAATGTACCTCGCTATGGCGTAGCCTACATAAAACTATCCGTGTACTCACAAGTGTCTAAACATGGGTGGCATAAACAAACTCAAATTTCAATGAAGGTTCAATTTTCATGTTTATCAATTAACATGGCAAGGTTGATTCATGAAAATTATATGAGTATAATTATGAACATGGAATGATGCATCACAAATCATATTTGATGTTTACATCATAATTTCTAATCAATTAGGGTTTAATGACTCATGTAAAATCTCATTTAATATGAACATAATCCCTATAACAAACATTTTGTTCAAGATCTAGAAATTCATCAATTACTAGTACATGGCATTGTAATCCAAGGTTATCCCACACTTCCATCGAAGTGCCTGTGGGGAAGTTTTTGGTTTCCAGCCTTTATACTAAGTAATATTCAAGACCCATATTCTAGATTAATCACATTAATCAAATAATTCAATTCATGATCATGGTATATCAAAATATACAATTACTTCCATAAGCAATTCTCATATAAAATCATGTTCTAAATCATATTCATCATGAAAATTAACATAATCACATTATATAATTATCATGATTATCTAATATAAACATCATGAACGGGGCTCTGATACCACTGTTGGGTTTCGAGGGTCCATGCGCAGCGGAATAATGCAATTAACTCGAAAAACCCGGAGCCCTAGGATCTGTTCTAGATGATTAATTAAGAAGTATGAAATAGAATTACCAACCTCGTGTGTTTTTGTCTTTGATAAACGCGTTCCAACTCCAGATTGTTGAACTTGTGAATCCTCGATGAACGATCAATGAATCACGAACGAAAGATCTTGAATAGCGAAGATCCTCTATGTGTATCCACGCGTTGAACGAACCCTAGAACAATTCTAGGTGGATTGATAGATCCTTGATTGAAACTCTTTTCAATCGATGAAGAAATATGGATTTTGATTGTGTTTCGATTCTCAATTCACAATTGGAATCATTCTCTTTTGTGTTTCTCTAAACCCAAAACGTGAGTATGACTGCTAGAGCAACTAGGGGTTTGTATTTATACGTTATAAAACTTTTCCCCTCGCGAAAACCCTAATTTTAAGTCAATTACGTATCAGTCCAGCGCCGACGGGACGAGTCGTCCCCCAGGGGACGAGTCGTCCCCTGGCACCAAGCTTCTGATACAGGAGTCCCCCTTAAGGGGAATAGTTGGTTCTGTCCTGGGGACGAGTCATCCCCTCAGCACAAAATCTCCATATTTTCCATTTTTGACAATTCGTTCGATGCGTGTGACCCCATAGGACTATATTATGTTGGAAATGAGTTCGATCACATCGATCCTCATAAGACATGAGCGGACTCTAGCAAGCCATCATGCCTACCCAAATAATATAATATCAAGTTCGATTTCCTACATAGAACATATCACAATCCCATTGTCACACAATGTTATATTGAACATGAGTCATGGTCCACGTCAACTCATATTGTTCAATGCTTTCTCGTTACTAAGTAAATTGATTAATCGAATGATATTAATCACATTAATTCATTCGGGCATGGCCATGCACTACATCAATCTTACTTACGAGTGGCCTAGCAAACATCTTTCTTTACGAGGGACAAATTTCCATCTTGACTTATCATTCTTCCCAACAAGAATCATATCATGCCAATAATAGCCCTTATTGTTATCCGGTTAAAGACAACGTTAAACTATATCAAACATAATATTCATCGATTGGAAGACAATGATAATCTCAGGTCAAAGGATATCAATGGTATAACTATATGAGATTTATTTATGACATTTGACCATGACATAAATCTCATAATGGGTCAAGTCCAGTACCTTGTTCTCTAACAAGTACCCATGAATCTAATGTGCATCTCCATGCATATAATCATCACATGATTATCCATTAGACTTCATATTAGTGCTTCATAAGTACTAGGGACACGATTATTACAATAAACATGCAAACATATATAATAATGAAAGAAACAATCTCTTATATAAATGAATAATGACATTACATATAAGTCTATCTCTATAGGCCTAGGGCACTAACACCTACAAAAGCATGCTCGTTCAGATGAAGAATTAGCTGGATCGCCAACAGAATAGCACCTCCTTGATAGCCAAAATCTTGGTAAAGGTGCAAAAAGAACAAGATTTGCTCTCCAAAAGAATGGATGATGTCTCTCCTTACCGTCCTAGAGTCCTTGATTTCAACATTGGGGACAACTCTCAAACTTTCAATGAATTCCTTCCGATGGCATCATCTGTAAGGATGTCGTCATCACCAATCCTGACGTCTTCTCCCCCCATAACGACTTCTGTGGCGATGTCGACACCCTTAGCCACCAGTGCCTACAGGATGACTTTTCCAGAAGGACCCATCTTCACTAATAGCACCGTTCTGACGTCCTCTGCAGATAATGCTAATCCTTTTGTTAATTTCAATACTAGTTCTGCCTTGGATAATACTGCTCGTGCTACTAACCCTTTTGCAGGTACCTACATTGCAAATCAGCTTCAGGAGTTGAGAGATATGATCATGAATGTGCCAGGTGTCACCCCGCCTATCCAGCAGGTCTCCCCAACGTGTTACAATCAGTCTCGCTTTACTCCAGCAATTGCGCATGTTGACATCCCGAAAGGATTTAGCGTTCCTGCCATGAAGTTGTATGATGGAAGTTCTGATCCTGAGGAGCATGTCGCCCACTACCAAGAAAAGATGGAGATCGTTCACTTTGCGCTCCAGTTTCGTGAGGCTTGTTTGTGTCGAGGGTTCGGTTCAACATTGGTAGGAGCGGCATTGAAGTGGTTGATCCGTCAACCTCCTGGTTTTATTGGCTCGTTTGCTCAACTTGTCAACCTGTTCAATAATCAATTCTCTTGCAGCCGACAATTTGAGAAGCTCACCAGTGATCTTTACTGTATCACCCAGCAGCCCGCCGAAGCCTTAAAGGACTATGTTAATAGGTTTAATAAAGAAGTTCTGGAGATCCCCAACCTGGACATGGCGACAGCTGCGGAAGCTTTCAAAATGGGCTTGAAGAAGGATTCCCCTTACTATGAAGATTTGGTGATGAACCCGTGCAAGAAGATGGAGGATATCCGAAACCGAGCTTTAAGATTTATCAGGTTGGAAGAGGACAAGGTGCAGCAGTCCAAGCATCCTGACAAGGCATCATCATATGACCATCCTGACAGGAAGATAGAGTCGTCTCACCAAAGACAGAGTAGATCCAGACCATACCAGAGAAATGACCATAACAAAATCTATTGTGTGGAAGATGATGGAGATGATGATGATTTTGAATCTCCTAAGATTTCTGATTATTGTTTCTCTGTTGATGTTTCAGGTATCCTGTGCGCAATGAGCAATCTCATAGATAAAGCAAGATGGCGTCGAAAGACTGACAAGCCATTCGGCTGGAGGGATAAATCCAAGTGGTGTGCTTACCACAAAGATCTTGGACATCTTACTGAAGATTGCATCGCCTTGAGGAAAGAGATTAGTTACTTGTTGTCTAAGGGACATCTTAAAGAACTCCTTGGGAACCGCAAGACCAAGACGGAGAACAAAGAGCCCGTTGCAACCAGACCGCCATCTCCTCCACCTATAATGAAGGTATTTAATGTTATTAGTGGTGGTTCTTATATTTGTGGTACTTCTTATTCTGCAGCTAAAAGATTTGCCAAGCAAGCTAAGGATGAGAAGCTCGAGAGATCCTCAAAGATGTCGTAGCTCACATCCCAAAATGTCATCTCCTTCGAAGAAAGTGACAAGGACAATGTTATGGATCCTCATCATGACGCCTTGGTCATTGCACTCCAGATCGCCAATTGCAAAGTCAGACGTATCCTAGTAGATGGAGGCAGTTCTGTAAACCTCATTATGCTAGATGCCTTGAAAGAAATGAAGATCCCTAAGGAAAGCATCGCAAAAAGAACCTCCGTGCTTGTGGGCTTCAGTGGAGAAACCAAAAGCACAGTGGGTGAGATTACACTTCCAGTTTATGTCAAAGGTATCAACTCCATGGAGAGATTTTGCGTGATTGATAGTGCAACATGTTACAATGTGATTTTGGGAAGACCTTGGATCCACGAAATGAAGGCAGTGCCATCCACCTATCACCAATGTGTCAAGATGGCGACACCCTGGGGAGTTGTTAAGGTTTACAGTGATCAGCAGTCAGCTAAAGATTGTTATATGACCTCCATGAAGGCGTCGACATCTCCCAAGATGACATAGCAATTACAGAGAAAGGCCTGTGAGGTTCTGGAGGCGAAGGAGCATGACGTGAAAGAGATACTCTTAGACCCCTCAAACCCAGATCTCAAGGTGCTGATTGGTCAAGATGTTCCAGCAGAAATCGAAGAAGATCTTGTCAACCTCTTGAAAAGAAGGATTAAAAGCTTCGCTTGGAAGCATGAAGATATGACAGGCATCAGCAAAGATGTCATCACCCACAAACTCAACATTGATCCATCCTTCAGACCAATTCACCAAAAGAGACGGAAGTTCGCGCAGGAGAGGAACCTAATCATTCAAGAAGAAGTAGACAGATTGCTCAAAGCTAAGATGATTAGAGAGGTCGAATACCCAAGATGGTTAGCAAATGTGGTAGTGGTAGAGAAGAAGAACGGCAAGTGGAGAGTTTGTGTCGACTTCACAGACTTAAAAAAAGCTTGTCCCAAAGATCCTTCCCCTTGCCACACATTAATACTTTGGTAGATGCTACTTCTGGACATGAAGTGTTGACTTTCTTAGATGCATCTTCAGGATTCCAGGAAATCCATATGGAGCCATCCGACCAAGAGGATACCACCTTCATTACCCCAACAGATATTTATTGTTATATTGCAATGTCTTTTGGACTAAGAAATGCAGGTGCTACATACCAGAGGTTGGTCAACATGATGTTCAAAGAGCAGATTGGGGACATCCTGCGAAAGTGGACTCTATTCACAGATGGTGCTTCTAATATGAGGGGCACATGGCTAGGTGTTGTCCTAAAGTCTCCACAAGGGGACATCATACCCCAGGTCATTAGTTGTGATTTTAAAGCCACCAATAATGAAGCAGAATATGAAGCCTTAATCGTGGGCCTAACCGTGGCTCTAGACATAAACATTAAAGCAATACAGGTATATAGTGATTCATTATTACTTGTCAATCATTTTAATGGTTCCTATGCAGTAAAAAATGCCAAGATGATAGCTTACTTGGGCATTGTGAAAATTCTGGGAAGCAAATTTCAAATCTTCTCTTTTGAACAAATACCCCGAGAGGAGTACTCTCAAGCAGATGCATTGGCCAATCTCAGATCAACTTTCAAGAGCTTATCTCAAACCAATATACCAATCATACATGTTGACATCCCTGCAGTGGAAAGGTTAGAAATTTTTTGCACAGATGATGATATCCCAGATAATCAGATAGAGACATCATGGACGATGCCAATAATTAAGTATCTTCAAGATGGCACCATCCCTAATGAGGAAAAGAATGCAAGAGCGTTCAGGGTAAGGATTTCAAGATTCGTATTAATAGATAATGTGTTGTTTAAGAAATCATTTGCAGGTCCATATTGGAGATGTCTCGAAGCTGACAAAGCCAATAAAGTTCTAAGAGAATTGCATGAAGGATCATGTGGTAACCATTCTGGGGGCCGAAGCTTATATACGAAGGCTCTAAGAATGGGTTACTACTGGCTAACAATGCGTCAAGATGCTGCCATCTTTGCCAAGAAATGTGATTCCTTCCAGAGGCATAGCGACATCTTACATCAACCCGCAGAATTGCTTCATCCAATCCTCTCCCCTTGGCCATTCATGAGGTGGGGAATGGATATAGTGGGAAAATTGCCTAAAGCTCCTGGAGGGAAAGTATTTTTGCTTGCAATGACTGATTATTTCTCTAAGTGGGTTAAAGCTGAATCCTACGTGCAAGTTCGTGATAAAGAAGTCATATCCTTCATTAAGAAAAATATATTTAGCACATTTGGCATCCCCTCTGAAATAATATGTGACAACGGCTCCTAGTTCATCAGCAAAAAGACGCAGAATTTTCTTACTAGGTGGGGAGTTAAGATGGTGACATCCTCACCAGTGCATCCTCAAGCTAATGGCCAGGCAGAATCAAGTAACAAAATAATCATCAATAACCTAAAGAAGAATCTATATCAAAAGAAAGGAAGATGGGCGGAAGAGCTTCCATTTGTCCTTTGGGCAGATAGAACTACACCAAAGATCGCGATAGGCCAGATCCCTTACTCCTTAGTATTTGGAGCAGAAGCAGTCATCCCGACAGAAGTCGTCTTCCCTACTGCCAGATTCAAGATGTTGACACTTGAGCAGAATTATGTCAACCTGAGTCATGATCTAGATACCATTGACGAGCTAAGGGATTTAGCCAAGATCAGAATAGCAGCATATCAATAAAAGATTGCTAGATCCTACAACAATAATGTTAGATTATGGAAGTTCCAAGTTGGTGATCTAGTCCTACGAAAGGTGTTTCAGAATACAAGAGAGCCCAATGCTGGAAAGATGACTCCCAAATGGGAAGGGCCGTACTTAGTTGATGCCGAAGCAGGTAAAGGCTCCTATTGGCTGTAAACTCTAGAGGGAGCAAGGATTTCCCGAAGTTGGAATGCCATTCATCTCAAGTCCTACTTTATGTAAGTTTCCATAATTACGTTACAATGTAAATAAAACCAAGGTACGATCTTTACCGTTTATTTTTCTATAAAATTTCTTGTTTCCGTTTTGTTTATTTTTTCTGAATGATTACTTACTTAAGCATCGGAGGGGCGTTAGCTAAGCTAACGCCCACCCCTAACATGTTTCTGTTTTGCAAGGAAACAAGAAGCATTTGAATAAACTCCTTGACAAATCTAGATGTTAACATCCTTCCAAGAAGTTAACATCTTAAATCAGGTACGACCTCTTTCTTACTTTCTATTTTAGGAAATATTTTTATGAAGTTCTAGCACTTTTTTACTTTCTTTTATCAAATAAAATCTGACATCAGAAAAGATGTCGAAATCTCTCATTAACTTGTTATTTTGCAAGAAGTCTTCAATTCATTCCAATCTTCGTGAAAACAAGCGTTTTGAGACTGGCCATCTCACCTCCGTTTAAGGTACTTAATCCCTTCAAAGGTTTAAAGAAATTACTCTCTTTCATCTCATTAAGGTTTAAACACCTCGCCTGGAGCGCACGATGTGAACCTTGGTTGAGGTGTGTGGTGGCCCCGTATGTTTAATATATACGAATTACCCATCTCCACTCGATCAATGAGTTTTAACCTAAGAACTTATCAATATGGTTGTGGCATATTCATGCCACCTAAGAACAAACGGTTATTGACATTCATATGTCAATCAAAGTAATTGCAAAGGATTTCTACATCCACACGCAAGTTGTCACTATCTACGAAGAGGTTAGCATACCAACCTCCTAATTTCATTTTTCACAAAGATGCTTGAGCAAAAGTTTTCCATCAAAACCCAAGCAAAAGTTTTACCCTACGAAAAGCATAAAAGTGTTGGACCAACCTAACACTTGAAAAGCAAATTGTCTTGGCCCTTATTAGCCGATTACAAACCAAAAAATATTCAAACATTGTCTTTGGGACGCAGCCCATTTTCAAACCAAAGTTTTTTAAACCAAAAGTTTTTTAAAAACCAAAAGAACCATTTTCTTTTTTCCTTCATGGGGTGGCTACTGCCGCAGATGTTGTCGCTGCTCCTTCCTCAAGGATATCATCATCCTTAGCAGCTGAAGATCCTTCTCCTACCTCCTCTCCCTTAGCATCCAAGGCTTTCAAGAGTGAACGTTGTTGCTCAACATCTCACTCTGTGTGCTTCCCAGCATGAAATTCTTCCATCATTTGAACTTTTATTTCTATCATGCTTCGGGCAGCGGAGGCCATCATGATCTTCCTCACATCTTCAATCTCCTGCAGCTGGGTGTCTTCGATGTAAGACATGCCTTTCATTAAGCTCTCCACCTCATTCTGTAGATCCTCTATCTTCTTAGCCGAAGCCTCCTTCTGTTTCTTGTTCTGTATCGCCTCCAACACCAACTTCCTATTCCTTTCCTCAAGATTACTCATTCTTATTTTAGCTACATCAACACCCTGCTAAAAACAAATTTGATCAAAATATGAGATGCGTTATTCAAATAGAAACTCCTTCAAAACTCTGTTTTTTTCAAAAAACTTACCACTGCTGTTCTAGCAAGCGCCTCCTCTACATCAGCCAAACCTGTTTCATCAATGTTTATCACTTCCTTAGAACTACCCTTCCTCTTCTTCACCCTTGCTCCTACAGATGGTGCCTCCATCTCCTTCTTAGGCACCGATAAATGTTAGCTAGCCTGGGTTCGCCCAACAAACTCCTGAAGATCATTTAAGGAAAAAGCAGCTGTAGACTTTGAAACTGTCAAAAATAGAAAACATGCTATCAGAGGAAAGCAAAATCCAGATACAAAAAGGCAAATTTTATAAACAAAATGGGTTCTTACCAGTGAACATCTCTGTAGATGGTGGTATCTCCTATTCTTCAGAAATAGCTATGGCTTCAAATGGCTGGAAGGATCGCTCCCCCTCTGAGAAGTCCAACAATCTCCTCACTTTCCCAATTGTCTCGGCAGATGGTGGGAAGAGCTTCGCCCAATCAATGGCTGCAAAAACAAACAAAGAAAATTACAATAAGTAAGTGTGGGAAATAAAGAAAAATTGAAGTTTGAAAGAGGGATACCTTCCCTGTTCCATTCAGTTGCCAAGAAATCTCCTTCCTCCAAGGAATCCTTCTCAACAAAAAAGTATTTTGATTACCAACCCCTATCGTTCACGGTTACTTTCAAAAACAGAGGTTTCATGCCTGACCTAGTTTTAAGAAGATATCTCGTGGAGCCAAAAGTTTGGAGCTCGTATATGAAGGCTAACTCCCTCAAACCTATGTCTAGCCCAAATTTGCGGTTCACCCGCAGGATACAAGAGAAAATCCTCCAAACAATGGGCATCAATTGGACGAAAGCCAAGTTAGTTTTTCTAAAAAAACTCAGTTATTAAAGCAGGGAAAGGATACGAGAAACCTAGAGTGAAGGGATATTCATAGAAATAGACCCATTGCGGAGATACGAAATCAGCCCTAAGAAATACATAAAAAGACCTAAAGATGGTGGAATCCGGGAAGCATCATCGATCCTTGACGGATTCGATGAGCTCGTTGTTAAAGACACAGATTTCTTCATCTTGTTTTGCCAACAAACCTTCGCAAGAAAAACCCCCATCCTCGTTCAAATACAGAGGGTTTCTTGCAGCTTTGCCCTTTCTTGGCTTAACCATTATTTTTTTTCAAAAAAGCAAAAAGGGGGAAAAAGAGAGGGAAGATTTTACCTTGAGAAGAAATCACCGCCGTGAAGAAGAAGGATGAAAACGATTGGAAAAGTGGAGAAGAAAGTGAAAGAAACTCGGTTAAAAACCCTAGATCCTTGGTAGTTACGCTAATTAAGTTGGATTAAACCTCTCAACTGCCACGTCTCCCTCCGAATTAATTAACCGCCCAAGCTTCTAGAAGGAAGTGGAAAAACCGTCCTTTTAAATTCATTTAAAGACAGTTTTTTGGGACAATTGTTGTGGGTAAATTCAGGATTGCTACATCTTGAATAGTAGCAAACATGTCGTCATCTTCAAACCCGTGGACAAGGTAAAGTTTACTTAGATAATTAATTCATTATTTAATTATTTCTATTATATATTTAATTACACGTATAAAAGAACTTGGGAAAAACATATTCCATGGACCCATTTCAATGGTTGATAGACCAAGTCAAGATACAGATAAAAAGGCCGAGATTCTAGGAAAGTTTGTTAGGGTTTATGTTATCTTCAGTTATTTTCTCTATTTAAAGGCTCATGGCTGGAACACTAGGCACGTATTACTCACACACAGTTCACAAACACATTGTAATCCGCCATTGCTTCAAACCTTGTAACTCATAAAGATCAATACTATTGCTCGGGAAGGTAGGTGCTCATAATCACACCTCGAGGTTTTGTGCCGACGAGATAGTTATCTCAAGGGTTTTCCTTGTTACATGATCGAGCCATCTTAGTTTCATTGTTACACCGATTATATTCCATTGCACCCTCCTCAACTTTATTTCGAATTTCTTTACTGTTGATTGTTTTTTACCAAAACAATATATATATAAATATATATATATATATATATATATATATATATATATATATATATATATATATATATATATATATATATATTTATATATATATATGAATTATAATACTACTAAAATACACTTATAAATAACCTTATATTGAAAAATTGTCATATACATAAATTAACAATGTCAAAATATTGCCCAAAATATAAAACTAGAAGAATTTAAGAACCATGTGGAGGATTTTGATTGTTTTCGTCACCAAGTTTTGACTTCATGAATTCCTCCATTGCATTCAATCTTTCTCGCATTTCCTCATAACCTTTACAAGCCTCTTTTGTAGCACGATTAGCCTCTTTTGTAGCACGATGAGCCTCTTCTACGGATTCCAAAACCGTATTTATACACTTACATCACTGACCAAAGAAAGAGACAACACAATGTAAGCAACCATATTCAATACTTGGGAGTGAAGTATATCTACACTCCTCTAATGAACATATTGAATTATTGACAGATATTTATGTACGCATGCTACACTTTGTTATGGGTATTTTCAACATGGTGACATCCTCAGTTGTTCCTGCATGTCAAGATGATATTCCACTGTAAGTATTGCATAATATTTATTTATTCATTTTATTTAATATTATTCATTATTATTTTACAGTAAATCAGAAGAGATAAAATCGGGATATGACCAAGCACGATCAACCTTTCTTCAACGTTAAGGAGGACTTGGTCTTTGGACGTTTTGAAGATAACTATGCATGCCGAGATTATAGGAAGTTGTTATTATCCGTTTAATGTCTTTATTATTTAAAGGGGACATGGAGATGAAAAAAGACACACATTCACGGTCACTCTACATACACACGACTTGTAAACATCTCCATTGTCTTCCAACTTGTAACTACGATTTTTATAGTGAAACCTTTAAGGTTGGAGACTTAACTCCCGGGGTTTTTTCCGAAGAGGTTATCATCTCTAAGGTTTTCCTCGTTAACAAAATCCTTGTGTCATTCCTTATTTTCATGCATTTGTTCCATTTAATCGAATTCCAAAGTCTCCTCCTTACTGTTTAAATCCATACACTTTGTTGTGGGCATTTTTTGACATGACGACATCTTCAGTTGATCCTGCATAACGAGATGTCATTACACTGTAAGTATTGTTTTAAATATTTACTTGTCCAATATTTCCTAATATTATTATTCTTATTTTTCAGTAATTGAGAGAGGAATGCGGAAACAACCTTCAAGCACGTTCAACAGACCTTCAAACGGCTAGGGCGACTTAGTCTCACGGAGGTTGAAAAGATAAACCACAATGCCGAGATTGTAGGAACCATATTTGACTCTTTCGTAGTTACTTGTATTTAAGGGGAAATGGAGACGGAAAATGACACTCAGGCTCATACGCACACACTTTACACACAAACTCTTGTAATCCTCTCCATTATCTTCCGAAGTTGTAATTGTGATCATTATAGTGGAACCTTTAAGGTTGGAGACCTAACTCCCGGGGTTTTTTCCAAAGAGGTTATCACCTCCAATGTTTTCCTCGTTAACAAATCGCGTTGTCATTGTCTCGTTTTTCATTTTCTTGTTCCATATAATCGAATTCCATAGTTCCCTCCTTATTATTCAATCCACACACTAAACATAGTTAAGATTCTACTTTATTGTTTTTTCTACCAAAACAATTTGGCGCCCACCGAGGGGCCTCGTGGTTTATCGGTTATTTGAAACATTTCCTAATCGAATTCACTATGTCTGCACCCACCAATGTGTCCACCGCCGGCAAAGGTCCCACCGTTGTTCCCACATCAGGAGGTAGAACCGGCTTGTTACCACCGCCTCCTCAGACCGGATATCAGCCAACTCAACCTACGAAGACTCCACAAAAGGGGGCGACCTCTTCCAATGCAGATGCTGACATCCGGAGTATCCTAACCAGGTTGAATCAAAGGTTGGACCAGCAAGATAACAATTCGAAGGTGTTGACCAATTCCATGATTAAGATGCAGAAAGACCAACAACTCATAGCATCTCGGCTTGAAAACATATCACCACTGCGCGCAAGGGTTCTCAACTTTGACAACTCCGGAGGATCTACATTTCAGAATGAATTCATTCCAATGGGCAATCCTCCTCCGCTGACATCTTTCATGATGTCAACATCTTTGCCCGGGGACACCCCTTTGACACCATCTTCTGCAGGATTCACTCCATTCATCCCATTTATAGACAAAGATCATTGTCACGACTACTACGGACAACTCTGGTTTGCTTAATAATCTTTTCAATAATAATAATTTCAATCGTATTCCTATGGCTGACCCTTTTGCAGGAAACCCACTAGCTAAACAGATGCAGGATCTCAGAGAATTAGTAATGAACGTACTGTGTGTGACTCCTCCAATTCAACCAAGAACGCAAAACCGCTACAATCAGTCTCGGTTTGTCCCAAAGCAATTGCAAATGTCGACATACCGAAGCGCTTCAGTGTACCATCTATGAAGTTGTACGACGGCACCACGGACCTGCAGGAGCACGTGGCACACTATCAAGAAAAGATGGACATAATCCATATTCCACTTCAATTCCGGGAGGCTTGCTTATGCAGGGGATTTGGATCCACCTTATCTGGACCAGCTCTCAAATGGTTGATTAGGCAACCCCTAGGTTCAATTGGTTCATACGCCCAGCTCATCAACATGTTCTATAACCAATTCTCATGCGATCGACAATTTGAAAGGTTGACAAGTGACCTTTACAATGTAACTCAGCAGCCTAATGAAACCCTAAAGGATTACGTCCCCCGGTTCAAGAAAGAGGTGCTGGAAATTCCCAATCTTGACATGTCGATGCCACAGAAGCATTCAAAATGGGGTTGAAGAAAGATTCGCAGTATTACCAAGATTTGGTAATGACTCCTTGTAAGCGGCTGGAGGAAGTCAGGAGCAGGGCATTGAGATTCATAAGATTGGAGGAAGATGAGCTGCGAAGATCAAAGTCATCATCCAAGACGTCGACATATGACCATCCCGATAGAAAGACTGAATCGTCCCATCGCAGAAACAACCGTCCCAATCCTTATCCGAGAATTGACACTAGCAAAATTAATTCAATAGACGGTGAGGATGAAGATAATGATAATGTGCCTAACATTTCTGATTATTGTTTTTCTGTTGATATTTCAGGTGTACTTTGTGCAATGGGCAACCTGGGAGACAAAGCCAGATGGCCAAAGAAAACGGACAAAACCACAGGATGGCGTGACAAATCAAAATGGTGTGCTTACCATGAAGACTTTGGGCATGTTACTGAAGACTGCATCGCGTTAAGAAAGGAGATCAGTTACTTGCTCTCGAAAGGACATCTTAAGGAGCCGTTGGGATCCGTAAAGAAGAAAGCTGAAAGTACAGAAGCTCCTCATGAAGCTGAAAGACCAGCTTTCTCCCCCAAGATCAACAAAGGTGATCAACTTCATTAGTGGAGGCTCAGAAATATGTGGAACATCCTATTACGCCGCAAAACGACATGCTAAGGAGTCAAAAGATGAAAAGCCAGAGAGACAGCCCAGGATGTCGATACATTGCCCAGACTCCAATTGTCTTTGATGAAAGTGATCGTGATAACTTGGCCGGAACCCCATCATGACGGTCTGGTCATTTCCTTGCAGATCGCCAATCGTACCATACGACGTATTACGGTAGATGGGGGCAGCTCCGTCAATCTTATTATGTTGGGTACCCTTAAAGAAATGAACATCCCGGAATCGGAGATTGTCAAAAAATCTTCGTGCCGGTAGGCTTCAAAGGCGAAGTCAAAGAAACAAAGTGGGGGAGATAAAGCTTCCAATATACTCAAAGGGCCTCAACACCATGGAACGGTTTTGTGTAATTGATTGCGCAACATCTTACAATGTAATTCTTGGAAGACCGTGGATTCATGGAATGAAGGCCGTACCCTCCACTTACCATCAATGTGTGAAGTTTCCAACACCTTGGGGTGTCGCTAAGATTTACAAAGTGATCAACAGGTGGCCAAGGAATGTTACAAAAACTTCAATGAAGGCGTCTACATCTCCAAAACAAGCATAGCAATTACCGAAGAAAGTACGTGAAGTCCTGGAAGCTAGGGAGGATGATGTGAAAGAAGTATTGTTAGATCCTTCCAACCCGGACATCAAAGTACTTATTGGCACCGACATATCGTCGATATAGAGGAGAAGCTTGTGAACCTATTAAGAAGCGTAATAAAAAGTTTCGCTTGGAAACATGATGACATGACCGGCATTAGCAAAGATGTCATCACTCACAAACTTAACATAGATCCCAGCTTCAAACCAAAGGCACCGTAAACGTAGAAAGTTTGCAGAAACCGAAATCGATCATCAAGGAGGAGGTAGAGCGCTTACTCAAAGCCAACATGATACGAGAGGTCGATTATCCAAGATGGTTGGCAAATGTGGTTGTGGTAGAGAAGAGAAACGGGAAATGGCGAGTTTGCGTCGACTTCACCGACTTAAATAAGGCCTGCCCAAAAGATCCTTTCCCTTTGCCGCACATAGATTCATTAGTTGATGCCACCTCAGGTCACGAACTCCTCACATTCATGGACGCGTCCTCGGATTTCAACAAATTCAGATGGAACCATCTCGACCAAGAAGACACTTGCCTTCATAACCCCCTCAGGTATTTATTGTTATATTGCCATGCCTTTTGGACTAAAAAATGCAGGTGCAACGTATCAAAGGCTCGTCAACAAGATGTTTAAGGATCAGATTGGGGACACAATGGAGGTATACATCGACGACATGGTTGTTAAGTCTAAGAAGGCCGAGGACCACATTAGCAATCTCTCTCAAGCCTTTGACATCTTGGATTGTTTCAATATGAAACTTAATCCAGCTAAATGCAACTTCGGAATGAAAGCCGGCAAGTTTTTGGGCTATATGGTCACTAAAAGAGGCATTGAAGCCGCCCCAGAACAAATACGCGCCATTCTCAACCTGTCATCACCTCAATCTGTCAAGGATGTCCAAAGACTAACAGGAAAAATTGCCGCACTCACTAGATTCATTTCAAAATCCTCAGATCGATGCAAACCTTTCTACGACATCTTAAGAAAGAACAAAAAGTTTCAATGGGAGGATCAACATGAAAAAGCTTTTCAGGAACTCAAAACTTACTTGTCGACACCTCCCTTATTGGCCAAACCTCAGATAGAAGAACATCTTTACATCTACCTAGCAGTATCCGAAGGCGCTGTAAGTGCAGCCTTGATAACAGTAACGAGATGGCAATCAGCAACCCATCTACTATATAAGTAAGACACTCTTAGATGCACGAGACCAGGTATTCTCATTTACAAAAATTAATTTTAGCTTTGATAACCGCTTCGTTAAATTAAGGCACTATTTTGAAACACATACTATTATTGTACGCACTAACTATCCTATTAAGAATGTCATGAGAAAACCAGAGATGTCAGGTCGAATGGCGAAATGGTCTGTAGTTAAGCACATACGACATCAAGTACGAGCCTAGAACCGCAATAAAATCTCAAGCCCCGGCAGATTTTGTGGCCGATTTCTCCAACCCTACAACAAGAGGTGGAATTGGAAGTACAAAGAACTTCAAGATGATGACATTCTAAAAATTTGGAATCTCTACACGGACGGTGCTTCCAACATGAGAGGTACAGGTCTTGGAGTTGTACTAAAATCGCCACAAGGGGACATAATACCACAATCTATCAGTTGCAGCTTCAAGGCTACCAACAATGAAGCAGAGTACGAGGCACTTATCTCAGGTTTAACAGCAGCCCAAGACTTAGATGTCAAGCATATCCGGGTGTTCATGGATTCATTACTAATTGTTAATCAATACAATGGGTCCTACGTCGCGAAAAATGCTAAAATGACGACATATTTGGAAATTGTAAAAATTATTTCGGCCAAATTCAAAACATTTTCCTTGGAACAAATCCCGCGAGAAGAAAATTCTCAAGCTGATGCTTTGGCAAATTTGGGTTCGGCCTTCAAAAGCTTCTCACAAACCAATATCCCAATCGTGCATGTTGACATCCCAGTAATTGACAATCTCGAGATGTTCATCCTAGATGTTGACATACCTTCCTCTCCTGCATCAACCTCTTGGACAGCCCCTATTATCAAGTATCTCTTAGATGATACGATCCCAGTTGAGGAGAAGAATGCGAGAGCCTTCACGGTAAGAGTATCTAAATATGTACTTATTGATAATCTCTTGTTTAGAAAATCTGCTGCAGGTCACTACTTAAGGTGTCTAGAAGCAGATAGAGCCCATCAGGTTCTCAAGGAGCTGCATGAAGGAGATTGTGGAAATCATACCGGGGCAGTAAGTTTACATACTAAAGCTCTAAGGTTGGGCTATTTCTGGCCCACAATGAGAAAAGACGCCATTGACTACGCAAAGAAATGCGATTCTGTCGCCGACATGGGGACATCCTGCACCGGCCAGCTGAATTGCTACATCCTATCCTGTCACCTTGGCCGTTTATGGTTTGGGAATGGACATTGTAGGAAAACTTCCCAGAGCACCAGGGGACGAGTATTTCTTTTGGCCATGACAGACTACTTTTCTAAGTGGGTAGAGGCCGAGGCATATGTGCAAGTTCGTGATAAAGAAGTAATATCTTTTATCAAAAGGAACATATTTAGCCGATTTGGAATTCCATCGAAATAATTTGTGACAACGGCTCTCGGTTCATCGGCAAGAGGACCCAAGATTTCTTGACGGCTTGGGGTGTTAAGATGGTAACGTCTTCGCTGTTCACCCTCAAGCCAATGGACAGGCGAGTCTAGCAACAAAATAATAATCAACAACTTAAAAAAGAGACTAAACCAGAAAAAAAAGGACGTTGGGCAGAAGAATTACCAATGGTCCTATGGGCCGACAGGACGACATCTAAGAATGCTACCGGTCAAACCCCTATTCACTTGTATTTGGAACCGAATCTGTTATTCCAAAGAAGTCCTTGTACCTACGGCAAGATACTGACTTGCCGACATCTGAAAATAATAAAGACATCTTGATACATTCCTGGATACGTGTGGACGAGCTAAGGGAAATGGCCAAAGTTCGCATGGCAAAGATATCAAAGAAAGGGTAGCCCGATCATACAATAAAAACGTCGGGGTCGAAGGTTTCAAGTAGGAGACTTAGTCCTACGAAAGGCATTCCAAAATACCAAGGAGTCCAATGCAGGCAAGCTCGCCCCAAAATGGGAGGGACCCTACTTGATAGATGCACAAGCCGGAAAAGGAGCATATCGCCTTGCAACCTTGGATGGCCAAATGATACCCCGAAGTTGGAACGCCATTCATCTCAAAAGGTATTACATTTAAATATGACTTCCCATGAACTCATCTTTCCAGGTATGAATCGTATTTTAATTCTTTTCTCCTATGTATCTTTTTAATTATTTACATGATAAGATGTCTCTAACATGCTTTGTGAGAGACGTCAACCTTAGTTGGCGTCCGTTTTTAACGTGTTTCTATCTTATGAGGTATTGACACATTTACATGGGGACATATCGAAAGCATGCAAAGAACAACGATTCCTCCTCCGTTAGAGACTGGCCATCTCTTCTCAAGTAAAGGTACACAATCCCTTCTAAGGTTTAAAGAGTTAATTACCTCTTTCTAAAGAAGTTAGGTTACCACACCTTCGCCCGGAGCGCAAGTTATCTCACTAATTGAGGTGTGGGGTGGGCCTATATGGGTAAACTCATATAGCTTACCCATTCCCACTCTTAGATGATTGATCTTAAGCATTATTCTTATGGTTATGGCATATTCGTGTCATCTAAGTATCTACGGTTTATGGCATATACGTGTCATCTAAGTATCTACGGTTTATGACATCTACATGTCATCCTAAATACCTATTATTCGACATACTATCATGTCACCATATGTGAAAAACATACGAAAAATTATCCAAAAAAGAAACAAGCCTTGACGTGCTTGAAAACCATTAGACCATAACTAAACTAAAATAACCATAATGTATCCAAACCACCAAAGTAAAAGGGCGAAAGTGTTGAACCAACCCAACACTTAAAAAAGATTGTCTTTGGCCCTTAAGGACCTATTACAAAGCAAACCAAAATAAAAATTGTCTTAAGGGACTCCGCCCCAAGTAATCATCAACAAAATACCAAAGAACCAAATTGTTTTTACCTTCTTTTTTGTTTAGGTGGCTTCGCCGCAGATGTTGTACCGGGTGTCACTTCTCCAACTGTTGGTGCATCCTGGACAATTGTTTCATATGGACTTGATGACACCTCGCCCCTCGTCCCCCACCTCACCGTTAACTTGGATAGATAGGCACATTCCTGTGAATATCCCAGGCACCAGCCTTTCCTTCTTGGCATTCCTTCATCATTTTCACCTTGCATTGAGAAACAGCCTTCACTGCAGCCGGTTTACAAGAATTCCTCACCTCCGCTATCTCCTTGTTGTGATCATCTTCACTTTTTGCCAAACTATTCAACAAGTCCTTAGCTATCTGCTCTTGTTCTCCCGGCGATTTGCTTAGTTGCTCTATTATCTTCTCACATTCCTTCACTTTATTATCGAGATACCAACTTCTCCTTCTTGACCAAAGCAATATCCGCTTTGGATTTCTTCTTCACCAATTCAACTTCTTTTGCCAACTCCTCCACGTATCCTACGAGCGAAAAATAACATCCACGATATTACTAAAAGTTATCACAACCTTTGAAACTATTAAATATTCAATTAATGATGTCTCACCCCGAGATGCCAGGCTCATAAATCTCTTCTTGAACTCCCCGCCGACAGTCCATCAAAAGAGTCTCCAACCTCGATCACTTCCTCTTGGCCGCCTTTTCTTTTCCTCACCCTAGAACCAATCCCAGGCGCTTTCATCAAGAATAGGACTCTTCTTAGGAGCGGGTGGAGGTTTCTTTTCGCCTTGACAATGGGCTCGAAAGCAAGGCCTCGATATCCTCCGGATCAAAGTCGGACCACGAAGCTATCGGTTTGGAGACCGCATGGACATAGAGATATTGTCAATAACAAATAACACATCAAATTAATGACAAGCTTATCAAAGGTAACAGGATGCCAAGCTTACCGGTAGACATTATTACAGAAGTTGAAGCCTTTATATCCTCTCGGGACGGTCGACGAAACTTCCAAAGAAACCTTTGGGAGATCTCTTATCGAGAGGGAGATTGAAAAACTCTTCGATTTTTGCTAAAGTATCTTTTGCAGGCGGAAATAACTCTCCCCAATCAATATCTACATGAAAGCAAAAACAATTACAATTCGGTTTGTCTCAAGAACAGGAAATCACAAGAGTAAGAATTTAAGTACCTCCTGGTTCCATTGCTTCGACATCTCATCCTTCTCACCGATTGACGTCCTATCAACAAAGAAAAACCTATTCTTCCATCCCCTATCACCGGAGGATGTGCTGCTCATCAAAGGATTTCTACGACTTCTTTCTAAATAGGTACCGTTTGGAACCAAAAAGTTGAAGATCATAGGAATGGGCAATTTCGGGGAGCCCTAAGTCTAGTCCGTTTTCTCGGTTTACTTTAAGAACAAAAGCAAATACTCGCCAAGCCATTGGCATAAGTTGAGCATAAGCCGGTTGAGTTTTTAGAAAGAACTCGGTAACCAACCGTGGGAAAGGGTAGCTAAACCCTAGCAAGAAGGGATATTCGAAGAAGCGAGATCCATTTGGGAGAAACATGGTCGACCTAAGTTTTATGGAAAAAGGATGAAAAATTACACCACTTGGGAAACAACATTGTTGTTTTATGGTCTCTATTTGAGAATCATTAAACAAACAAGTTTCTTCAAGACGGAGTTTAGTGAGAAGATTTGCGCAAACAAAGTCGTCGAGATTAATCTCTACGGGACCTTGTGGGGATGACGCTTTCTTTGGTTTGGACGCAGACATCCTGGTTTTACCCATGGTTGACAAAGCAAAAAGAGAAGAATAAACAAAGGAAGAAGGTCAGAGATGGAGTGATTTTACCTTGAAAGCGAACGGCGCCGTGGGCCAAAGGAGGTGAAAAGAAGATTTGAGAAGATAAGTTTTCTCAAGCGGTTAATAAAAAGGAAAAAAGAATCCCTTTTCAAATTTAACTCTCTCCCCAACCGTTCATTTCATCGCCACGTCTCCCAAGAACGTCCCATCAGGCAGAGTAACAGTTGGGTCATTAATTCAAAAGGAAAAACATTTTGCCTCTTCAGTTGCCTACATAGTCAAATGTTTTTGGGGACAAATTGTTGTGGGCATTTTTTGACATGACGACATCTTCAGTTGATCCTGCATAACGAGATGTCATTACACTGTAAGTATTGTTTTAAATATTTACTTGTCCAATATTTCCTAATATTATTATTCTTATTTTTCAGTAATTGAGAGAGGAATGCGGAAACAACCTTCAAGCACGTTCAACAGACCTTCAAACGGCTAGGGCGACTTGGTCTCACGGAGGTTGAAAAGATAAACCACAATGCCGAGATTGTAGGAACCATATTTGACTCTTTCGTAGTTACTTGTATTTAAGGGGAAATGGAGACGGAAAATGACACTCAGGCTCATACGCACACACTTTACACACAAACTCTTGTAATCCTCTCCATTATCTTCCGAAGTTGTAATTGTGATCATTATAGTGGAACCTTTAAGGTTGGAGACCTAACTCCCGGGGTTTTTTCCAAAGAGGTTATCACCTCCAAGGTTTTCCTCGTTAACAAATCGCGTTGTCATTGTCTCGTTTTTCATTTTCTTGTTCCATATAATCGAATTCCATAGTTCCCTCCTTATTATTCAATCCACACACTAAACATAGTTAAGATTCTACTCTATTGTTTTTTCTACCAAAACACACTTCCTACGTTAAGATTCGACATTATTGTTTTTTTTCTACCAAAACAATTTGGCGCCCACCGAGGGGCCACTTGGTCTATTGATTGTTTGGATCATTTCCTAAAAGGGTTCATCATGTCAACCAACCCAATGTTTCTGCCGCCGACAAGAGTGTCGCCCTCACTCCATCATCTGGAGAGAAGACAGTCTCATTGCCACCACCTCCTCAGTCGGGACCGCGAATGACGCAACCTTCACAAGTATCACAGAAAGCAGGATCTCCTAACGTGGACGCCGACATCCGGAGTCTCCTGACCAAGCTAAATTAGAGGCTGGATCATCAAGATAGCAACTCAAAGCTGCTGGCCAATTCCATGATTAAGATGCAGAAGGATCAACAGCTCATCGTTTCCCGGCTTGACAACATCTCACCATTGCGCCCAAGGAACATCAACTTCGACACCACCGAAGGATCTACGTTTCAAAATGAATTCATTCCAATGGGTGGTCCATCTCAAAACCATCAGACGACAACCTTAATGATGTCGCCATCCTTGCCCGGTGACACCTTATTGACACCACCCTCAGCGGGATTCGCCCAGTTCATCCCATTCACTGACAACACCACTGTCACTATCACCACGGACAACACTGGTTTGCTGAATAATCTTTTAAATAATAATACTTTCAATCGTATTCCTATGGCTGACCCTTTTGCATGAAATCCATTAGCCAAGCAGATGCAGGATTTCAGGGAGCTGATAATGAACGTGCCAGGCATAACCCCTCCAATCCAGCCGGTATCTCAGAATTGATACAATCAGTCTCAGTTTGTGCCAGCAATTGCAAATGTCGACATCCTAATGCGTTTTAGTGTTCCATCCATGAAGCTATATGACGGCAGCACAGATCCAGAGGAGCATGTCTCCCATTATCAAAAGAAGATGGACATAGTGCATATCCCACTACAATTTAGAGAGGCTTGTCTGTGTAGAGGATTTGGGTCAACCTTGGTTGGGCCAACTCTCAAATGGTTGATTAGGCAACCCCTAGGCTTAATTGGCTCCTTTGCCCAGCTTATCAACATGTTCTATAATCAGTTCTCATGCAGTCGACAGTTTGAGAAGCTGACAAGTGACCTCTACAATGTGACCCAGCAGCCAAATGAAACTCTGAAAGAATATGTCCACCGGTTCAGTAGAGAAGTGCTAGAAATTCCCAATCTTGACATGTCGACAGCCACAGAAGCATTCAACATGGGGCTAATGAAGGATTCCCAATATTATCAAGATTTGGTGATGACTCCTTGTAAGCGGTTGGAAGAAGTCAGAAGCAGGGCCCTGAGATTCATAAGGTTGGAGGAAGATGAGCTACGAAGGTCAAAGTCCTCAGGCAAGGTGTCGAGATATGACAACCCAGACAGGAAGGCCGAATCATCCCACCGCAGGAACAACCGATCCAATCCTTATTCGAGAGTCGACAACAACAAAATTAATTCAATTGAGGGTGAGGATGAATATAATTATGTGCCTAATATTTCTTATTATTGCTTTTCTGTTGACATTTCAGGTATACTCTGTGCAATGGGCAACTTGGGGGACAAAGCAAGATGGCCAAAGAAGACAGATAAATCCACGGGATGGCGTGACAATTCAAAGTGGTATGCCTACCATGAGGGCTTTGGGCATATCACAGAAGATTGCATCGCGCTAATAAAGGAGATCAGCTACTTGCTCACGAAGGGACATCTCAAGGAGTTGCTGGGATCCAGAACGAAGAAGGAAGAAAACGCAGAAGCTCCACATGAAGTCGAGCGACCAGTTTCTCCTCCAGCATCAACGAAGGTGATCAATTTCATCAGTGGAGGGTCAGAAATTTGTGGCACATCCTATTCTGCCGCGAAGCGACATGCCAAGGAGTCAAAGGAAGAGAAGCCAGAAAGACCATCCAGGATGTCGACATCCTGCCAGGAGCCAATCACCTTTGATGAGAGTGATCGAGATAATTTGCTGGAACCCCACCATGATGGCCTAGTCATTTCCTTGCAGATTGCCAATTGTACCATCAGGCGCATCTTGGTCGATGGGGGTAGCTCCGTCAATCTCATTATGTTGAGTACCCTTATGGAGATGAACATCCCAGAATCAGAGATCGTCAAGAAATCCTCAGTTTTGGTAGGCTTCAGTGGCAAAGTCAAAGAAATAGTGGGAGAAATAAAGCTTCCAATCTACTCAAAAGGACTTAACACCATGGAGCGGTTCTGCATAATTGATTGTGCGACATCTTACAATGTGATTCTTGGAAGGCCGTGGATTCATGGAATGAAAGTTGTACCTTCCACTTACCATCAGTGCGTGAAGTTCCCAACACCTTGGGGTGTCGCTAAAATATATAGTGATCAGCAAGTGGCCAAGGAGTGCTATAAGACTTCAATGAAGGCGTCGACATCTCCTAAACAAGCATAGCAATTACAGAAAACAGTACGTGAGGTCCTGGAAGCTAGGGAGAACGATGTGAAAGAAGTATTGCTAGACCCTTCAAATCCAGACATCAAGGTACTTATGGGCAGTGATATTCCACCAGATATAGAAGAAAAACTTGTGGACCTGTTAAGAAGTAGAACGAAGAGCTTTGTGTGGAAGCATGATGACATGACCGACATCAGCAAAGATGTCATCACCCACAAACTCAATATCGATCCCAGTTTCAAGCCAGTGCATCAGAAGCGTAGGAAGTTCGCAGAAACAAGATGCCAAATAATCAAGGAAGAAGTAGAACGTTTACTTAAAGACAACATAATACGAGAGGTAGATTATCCAAGATGGTTAGCAAACGTGGCTGTGGTCGAGAAGAAAAACGGAAAATGGCGAGTTTGTGTCGATTTCACCGACTTGAACAAAGCATGTCCCAAGGATCCTTTCCCATTGGCTCACATCGACTCATTGGTTGATGCCACTTCAGGTCACGAGCTTCTCATTTTATGGACACATCTTCAGGATTTTAACAAATCCAGATGGAGCCATCTGATCAAGAGGACACCGCCTTCATAACACCCACATGTATCTATTGTTATATTGCTATGCCTTTTGGACTAAAAAATGCAGGTGAAACATATCAGAGGCTCGTGAATAAAATGTTCAAAGACCAGATTGGGGACATGGTGGAGGTATATATTGATGATATGGTGGTGAAATCCAAGAAAGCTGAAAATCACATAAGCCACCTATCCCAAGCCTTCGACATCTTGGATTGTTTCAATATGAAACTTAATCCATCAAAATGCAATTTTGGAATGAAGGCAGGAAGGTTTTTGGGCTATATGGTGACTAAAAGGGGCATTGAAGCTGCCCTAGAGCAGATTCGTGCCATCATCAACCTGTCGTCACCTCAATCCGTCAAAGACGTCCAGAGATTGACAAGGAAGATTGCTGCACTCACCAGGTTCATTTCAAAATCATCTGATCGATGCAAGCCTTTTTATGACATCTTAAGAAAGAATAAGAAGTTCCATTGGGAAGATCAACATGAACAAGCTTATCAAGACCTTAAAAGTTACCTGTCGACACCTCCATTATTGGCCAAACCTCAGGAAGGCGAACACCTATTCATCTACCTAGCAGTATTAGAAAGCACTGTAAGTGCGGTCCTAGTGACAGAACGAGATGGCATTCAGCAACCCATCTATTATATAAGTAAGACACTTTTAGACGCGAAGACCAGGTATTCTCATTTACAAAAATTAATTTTGGCTTTTATAACTGCATCTATTAAATTAAGACACTATTTTGAAACACATACTATAATTATGCGTACTAACTATCCTATTAAGAATGTTATATGAAAACTAGAGATGTCAGGTAGAATGGCTAAGTGGTCTGTATTGTTAAGCACTTATGACATCAAATATGAGCCCAGAACAGCAATAAAATCTCAGGCTCTAGCTGATTTTGTGGCTAACTTTAGTCCAACCATGCAACAAGAAGTAGAGTTGGAGGTTCAGCAACTACAAGATGATGACATCTTGAAGATGTGGACACTTTATACTGATTGTGCTTCCAACATAAGAGGCACGGGACTTGGAGTTGTACTAAAATCGCCATAAGGGGACATAATACCACAATCCATCAGTTGCAGTTTTAAGGCCACTAATAATGAAGCAGAGTACGAGGCATTAATTACATGTTTAACAGTGGCCCAGGACCTAGATATCAAGCACATTTGGGTGTTTATAGATTATTTGCTAATTGTCAACCACTACAACGGGTCCTACATAGCGAAAAATGTAAAGATGATGACATATTTGGAGATTGTGAAAATCCTAGTGGCCAAATTCAAAACTTTCACTTTAAAGCAGGTTCCGCGAGAAGAAAACTCACAAGAAGATGCTATGGCAAACTTAGGCTCAGCCTTCAAAAACATTTCACAGACAAGTATTCCAGTTGTGCATGTCGACTTCCCAGCATTTGATCGTCTCGAGTTGTTCGTTCTAGATGTCGACGTCCTTCCCAGTCCAGTAGTAACCTCTTGGACAGCTCCTATAATCAAATACCTCCAAGATGATACAATCCCAGCTGAAGAGAAAAATGCTCGAGCATTCAGGGTAAGATCATCTAAGTATTTACTTATTGATAACTTCTTATTTAGGAAATCTGCTGCAGGTCACTACTTAAGGTGTCTAGAAGCAGACCGAGCCCAACAGGTTTTGAGGGAGCTGCATGAAGGGCAGTGTGGAAACCATACCGGGGGCAGAAGCCTGTATGCCAAGGCTCTAAAAATGGGCTATTTCTGGCCCACGATGCGAAGAGACGCTGCAGAATATGCAAAGAAATGTGATTCCTGTCAACGGCAAGGTGACATCCTACATCAACCAGCCGAATTGCTACATCCTATCCTGTCGCCATGGCCATTCATGATTTTGGGAATGGATATCATAGGAAAATTGCCCAGGGCTCCAGGAGGAAAAGTATTTCTACTAGCCATGACAGATTATTTTTCCAAATGGGGAGAAGTTGAAGCGTACGTGCAAGTCCGTGACAAGGAAGTTATCTCTTTCATAAAAAGAAACATATTCAGCAGGTTTGGGATACCTTCAGAGATAATATGTTATAATGGCTCCCAGTTCATTAGTAGGAAAACGCATGATTTCTTGAAAAGGTGGGGAGTCAAGATGGTGACATCTTCACCTGTTCATCCTCAATAAAATGGACAGGTAGAATCCAGCAAAAAGATTATTATAAGAAATCTAAAAAGAAGACTGGACCAAAATAAAGGGAGATGGGCGGAAGAGTTACCATTGGTTTTATGGGCCGACAGGACGACATCTAAGAATGCTACTGGTCAGACACCCTATTCTCTGGTGTTTGGAACAGAATCAGTCATCCCTGCAGAAGTTCTAGTACCTACAGCTAGATACGGTTTGTTGACACCTGAGCATAATAGTGACATCTTGACGCATGATTTGGATACTGTGGACGAGCTAAGAGATATGGCTAAAATACGGATGGCAGCATATCAGCAAAGAGTAGCCAGGTCTTACAACAAAAATGTGAGGGTCAGAAGATTCCAGGTAGGTGATTTAGTCTTACGAAAGACATTTCAAAATACAAGAGAGCTAAATGCAGGCAAGCTTGCCCCAAAATGGGAAGGCCCCTACTTGATTGATGCACATGCCGGAAAGGGAGCATATCGTTTGTCAACCTTGGATGGCCAAATGATCCCGCGAAGTTGGAATGCCATTCATCTTAAAAGGTATTACATCTAGGCAATATTTTCCTAAACCTCATCCCATCCCAGGTATGGACAATCCTCTATTAATCTTTTCATTTATTGAATATGAATAATCTTTCATTTCCCTATTTTTCATTTTTTTACTTCAAAATAAGATGTCACTAACACAACCTGTGGAGGGGCGTCAACATAGTTGACGCCCATCTCTAATATGTCTCTGTCTTGCAAGATGTTGACATATGAAAGTGGGGACATATCAAACTGCTCTAATCAAAGTGACAACGAACTTTCCTCCGCTAGAGACTGGCCATCTCTTCTGAAGTAAAGGTACACAATCCCTTTTAAGGTTTAAAGAGTTAATTACCTCTTTCTAAGAATGTTAGGTTGCCACACCTTCGCCTGGAGCCCAAGATAACTTTTTAATTGAGGTGTGGGGTGGGCCTATATGAGTAAAATTATATAGCTTACCCATTTCCACTCAATTAAATGATTGATCTTAAGTTTTGTTCATATGGTTATGGCATATACATTTCATCTTAAAGTACCTACAGTTTTGACATTTCTTCATGTCACCTCACGAAGTTAACATATGATCATTCATGAAAACATATCAAATCCTGACATACTTAAAAGTTACCAACCAAAGTTTTTTCTAAAAGCTAACATAAAACATTCCCAAAGTGAAGTTGGCCTGCACCAACATCCAAACAACTAAGACTAAAAAGCAAAAATGTTGAACCAACCCAACACTTGAAATAAATTGTCTTTGGTCCTTATGAACCGATTACATACCAACAAAGTTAAATTGTCTTTGGGTCTCCACCCACAAATTCCCAGCAAATCAAACAAACATGTTTACCTTTTTAAATGGCAGCTGCCTCAGATGTTGCCTTTGGAGCCTCCTCTCCAACCGCTGCTCCTTCTTTCACCATTTCTTCCTGTGGACTGGATGACACCTCACCTTCATCCACCGGCTCCCATGTTAATTTTGCCAGTTTGGCATTGTAAGTGCTCCAATTTGAGCTTGTTAGTATTTTCGTTAGAAAATTAACGAAAGTTATAACATTTCTAACAATTTCTAACATTCCCAACATTTCTAACAAAGCAAGGGCAAAGTGGGCATTGTTATTTAAGGATAAACCAAGGAAAGGAATCAAAAAAGCAAAAGAAATAAGAAAAACCAAAAATAGAAATGGCTAGAACAAAAAATGGCTGTTTAATTTGAATTTTCAAAAGATTATTCCTTGTGTCCAAAGCCTGAAGCAGCATTTAATGAACAGTGCACGCTGTCAACCCAATCCGCGCGGACATGTTTGCATTTTTCAGAGGGCTATAAATTGAGCCCTCCAGTCTCAAAAATAAAAAAGAAGAACACATTTCCTCAACTGCACTTTGGCGAAAATAGAGAGAAAACAGTGAGAATTCCATAGAATTGTCACCTTTTTCTCAACTATCAACCAAAATCACACTCACTCAAACACTCTCATATTCAAGCCTCAAACACTCTTACTCTCAAGCCAAAAACTCCAAAACACAAAGAAGATAGGTATAACCTCCCTCTTCTTACCCTAAATCTCTCATCCATGCATGCATTTTCAAGCTACAAAATGTAGTTCATTCATCTTCTTGTCTTAGATCCAAGAAGATCACCATGGAAGTTCATCTCCATGGATGATCTTCTACAAGGATCTACATTATTTTCAAAGTATTCTTACTTTCTTGCAAAGAAAACACATTTTCAAAACCCTAAAAATCATTTTCATACATCAAATCTCATTTTCAAAGGATAAAATTCCCCTTCCCAAGCAAATGAAGTGCTTAGTCCTAATGTACCCCAAGGATGGTTTGATATAGTTGATTCACCACTAAAATGTCAAGTGATCACTAATCAAAACCTAGGGAAATGGGGACAAGCATGGATGCCAAACCCCCTTTAAAATCACATTTTCCTTCTTGAGAAGTTGCTGTCCAGTAGCAATTTTCTAAGACCCCAGTCCATGGTATAAATTTCTGGACACAGATAAACTTGGAATTTGGTGTTTACTACAAAACACTTTTTGTAGCCAACATCCATATCTTTCCAGACATATTTTTACTTTATTTTTTGTGTGAGTAAAACTCCCTTTTTCAAATTTTCTTTTGAAGGTCAGATCACCAGTCTCTGGGAGTCCAGATCTCATATCTGAGATTTCCAGAAGGTTTTGAGTCCTCAAATTTTCTCCAAAATGAAATATTCTTTAGTAAAAATCTTATTTGAGATGTCTGGAACAACTTTCATTCTCTGAGTTTCTCCAGATTATGATGTTTTAAGGCCATTGAATCCATTTCAAAATCAAGTGTCCACTGCCTTTTTCATTCTGGCAGAAGTGCTTTCCAACTTCCAAAAATCTTTTGAGTACCAAAACTCAACCCAAAAATCACACCAAAAATTATGGGATCTGTCCAAAGTCTTTTAAAGAATTCCCAATTTTTACTTTTCTGAGTTTCAACATATTTTGGCCAAAACACACACACACACACACACAACAAATGGTTTTTAGCTTGGAAGACTCGTTTTACGAGGCATTCCGGGTGCACACTAACGTCCTTCCCGGCATGTAACGTGACCTCCGAACCCAAATCTCTAATCTCGGGCATTTTTCAAAGTTTTGGCCCTTAAAACAAAAATGGCGTGGCGACTCCGTTTGATTTCAAAAATCGGGCACATCATCACAGTGGCGACTCCGCTGGGGAGAAATAAGCTTTTTCTAAAAAAAATGATATTTGGTATATTGGTGGAAACCATTAAACTTCCCGTTATCGCCTCCTAACACGAGTCGGGGATAAATTGTGGTTTAACAATCCCACGTACCGGTATCATCGTTTTCAAAAAAAAAGAAAAGCTTTTGAGGGTCAAGCTTCCGTCCCGGCTTTAAAAAAATCATTTGTTGTGTGTGTTGATTTTTGCACATTTTCGTGTTGTTTCGGCCGCCTCGGAAAAAGTCAAAATTTTGACTGTCGGAATCATGTCCCTAACTGTCGGAATTCTTGTGCTTATGTGTTCATTAAATTTCAAAAAAAAAATTTCAAAAAAAATTTTCAAAAAAAAAAGAAAATTTTCAAAAAAAAAATCATGCATCATATTTTTAAGACACATAAAAATTTCTATTTTACTCAGAAAAAGAATATAGACTGCTTGCACACTACGCGCACGTGACCTTACACTGCACACTACGTCCCTAACCCGGGGAAATCCTTGTCGCGGCCCGTTTGGTCTTATTACGCCTCTCGGTGCAAGCACAGGACTACCCAAACATCCCATGGAGCCTCGTGTCGACCATGCACTTGTCCGTGACACACTTTTGTCCGAGACCCGGTTGGTTTTTAGTTTGGTCTGTGTCATACCCTGTCTGTGTATAGACCTTTCCTTTCAAGCCTTTGTCGGCATATCGACTCAATATCTTTCGGGGACCCTAATCAGTCGAAGTTCTGCCGGTTTTCCGCCGCAGACTTTGACCAAGATATTGACCGGCGCCTTGACTTCGGCTCGGCGGCACAAATTATACACGAGACTCCCAAAGATTGACACACTGAGTCATCAAGGATTAATGATTATTCCATGCCTAATTACGGCCTAATTGACGACAAGTCAAGATCAATCGTGGACATTTATCAGTCCAAATCATGCCGACTTTTTGTCGAGCCCTCGGACATGATCTTGACTTTGACGTCAGCTTTGTCCGTAATTTGCATCGAATGCTCGTTAAGACTCGATTACCCGCCAGACTTTTAGGATCGTTTTTTATTTCGGTCGGTGGGACCCGCTTGCCCTATAGGACCCTCGCCCGGGGCTGTCCACCCTGGGAGGTCGAAATACAGGTGGAATACGAGGGGCTTATAGACGTAGTGACGGGGCCCACTGATCCAGGATCCAGAGTAGTTTGCGAAAAAGAAGAGCAATCTTTTCCAACCGATTAGGCTTAATAAAACATGTTTTAAGTAAACGTGAACAAATAACTGCATGTTGCATGAGCCCAAAGCCCAAAGCCCAAACACCTACCCTCCTTCATTCCCAGACATCTGAACCCTCATGCCTTTTCCCCCGCAGCTCCTCACAAAGGTTGGTTCCAGACACCGGGTCACCGTTTGATTAGTTGGGAAGAGTCAAGCGCATCATCAGCTTCGCCGTTTGTTCCGACTCCGGGTTTCAGAATGTCTGCATCAGCCGGTAATGATGGGGATAATGTCACTCCGCCTCCCGGGACCCCTCGCATGTAACAGCAGTGGAATCAGTTAGCAGAACAGATGAGGTTGCGACAGGAAGCACAGCTGAACAGCCTTATGGAGGCTATCAAAAGCCATGGTTTGGCCGCCAGCCTCAATCCCGATGGCACCTTCACCGTGGAAGAAGACGAGGATGCCAATCCCACTCTCAGTGGGAAACAAATAGGGTTGACCTACAAACAACAGTGCAGCGTCCCGATGAGAATGTTGGAGACTTCTATAAGCGGTGGAATCTGAAACTCAGTGAGATGGCAATCCCTCCTTCTGAAGAGGAGCAACTGGACATCTTCCAGTCATGCTCGAAACCGCATCTGAGAGCCTCCCTCAGTCACTTCCCGTACTCTGACTTACGGGCCATGGTTAACTCCACAGCTAAGTTTGAAAAGGCTTACAATCAGCAACCGGCTGCTGCACCTGCTTACAGATATCGGGCTCCTCCTGCAAACACTGCCCCTGCTCCTGCTAAAGGCAAAGAGGTGATTAACTATGCGGGATAGGAATGTAATAACACAACTCCTTTTGCTCCCAGAAAACCAGCCGAGCCCAGACCACGGGTCATGAACCTCGAAAACTTTGGAATGCCTCTGAACGACATCTTTAGGGTACTGGTGAAAGAAGGCTTGCTGCGGCCTTTGGAGAATTTCCAACCCAGGAATCCGAATGCTCCCTTGGATACTTCAAAATATTGCGCTTTTCATCAAGCCCATGGACATCTGACTGACAACTGCTTTACTCTGAAAAAAGCGATCCAAGGCTTGATAGAGCAAGGAAAGTTGGAAGGCCACGAAGGGCCTAATACAGTCAAAAATCCTCTGCCAAGGAACCATAATCAGGTGAATATGATTGAATGCGGAGAACCTTCGCATGCTCAGGAAGATGCCGATGAAGGTCCCCAAATACCCGTGGCCAACCTCATCGAGGATCCTGAATTCGTATTCCCCCTCAGCCTTGAGGATATCGAACGAATCAACCCACCTTGGTCAGAGACTCCCTGCAAGAATACGAGGCCCGCTATTTCTCGGATGAAGGGAAGGCCAATACCGAAGAACTGGGGCTGTTCCGGTCAAAACATGAGAAAACCATTTACACAAGATGGTTAGAACAATCAAGAAAGATTGAACAAGAAAGCTTCAGGCGGGCGCCTGTACTGGGGCTTATCAGCAAAGAAGCCGAAGAACATCTGGAGCTAGTACACTTCTGCAAACTGGCTATTGGAGAAGTCGAATACGATCCCGAAGGCAGTGAAACTGAAGAATCAGAGGAGGAAGAATCCTTCTACATTCTACCTGGTGTCAAATACGTGCCACCCCCTCTCACTCTTCCCCCGCAGTTTCTGGGAGGAGAAGCTGAGTCACAATTACCACTTCCAGGAATGGGAGCATATGACAATTTCTGCGGCTGCACGCACCCATATTCCCCTAACGGGTTTGATCGGCGTTCCCTCTCAGCCGAAATCCCGGTAGTATGGGAAGATGATTCCGACGACAGCGATGACGATGATGATGACGAGAGCGAAGAGTCAACTGAGGCCCCAGATCCGGAAACAATCTGGAACAATCATGCCGGAAATGAGCCCATGGGAGCCAGGCACAATGGCTGGTTATCAGCAAGCGACGACGAAGAAACTTCGGAAGACGAATATGAAACAGAGGATATGAAGGCCATGAAGTTTCCTGGGTCTGAGCACGTGGATGTCTTAGAATTCAACACTGCCTACCATGCTTTGGGGAAAGGGTTTTCAGGCGTCCGATCCAGGCTGATAGTCGAAGATCTGATAGAGAGAGGGAAACTAACTCCCATCCGCCCAAATGAGAAAATAACCATGGTCAGATCAAATCCACCCCGGAACAAAGTAACACTCCTTGTCAGAGTTACCCAAGAAGAGGTCACCTTCCCCGAATGTATGTCAGCTCTCAGAGAAGTCCTGGAAACCGACATGATACCGGATGCACCCCCCACACAAAGTGTTATAATCATCTCCAACTCCGAGTATTACAGAAAGGAACCAGAATGGCTGCACTATACTGGGGATGAAATCGAAAAGCCACCGAGCCCCGACAATAGCGACTCTTGTTGTATGATAACTATGAGCAAGGCAGACTATGGGAGCGAATCGGAGGATGCCCTAGCTCTGTTGTCCATCCAGAGGGCAACAACACAACCCCAGACTCAAAAGCCTGTGACTTGGGAAGCAGTTATAAGGGCCGCCTAGGAAGGAGCCAGTACAGCTCAGCCCCTCACCGTTGCTAGACTCCGTCAGAACCAGTGGCCGATAGCCAAAGAGGCTCCCCCATTGACCTTAGCAGCGTTGAAGAAATCTAGTCAAGAAGCAACTGATGAGGAAGTTAACCTGTTGACCCGATCCGGGCAAATCTTCCAAGGGAATCCCAAGGCAGATAAGAAGGCCACAAATCAAGCACCCGGGGAGAATCGCCGCCCCTATGCTAAGACAGCCGAAGCTCCTGACCCCGAAAAGGAGGACCCCGTGCTCACCCAGTTGAAGCAGAAACAGGCCAACATCTCTCTATGGTCCCTACTCACCTCATCCTATCCCCACAAGCTAAAGCTGGAAGAAAGCCTGACCCGCACTCTAGTCCCTATTGATGCTACTCCCGATGACGTGGTACAGCTGATTGGAAACATCCACTACGGGAACATAATCACTTTCACAGATCTCGACCTCCCTCAATTTGGGGCTGATCATAACGAGCCTCTCTTCATCACAGTCCAATTGGATGAACGACGCCTTCCTCGGGTCCTGGTTGATAATGGGTCCGGAATGAACATCCTTCCGGCAAAGATCATGAGCCTGCTTGACATCAAGTCCACGGATTTAAAACCTTCCTCCCTCACAGTCAAAGCTTACGACTCGACATCTCGAGCAGTCCTTGGAGTTGCTACCTTGGACCTCTGGTTTGGCCAGAAATTGATACCTGTGGAATTCCAGGTTATTGACATCCCGATCACTTTTAATGCTTTATTGGGAAGGCCTTGGCTGCATCAGGTCAAAGGGGTTGCCTCAAGCCTCCACCAGTGTGTGAAATTCATCTTGAATGGGGACCTGACGACCATTTACGGGGATTTAGTCACCTTGGAGGGCACAGACGCAGGTGGAATACCTATTCTGGAAATCAAACATGACGAGGAAGGTCTCATGCTAACGGGCTTCACGGTCGAGCCTCCCAAAGCCCAAGTGTGCAACATAGATCTACCTGGCCTTGGTCTGGGGAAGCACCAACAAGGAACTCACAAATTCATCGAGGTAAAAGGACAGAAAACTCGCCACGGCCTGGGATATGAGGCCTCCTCAGTGGACACTGCAAAAGGAAAAAGATTTGAAGCTGCCACAAGAAGGGTCCCGGTCGACGACCCTAAATCTCTCCCTTTCAGTCCTAATTTGGCTGACTACTTTGTAAAGGGTCCCACACAACCGGGTAACATCACAGAGCCCACTCCTACAGAAGGATGGCTAAAGCTACAGGATAGCCTCAACAAGTTCAGGGGAGCCAAAGCTAACCCGGTTCGTAGAATGTTTCTGGACCTACCCAAGATACCCGGGGCTACCACTACCATGAAGAGTGAATACACTTTCAAAGGCATGCCAAGCCTAGTGGAACAGTTCGAGAAGCTCACAACCACAATTCCTACTGCCCAGGAAGGTCCGAAACCTGAGTTTGAATTAACCGTGCCGAAAGCCAAAGCCACAGAAGTCTTTTCGGACGATTGGGATGGTCCGATTATGCAACAGTTATTCGGGGAAGAGATCCAGGTGCCAGACCTGATTGATTTCAGCTCAGTCCAAAGAAATGGTAGCGACAATCGAGGAAGGAGCACAACATAATTCTCGAGTCGGGAGGTCACTGACAGCGATGCCATTAAAGAATCGGGAAACTCTCTCAAGCCCGTCCGCGACCAAAGAACAAATGATCACCAAGCCTGGATTGGTCTCCCATCCCTTTGTGTCAGTCTTTCATTGTTAAGGTCGAGTCTCTAGAGTCGTCCGACGGCCTTACGCCTGAAGACTACGAGTCTGTAGCAAATGCTGTACTTCCTTTTCGTTCTCAATGAAATGACCTTTCCAAGTATCCCTTGATTGCCACTTTAACTAATGATGAATTAATTAATAAAATTTTTTTTAATAATAATTCATTAGATAAAGAAGCAGACACATTAAACAAAAAAAATCAAACAAAAAAAAAATCTTTAAGCAGGTTGTTCGGAAAAAAGGAAAATCGAGCCCAAGCTGCCGAAGAGATTTTGACGAGTGTGAATCTGAGAACTGCGGAAGAGCCTAAAGAGACGCAGATTGGTAATTTCTTCGAAGGAACCGGAAAGGATGCCTTGCAAAATCCTATAAAATCCTCAAGGAAAGTTGCCCTCCTCATCAAAGAGAACATTATATGCCGATACGGGTTGCCAGCCGAAATCATCTCAGATAATGGATCCCACTTCGAAGGGGAATGTGAAAGGCTGCTGGCAGAATTCAGAATAACCCGTCACAAGTCATCTCCCTACAGGCCCCAAACCAACGGAGCCGTCGAAGCAGCAAACAAGACTCTGGAAAACATTATCCGGAAAATGGCTGTCCGAGGCAAAGATTGGCCCGAAAAGTTACACCTGGCACTCTGGGGCTACAGAACATCAGTCAGAACGGCAACTGGGGAAACACCGTTTGCCCTCACATACGGAATGGAAGCCGTGCTCCCAATCGAATTGGAAATCCCCTCACTCCGTGTGCTGTTGGAAAGCCAGATCAACGAGGTCGAATGGCTCCAAAGTCGCCATGATGAATTGGCCCTACTAGATGAGCGACGATTGAAAGCAATGGAACACATCCGAGCCTACCAAGGGAGAATGGCCAGAGCCTTCGACAAGAAAGTAAAGCATCGGGAGATCCGAGAAGGTGATCTCGTTTTGAAAGAAAAGCCCCCGGTCCGCGTCAACCCGCTTGGCAAATGGGAGCCTGTTTGGGTCGGGCCATACGTCGTCCAGAAGATCTTCTCCGGAGGAGCCATGCAACTTGCAGACCTCGACGGAAATCCCTTTGTACATCCAGTGAATGGTGACAAGCTGCGCAGATACTACGCGTAAAACACTGAGTCAAAAAAAAAAGAGTGCCAAAAGAGTAATACCCAACTAGGTTGAAAACCCGAAAAGGGCGGCCTAGGTAAAAAACAGGGTTGCACCAAAAAAAAAAAACAAAAACAAAAACAAACAAAAAGAAAAACAACAAAAAAAAAAAAACAAACAAAAAAAAAACAACAAAAAAAAACCGGGTTGAACTACGAAGACCTGAGCTCCTCAAAATGAGGGGAACGTAGGCAGCCGGAAACGGTTCGGTCTAAAACACAAATAAAAGTCAAAATCTGACATCAATACACTGATCAGACCATGAAAGCGTCTCGAAAAACTCTGAAGCAATTCAAATATTCATTACAAGTTAAAAGCTTTTTGATGAGTCTAAGCCCGGTTCATTCCTACAACTGGCAACCTGCTAAAAGAAAACTAAGATACATAGTCAAACTAATGTGTCTGCTGCGACAAGAAAGGGATACTCGGAAACCTCAGAGTCACTCCATGCCACTCGTACTGGCCTCTCCCCTTTTCTTCCCCCTTCGAGTCTTCTTCTTCTGAACAGGAAAAATGTCGGTCTTCCTCCTACCAAGCTCTGGTATAGGAACAGGATCTATCAGACCAGCCTCTGTCAGGGCCTTGGTAGCCCTAGCGTCATCTCTCATCTCCTATAGCCTAGCTGGTAGCATAGGAGTCCTCCTCTCCTGTCTCTTGACATAAGCCTCATAGTCGGTCACAGCGTCTCCGCTCCTGTCATGAGGGTTGGCCCTCGCCTCGGCCCTCCTCCTCTCGGAAACTGTCAGGTCCTCCGCACCCACAATAGCCTCACGCCGTCTCAAAATAGCCATCTGAGTCTCTCCCAAATGCTTCTCGTACCAATCCAGGTACCAAGTGGTCAGGAACACAGGTCTCGGACGCCTGAGGATAACCCGAGGAGGAAAGACATCATACCTCCGTGCTCGGGACAGAAAGGAAAACACCGAAGGATCATCCATAGAAGCGGAAGCCACCACCCTGGTGGCTATTTCATCAAAGTCCTCCAAAGGAACCTGCTCCAAGCCTAACTGTCTCAGAACCTAAGACGGAATATAGAAGCTGGACTGAGAAAGCCCCGGAAGCATGACCACATGAGACCCGTCCTGAAGCACTCTGCGAGTCTCCACCCGCCAACAAGGCACTGACCATCTGATATCTTCTGTCCGGCGACCAGCCATCCAACGCTCCCATGAGCCCTGATCATCAAAATCTACAGCAACCCCTCTCCTGGCGAATGTCCAAGGCTTGATCATATCAGAAGTTTCCCGAAGAATCCCCAAGCGCTCCATCAGCCACAGAGTCAAGAGGAACGGGCTGCCCCCGTGCATATACCGTCTCCCGGTAGCCAGCCTATCGAGAGCATGGAAAGTCTCCCCCAAGATCAAAGGTACAACATCTCTGCCCAAGCGACAATGAACGACTACATCCAGCAGAGACCGATGACAGATCCCAAAAGAATAGACCATGAACAAGGTCCCAAACATGCAAAGTGCAAAGGAATCCCAATAGGCATCGTCAAGCAAGCCTAAGCCCCTAAATCTATCAGGGAGACCGGAAATATCAAAATGATCGGGACCACAGATCATACCTTGTGCTTCCTCCGGGGAAAGATGAAGGAGGTTGCACAATCTATCAACAAAAGAGGCCCCTCCAGGCAAGGGAACCGCTATCTCCTCCACCTCCGGGCCACCAAGCAAAGCCCGAAATTCTTCGACGGTCGGGACCATTTCATTGTAAGAAAGGCAAAAGACATGCCTTCTAGTGTCCCAAAATGAGGAAGAAGCCCTCAAAAGATCATAATCCGGAATCAATTCCTTGAGAGACCACAAGCACTTCACCTTGTACCTTTCTTCAAAGAATGACCTCCTCTCATGCATAATCTCCCGGGACCAATCCTTGAATTGGTTAAAGAATGGCATTTGGGATTCTTGGGACAACTTTGATGGAGTTTTTCTAAGGTTTTCCATGGATTTTCTCTCTTTCTCCCCAAAAATGACTGTTTGGACTGGTGGTTGAAGAAGATATTTGAATTTGAAATAAAGGAAAACCAGATCTGAAGAAAAATTAAAGGACAATGTCAGATGCAGTCCCTGTCCGCGCGGACACGATTGTCTTTCATCAGAAAAATCTGCAACAGTCCAAACTGCTGCACCAAAAGAGGAATATTTCGTCCCGGTTGCTCGAAACCTGTGCAAAAACCTCCCCAAACCAGTCCATATACCAAACACTAACACCCTTGCCAAAAAACCAAGGCTCATGCAACATTGCATTCATACTGCATTGCATTCATGAAATAAAATCCTAAATTATTACATTCCAAAAATAAAGGGAGTGTGCAAAAAAAAATCAGAAAAAAAAAGTAGGTAACAATAATCCTAAATTATTACATCCCAAAAAAAAAAAAGAGAAAAGAAGAAAAGAGCAAAAAAAAATGTGCATA
Source organism: Adenophora triphylla var. japonica (assembly GCA_022495995.1). Lineage (NCBI taxonomy): Eukaryota > Viridiplantae > Streptophyta > Magnoliopsida > Asterales > Campanulaceae > Adenophora > Adenophora triphylla. Next base: position 211,451 of record JAFEMH010001829.1, on the reverse strand, counting down.
AAAAATAAGCTGTATCTGTACAAATCTCAAATCTCAGAAATCAATTCAATCTCAAGTAATCAATCGGAGTCCCCAGCGGTCGACGTCTGCCCCCGGTCCCTCTTGCGGCTCGGGCCCGCCTCCTCAGGAGCCATGAAAATCTCAGGCTCAGAATCATCGTCCTCGTCCCCGGAAGAAGGCTCGTCAGGACCAACCGGCACGCTCTGATAGGGCAAGCCAAGATCTGCGAAGAAATCATATCCGAAGGTGAAGGCGTCAGACTCCTGGACGTGCGAAGAAGATCCACCATGCCGCCAGACGTGTCCCTGCCCGTAAGGATCCTCGAGAATGACGTGGTCCGAAGGTAGTACCACGCGGGGGTCAAGGAGAGGAGAAAGAGGAGTCTCAGAAGAAGTCTCTGAAGGAATAGGGGAAGCCTCCCGCCTGACAGGCGCCGGCCGTGGTCGCCTCGCTCTAGCCTGAAGAGCCCCACAAGCAACCATCCTCCTGATAAATCTCTTAGCCCCGATCACCTGCTTCGTCAGCCTCTCCACGACCACCTCCGAAAACTGCACCAAAGAAAAAGCGTCAAAAAAAAAAGAAAGGAAGTGATGATGAAGCAAATGAAAAAAAAAATCATGCAAGGAGTCAACGGAAGTAAAAACTCCGTCCCATTTTCAAAAAAATAAAATAAAATGCATACATGCATATCATCCATCATCATACATTCTTCCAACGGAAGTAAAAACTCTGTCCCATTTTTCAAAAAAAATTCATACATTCATATACGGAGTCAATAAATCCGTTCCACTTTTTCAAAAAAAAAGAGGAGCATGCACACATTTATATCAACAGTGCAAGAATCCTACATTGCAACAAAAGAAGTCCGTCCCAAATTCGGGAAATTGTTCATCATAGTCTCATATTTCAAAAAAAAAAAAAAATGGCGAAAATGCCAATTCTTTTCTCAAACAAAATGCACATTTGGGTTACCCACAAATTCATTACAACATGCAAAGCATCAAAATCAAAATCCAAGGCCAAGAACATCAATCATTCGAAATTCAAAAAAAAAAAAAAATCAAAAATCACCAAAAATCAATTTCAAGCAAGAAATCAACAAAGAAAATAAAAGATTCGAAGTATACCGTTCGGAGACTCGGATCAGTGGCCCAATGTTGCCACGCATCGGGATAATGCTCCTCCGCAATCGATTACGAAAGAGTGTAATGCCTCCTCATTCGGACAAGCTCTAATCGTCTCTCGGCGACCGGACCGCCTCCTTGACCATGGATAGCAGCTTCCCCGTGTTCCATTGCTCGAAAAATCGAAGAAAACGGAAGATTTTCGAAGCTTTTCTTGGCCAAAAATGGCTTCCCCTCGGTTTCTCTCTCTTCTGTCTCGTAAACTGAAAAGAATTTGTGAGGAAGAAGAAGAGAGGGCGGCGCCTCATTTAAAACCTGTCCAGATTGCAATCTGCTCCGCGCGGATAGGGTTGAAGGGTCAAAATGACCCTTTTGCCCTTTAAAAATCCGGAACTCTGCAATTTGATCCTAGACTTAACAGAGTTGACCAAAAGTTAACCAAAGTTAATCCCCTCTTCAAAAGAGCTTCACGGCAGTCAAACGTAAGTCCGATCTCCCCTAGAAAGATAACGGAATCCCGTATCTTTCATCAAAATTATTCCACGGCAGTCAAACGTAAGGCCGATTTCCCCGAGAAAGATAACGGAATCCCGTATCTTTCATCAAAATCATCAAACGGCAGTAAAACGTAAGTCCGATTTTCCCGAGAAAGATAACGGAATCCCGTATCTTTCATCAAAATCATCCCCGGCAGTCAAATATAAGTCCGATCTCCCCGAGAAAGATAACGAAATCCCGTATCTTTCATCAAAATCATTCAACGGCAGTCAAACGTAAGACCGATCTTCCCGAGAAAGATAACGGAATCCCGTATCTTTCATCAAAATCATCAACGGCAGTCAAACGTAAGACCGATTTCCCCGAGAAAGATAACGAAATCCCGTATCTTTCATCAAAATCACCGACGGCAGTCAAACGTAAGACCGATCTCCCCGAGAAAGATAACGAAATCCCGTATCTTTCATCAAAATCATTCAACGGCAGTCAAACGTAAGACCGATTTCCCCGAGAAAGATAACGGAATCCCGTATCTTCCATCAAAATCATCCCCGCCAGTCAAACGTAAGACCGATTTCCCCGAGAAAGATAACAGAATCCCGTATCTTTCATCAAAATCATCCACGACAGTCAAACGTAAGTCCGATCTCCCCAAGAAAGATAACGGAATCCCGTATCTTTCATCAAAATCATCAACGGCAGTCAAACGTAAGACCGATTTCCCCGAGAAAGATAACGGAATCCCGTATCTTTCATCAAAATCATCCCCGGCAGTCAAACGTGAGACCGATTTCCCCGAGAAAGATAACGGAATCCCGTATTTTTCATCAAAATCATCCACGGCAGTCAAACGTAAGACCGATTTCCCCGAGAAAGATAACGGAATCCCGTATCTTTCATCAAAATCATTCAACGACAGTCAAACGTAAGTCCGATCTCCCCGAGAAAGATAACGGGATCCCGTATCTTTCATCAAAATTATTCAACGGCAGTCAAACGTAAGTCCGATTTCCCCAAGAAAGATAACGGAATCCCGTATCTTTCATCAAAATCATTCCCCGGCAGTCAAACGTAAGACCGATCTCCCCGAGAAAGATAACGGAATCCCGTATCTTTCATCAAAATTATTCCCAGCAAGAAACGTAAGACCGATCTCCCGAGAAAGATAACGGGATCCCGTATCTTTCATCAAAATTATTCCCCTAAGCAAAGAAACGTAAGACCGATTTCCCCAAAGAATACGTCTGATTTTTCCCCAGCAAAGGCTAACAAAATCCCCAGCAAAGTCAACGGAATCCCAAAAGCCAACGGAATCTCGAGTAAATCTCGAACTACGAAAGGGCTTGATTCCCACAAGGGATACGTAGGTAGCCTATCATTAGGTCCAGCCACTCGACCAAAATGGTCACCCTCTACTTCGGCAGCAGACAAAGTCCACCGAAAGGCCATTTCAAATCAAGGTTCGAGGCACCGAAAACGCCATCATCAAGGTTCGAGGCACCTAAAATGCCATCATCAAGGTTCGAGGCACCTAAAACACCATCTTCAAGGTTCGAGGCACCTAAAATGCCATCTTCAAGGTCCGAGGCACCTAAAACGCCATCTTCAAGGTCCGAGGCACCTAAAACGCCATCATCAAGGTTCGAGGCACCTAAAACGCCGTCACCTCCAGGGTCAAAGACCCGAACTACGATTGGCTTGATTCCTCTTAAGGATACGTAGGTAGCCTATCATTAGGTTCAACCATCCGACCGAAAATGGTCATTCCTATCCCCAGCAGAGCGGATAGCCACCCGACCGAAAATGGTCATTCCTATCCCCAGCAGAGCGGATAGCCACCCGACCAAAAATGGTCATTCCTATCCCCAGTAGAGCGGATAGCCATCCGACCGAAAATGGTCATTCCTATCCCCAGCAGAGCGGATATACAATTTCAGCCATCCGACCAAAATGGTCATCTCTTATCCCCAGCAGAGTTTCTCTCCAGCAACCGACTGCAGAACTCGCTCATCAGGTTCGAGGCACCTAAAATTCCATCATCTCCAGGGTCAAAGATCCGAACTACGACTGGCTTGATTCCTCTTAAGGATACGTAGGTAGCCTATTAAATAGGTTCAGCCACTCGATCACTTGATCATCCTGCCAAATATGGAGCCTTACTCTTATCGACGACCCCGCTTCCTTCGAAAGCGCCGTCGCCGAGGGGCTACTGTAAGTGCTCCAATTTGAGCTTGTTAGTATTTTCGTTAGAAAATTAACGAAAGTTATAACATTTCTAACAATTTCTAACATTCCCAACATTTCTAACAAAACAAGGGCAAAGTGGGCATTGTTATTTAAGGATAAACCAAGGAAAGGAATCCAAAAAGCAAAAGAAATAAGAAAAACCAAAAATAGAAATGGCTGGAACAAAAACTGGCTATTTAATTTGAATTTTCAAAAGATTATTCCTTGTGTCCAAAGCCTGAAGCAGCATTTAATGAACAGTGCACGCTGTCAACCCAATCCGCGCGGACATGTTTGCATTTTTCAGAGGGCTATAAATTGAGCCCTCCAGTCTCAAAAATAAAAAAGAAGAACACATTTACTCAACTGCACTTTGGCGAAAATAGAGAGAAAACAGTGAGAATTCCATAGAATTGTCACCTTTTTCTCAACTATTCAACCAAAATCACACTCACTCAAACACTCTCATATTCAAGCCTCAAACACTCTTACTCTCAAGCCAAAAACTCCAAAACACAAAGAATATAGGTATAACCTCCCTCTTCTTACCCTAAATCTCTCATCCATGCATGCATTTTCAAGCTACAAAATGTAGTTCATTCATTTTCTTGTCTTAGATCCAAGAAGATCACCATGGAAGTTCATCTTCATGGATGATCTTCTACAAGGATCTACATTATTTTCAAAGTATTCTTACTTTCTTGCAAAGAAAACACATTTTCAAAACCCTAAAAATCATTTTCATACATCAAATCTCATTTTCAAAGGATAAAATTCCCCTTCCCAAGCAAATGAAGTGCTTAGTCCTAATGTAACCCAAGGATGGTTTGATATAGTTGATTCACCACTAAAATGTCAAGTGGTCACTAATCAAAACCTAGGGAAATGGGGACAAGCATGGATGCCAAATCCCCTTTAAAATCACATTTTCCTTCTTGAGAAGTTGCTGTCCAGTAGCAATTTTCTAAGACCCCAGTCCATGGTCTAAATTTTTGGACACAGATAAACTTGGAATTTGGAGTTGACTACAAAACACTTTTTGTAGCCAACATCCAGATCTTTCCAGAAATTATTTTACTTTATTTTTTGTGTGAGTAAAACTCCCTTTTTTAAATTTTCTTTTGAAGGTCAGATCACCAGTCTCTGGGAGTCCAGATCTCATATCTGAGATTTCCAGAAGGTTTTGAGTCCTCAAATCTTCTCCAAAATGAAAAATTCTTTCGTAGAAATCTTATTTGAGGTGTCTGGAAAAACTTTCATTCTTTGAGTTTTTCCAGATTATGAAGTTTTAAGGCCCTTGAATCCATTTCAAAATCAAGTGTCCACTGCCTTTTTCATTCTGGCAGAAGTGCTTTCCAACTTCCAAAAATCTTTTGAGTACCAAAACTCAACCCAAAAATCACACCAAAAATCATGGGATCTTTCGAAAGTCTAATAAAGAATTCCCAATTTTTACTTTTCTGAGTTTCAACATATTTTGGCCAAAACACACACACACATACACAACAAATGGTTTTTAGCTTGGAAGACTCGTTTTACGAGGCATTCCGAGTGCACACTAACGTCCTTCCCGGCATGTAACGTGACCTCCGAACCCAAATCTCTAATCTCGGGCATTTTTCAAAGTTTTGGCCCTTAAAACAAAAATGGCGTGGCGACTCCGTTTGATTTCAAAAATCGGGCACATCATCACAGGCATACACCTTGTTGATGTCCCAATCTTGGGATTTACCGTCTTGGTGGTCCTTCATCATTTTTATCTTGCTTTGAACAACAGTCTTTGCAGCTGAAATCTTGCAAGACTTCCTCACATCATCGATCTCCTTAAGATGATCCCCTTCACTCTTGGCCAAGCTGTCCAAAAGATCCTTTACCGTTTTCTCTTGCTCCTCTAAAGTCTTCACTTGTTTCTCCAATGCATTCCCCTGCTCTTTCACGTTATTTTCCAACAAAACCTTTTCCTTCCTAGCTAAAGTTGCATCTGACTTTGACTTCTTCTTGATCATCTCGTTTTCCTTCAACAAATCTTCCAGATACCCCATCACCTATGACATAAAGAGTCGACGTCAAAAGACATCATAAAACTATAGATTGATCAAAATATAAAGTAGCTGATGACAACTTACCCCAGTCGTAAAACTCATATATTTCTTCTTCATCTCTGCCAAGGGCAGTCCATCAAACACGTCTCCTAATTCAATCACCTCTTCTTGGATAGCCTTCCTCTTTCTCACTCTAGAACCGATACCAGCACTATCCTCTATTGTAGGAATCTTCTTGGGAATCATTGGTGGCTTCATCTCTATCTTAGGAGGTGAATCTCCAAACATAGCGTCAATGTCATCCAGATCAAAATCTGATCCCGAGGCAACTGGTTTGGAAACTGCACCAAAATATGAAGAATGTCAAGAAAAAGCATGCGCTAATTAAGAACGGAGTAAGAAGAAAACATGCTTACCTGTGGACATGATAACGGAGGGAGATGCCCTATCGTCTTCCTGAACAGCCAAAGGTGCTTCAACTAGGCCTCTGGGTGACCTCTTGTCTAGGGGCAATTTGAAGAAATTTTCAAGTTTTGCTAATGTGTCTTCCTCCGGTGGAAAGAGTTCTCCCCAGTCAATATCTACAAGAAAATAGAGAAAATTACGATTTCAGTATAACTCGAAATGGAGAAATCACAAAGTCAGAAATCAAAATACCTCCCTTATTCCATTTGCTTGGTATTTCGTCCCCTCCTTCAATTGATGCTCTATCAACAAAGAAAAATCTATTCTTCCATCCTCTATCATTTGAAGACGTCGTCGTCATTAGGGAACTCCTACCTGACCTTTTCTTATAAAGATATCTTTTGGACCCAAATGGCTGGAAATCATATGAATAAGCTATCTCACTAAGCCCTAGGTTCAAACCGTTTTCCCTATTGACTTTGATCACAAACGCAAAGATTCTCCATGCCATAGGCATTAACTGGACGTAAGCAAGCTGAGTTCTTTGGAAAAATTCAGTAATTAAAGAAGGAAAAGGGTAGCTAAACCCTAGGAGGAAGGGGTATTCTAGAAAACAAATCCAGTTTTGAGAAACTAGGTCAGGCCTAAGATTTACTGAGAAGGGGTGAAAGATAGCACCTTCAGGGAAGCAACATTGTCATTTTAGCGACTCGATTTGGGTGTCGCTCAACACGCATGTCTCCTCGTCTGGCTTAGAAATGAGGTTCTCACATACGAAATCCTCGAAATCAACCTCTATAGGCTCTTGTGGAGAAGGCGTACTTTTAGTCTTTAAAGAACTCCATCTAGTCCTACCCATGGTGACAAATAAATGAGAACGGAAACAATGGAGTCAAGAGAAGAGAGAAGGAGCGAAGAAGTTACCTTACAGAGGGTGTCGTCGTGAGAAGAAGCAATTGTAAGGTTTTGGAAGCTTTTAAATTAACCCAGCGGTTGTTTAAACCAAAGAGAGCTCTTTTTCCAAAAAACTGCATTTCCTAATTAAACTCCCCAATCGTCCAAATTACTCCACGTTTAATTATGGTTGTCAAATCATGCAGAAGTCAGGAGGCTTTTTTGAAAAACATTTGCCTCTTCAATTTTCGTGATAGGCAAATATTTTTGGGGACAAATTGTTATGGGTATTTTCAGCATGGCGACATCCTTTGTTGTTCCTGCATGTCAAGATGATATTCCACTGTAAGTATTTCATAATATTTATTTATTCATTTTATTTAATATTATTCATTATTATTTTACAGTAAATCAGAAGAGATAAAATCGGGATATGACCAAGCACGATCAACCTTTCTTCAACGTTAAGGAGGACTTGGTCTTTGGACGTTGTGAAGATAACTATGCATGCTGAGATTATAGGAACTTGTTATTATCTTTTTAAAGTCTTTATTATTTAAAGGTGACATGGAGATGAAAAAAGACACACATTCATGGTCACTCTACATACACACGGCTCGTAAACATCTCCATTGTCCTCCAACTTGTAACTACAATTTTTATAGTGAAACCTTTAAGGTTGGAGACCTAACTCCCAGGGTTTTTTCCGAAGAGGTTTTCATCTCTAAGGTTTTCCTCGTTAACAAAATCCTTGTGTCATTCCTTATTTTCATGCATTTGTTTCATTTAATCGAATTCCAAAGTCCCCTCCTTATTGTTTAAATCCATACACTTCCTAAGTTAAGATTCGACATTATTGTTTTTTTTTCTACCAAAACACACTTCAACTTTTAGGTTTCAAGTTCTTGGTTTAAAGCCTCAACCCGCTCAAGCAAGCCAATGTTATCCTAATAATGTTAAAAAAAAAGTTGGAAATTGTGAATGTGTGCCCAAATTCTATTTTTTGTGTTTTTTAGTTTGGATTCACGCGAGTTTGAAAACATCCGGTTTAATTTGAAAAACGGAGTCGCCACGCCATTTTGATTTCCTCAAAACTTTGAAAAAAAGGTTTTAGGGTTCGGAGGTTAAGTTACCCCTTGGGAAGAACGGATCGTCGTTCACCCAAGGTGCCTTGCCGTAGCAAGTCTCCCTAGATTCCATTTTTCGTGCTTGCTTGCGTGCTTTCTTGTGTGCATGTGTTGGAAAAAGGGGGGGGGGAATGTTCCAAGTTGTCTTCCGGACGTACAAACCATTTAGTTGGTTGTCGCTCGGGATTCCTTGGATTTTATGTGTTCGGGACTTTGATCCCGTCCTCATCTTGGACTTATGATCATCGCTATTTGACCTTGGGTCTTTGCGTGATCAAGAGAAGGACTCTCTTTTATAGTCCAAAATGAGATTCTTTAGAAAAGGAGTGTCCTTAGCCCATCAATCCTACACCTTGAGACGATTGAGCTTATATTGGAGCTATCATGCTCGTCTCAAGTGATAATCGGAGATATAGGGTTCAAGGTTTATCCCTTTCTAAAGAGATTGTGGCACCTTTAATGGAAGAAACGATGTAAAGATAGGATCTTTATACCGGTCCGTTCCGAAGGTTGCATCAAGTACCAATTGGGGACTAGGGGAATGCATGTTTTATAATAAAAATGACATTTTTAATGAAAAGATAACATTTTTGGGTGCAAAGGATGCTCTTTGATTTCAAAGGATGCTTCTTATGTAAAGAAAGGATTTTTAATGCAAAGGATGCATTTTTATGTGGAAAAATAGTGTTTTATATGCAAAGGATGCATAAAGACTACATTTTGAAAGCAAAGGATGCTACTTTGATTATTAAGACATGATTTTTAGTGCAAAGGATGCATCTTTGTACATGAAAATGGGTTTTAGGTGCAAAGGATGCACCTTTAATGTAAAGACATGATTTTTATATGCAAAGGATGCATTTTTATTGTAAAAAAGGGATTTTTAGGTGTAAAGAATGCATCTTTTATGAGCAAATGATGCAATGGTAATGCAAAGATCACATTTTTATGAGCAAAGGATGCAATGGTAATGCAAATAATGCAAAAGGGAAGGGAAAATGGTTCACATGTTCAAAGATATGATCTTTAACAACAAATATGCCAAGTCCCAAACAATATATAGCAATATATAAATGCAAGGAGCAAGAATCACATATAACAAATATAATGCAAGATAAGGGAGTGAGAGGTTACCAATGGTGATGACCTCTTCTTCTTTGGAGTTTGCCTAGTGGATGGACCAACTTTTGGAGGCTTCAAGGAGGAGGGAGGTGGCTTCTTGGCACTCTCAGCTTCCTGATTTTCGTAGGGGTGTTTTGGGAGAGTTTGTATGCTGAAAATTGTTATATCAAAATGGGTAGAGGAGGCCTCTATTTATAGGCAGTCTGGATAGAGCTAATGAGGCCGTGCGGCTAGGAGTTCCCTCCTAATGCAGCCGTGCGGCATTATCCCTTGTGACTCAGCATGTTTCTAGAATCATGCAAGGTGGCCTTTCTAGAAGGTTTTCCATATTAAGGAAAACGTGCTTTTTTAATTTAAAGCAGTCCCTTCATTCCTCGGAAGGTTCGGAACATTTTCGGGATTGCTCCCGAACTTTAGGAAAGTCCGGGAAATTGCCGGAAAACTTAACCGGAAGGCATGAGCCATATTTGGGTACTTACTGAAGCCCCTCGGCAACGTCACTTGCAGGGTGAGTGGGGTTGTCGATAGAAAAGGATTCGATCTGGCGAATGTCGAGACGGATTAAGTGACCAAGGTGGTCGAGTGGCTGAACCTTTGGAAGGCTACCTACGTATCCCGGAGGAATCAAGCCAGGTCGTAGTTTGGAAATAGGATCCACAGGGTAATGGCGAAGAGAAACTGGTCTCTTGCTGGGGAAAGAGAAGGTGACCTGGGAGGTCAAGCGACTGATCCTACTGGGGATATGCTAGAAGTGACCGATGTGGTTGGATATATGGACCTCTACGAGGGGCTACTTTACCACTGAGGAGTGATGAATGACAAAGGGGCGACCAATGTGGTCGGATGGCTGGACCTTTATGAAAGGCTACCTCACTACTGAGGAGCGGTGATGGAATAGGGTGACCATTGCGGTCGAATGGCTGGACCTTTTATGAAAGGCTACCTCACCACTGAGGAGCGATGATGGAATAGGGTGACCACTGCGGTCGAATGGCTGGACATTTTATGAAAGGCTACCTATGTATCCCGGAGGAATCAAGCCTTGGTCGTAGTTCAAGCATCACTAGATAGTTAGGAACGATGTCTAGGATCCTTGAGGTTTTGACAATTAATAGAGGTTGTCACCTGAGTTGACTAAAGCTTACGTCACTATCGAGGAGATAGAGGTAGCTAAAGTTTGGAGAACTTGAGTATACTTCTCAATCTGTGATAGAGGTAGCTAAAGTTTGGAGAACTTGAGCGTACTTCTCAATCTGTGATAGAGGTAGCTAAAGTTTGGAGAACTTGAGCGTACTTCTCAATCAGTGATAGAGGTAGCTTAAGTTTGGAGAACTTGAGCGTACTTCTCAATCTGTGATAGAGGTAGCTTAAGTTTGGAGAACTTGAGCGTACTTCTCAATCTGTGATAGAGGTAGCTTAAGTTTGGAGAACTTGAGCGTACTTCTCAATCTGTGATAGAGGTAGCTTAAGTTTGGAGAACTTGAGCGTACTTCTCAATCTGTGATAGAGGTAGCTTAAGTTTGGATAACTTGAGCATACTTCTCAATCTGTGATAGAGGTAGCTTAAGTTTGGAACTTTGACAATTCGGAGGTTGTCACCTAGCGTCATTCCGTTATAACGGAAGTAACGGAGGCGACTGGGGAGGAAAGTCTATTTGCTTAGGAGATAACGGATATCTTTTGGAAAACGACGTTATCCTAGTTAAAGGATAACAGGAATTGTATGCCCAAGTGGAAAGTCCAGGGGCAAAACAGTAATTTCTGCTCAGGGCAAAAGAAGCCGCCCGGCATGAGACGGGGGCAAAAGAGGCCGCACGGCTAGAAGTTTAATTTTTCCAGATTATTTAAAATCAGATTTGAACGGGCATTGGGCATTGTTGCCGCCTTCTGTTGCCGAGGAAGAGAGAGAGGAGGGAGAGAATTTTTTCAAAAATCCTTCAATCCCTTTGCTTCTACTGATTTAGAATGGATCCGGAGGGGAATCCGATGCCAAGGAAAGCAAGGAGGAACATCTCCGAGGCCGATCGAAGGAGGATGAGAGAGCTTGTCCGCACGGAGAGGAAGTATGACTTCCTTACACCTCCATCGGAGCTTTATCCGGGCAGGAGGGAGCACAAATCGACGAATCCTCAATCGGTTGGGGTAAGCATTCTTAATTTGCTCAATTCCGTCGATTTTGATTGAGTTTTGATTGATCTAGGGCTTGACCCAAATTTTAGGATTTTCTCGAATTTTCCTAGGATTTTTGATGATGATTTTGAAATCTTGATGATTAACCTATGAGGCTAAGAAGATAAACGAACATGCATGTGAAATTTATTTGAAAAATAATGAGAATGGCCCATTTTTTTTTCGAAAATAAAGTAAGAATAGATAATTGTCTAAAATGTGACGGAGTCCTTGCATGTGCTAGAACTAGGTCAATTTTTGATCATGGATGATAAAACGGGATTTTGGACGATGAAAAGGATTCATGCATGCCATATTTTTGAAAAAAATTAATGCTTATGTGCAAATAATTTTGAAAATCAGAATTTTGTGCTTAGGAGAGCAATGTGCTTGACATGACATGTTTCAAGTGATGAAAGACACATTTTCCATGCATAGGATGCTAAATTTTTTTTTTATGAATGCTTTTCTTTTTGAAAATATGTGCACTTTTGAATATATGCATGCTTTTTAAATGAGATGAAGGACTGACACATTTCTTTTGCTGTGCTTGTCTATAGGAGAACAAATCTAGGGGGCCTTCTGAGATTGCTGTGAGGCTGTGGGAGAGGATGCCCGATTTTAAGAAGGATGGGGTGAACCCCAAGCAGCTAGTGAGGGCTACTGGCCTTGATTTGTTCATTGAGGCTATCGGCAGAGGAATTCATGTGACCTCGAAGAGCAAGGGCTTGATCCAGGCCCTTTCGAAGTTCTGGTGGGACACCACCCATAGCTTTCACCTTAGCTGGGGGAGCTGACAGTGACGCCTGCAGATTTTACTGCTATCACTGGCTTACAGTTCACCGGAAGGCCTGTGACCTGGAGAAACCACATCACGGCGGAGGAGTTTAGAGCTCTAGTTGGGCTTGATCTTCAGCCTAAGGGACTGTGAATGGAGACAAGGAACGTCGAGGTGGCAGTCCATAACTGCATGCAGGGATTTGCTGCTAATGAGGTGACGGCCCACCAGCTTACGAGAGCTTTTCTGTGGTTGATGCTGTCAGTCACCATCTTTGCCAATTCTGGGACTTTGGCTTTGGTTTGCCTTCTTGACTCCTTGGAGGATGTGGACGGGATTGGGACGGTCTCTTGGGGCGAGGCCGGATTGGCGGAGCTTTACTTCTCCCTGACATGTACAGCCGGAATAAGGCTGCTTCGATGGATTGCTTCTCCTTTGCTCTTGTGGTATTCTCACCTTCTTTCCTTTCTCTTTCCCTTTCTGTCTTTGAGACTTTTATGAGAGAAAATGACCCTTCTATGTTTTGAACATGCAGGTCTGGTTTTGCGAGGTGATTAGGTTCTTTCCGTGGAACTAGCAGAGTGATTCTACCATCTTTCCCGCTATAATCCGCTGGAGGGGAGATGCGAGAGACAAGTTCACCGGGAAGACCCGGATCACCTTTGACTACAAGATGGTTAGACAAGTCATCAACAGGGATGGGCATGATGGAGTGGACTTCTACCCTTGGGGGAGGTATCCAGAGATTTTGCTAGGAGATGCCTTGGAGGCGACTAGACAGAGGCGATGGTTGACCGGGCTGACATGTGATGTCATATACTTGGGGGACCGCTTTTCCAGGCAGCATGGCCATATCCCTCCATTGGATACCATTACTCCCCTCGATCCTCCAGCACGGATGCTGCAGCCCAGGGACTGGCCGGCGGATAAGATAGCGAGGTATCAGGCAGGTGTAGCAGCTGAGGAGTATTTTGACTTGGCCACCCCTTATGCTACCTTTGTAGAGCAGCGATTGAGGACACCACAGAAGCTAGTGAAGCTGGCTGTCACTCAGGGGTATGGGGAGGCCGAGCCTACTGACCCGCCGATGCCTCCTGCTCATCTCTCTTATGTGGTTAACGGGGTACCGAGGAGGTTCAGGATACCTGTCCCCGACACAAGGGAGCCCCAGTATACTCTGCCGCCGGACAGCACCGTGAGTACACTTTTAGGGTCTTTTCCCTTTTTTTTTTAGACTTCTTTGCTTTTTGCAAATCTGAGATTTTTCTGAGATTTTCATCTCTTTTTTCTCAAGTTCCAGCTCGCACTTATGATGGCTTGGTTAGGCAGAACAGGGGCTAGAAGGATGTATGCCGGTCCCTCTTGAAGAAGCTGGCTTGCGCTTCAAAGGATGCAGCGAACGTGCTGGAGCCCGTGCACAAAAGGAGGCATGTCGGGAGCACGGCATCCACCTCATCGGCTTCGGAGTACTCTTCCAGTGCCTTGCCTCGGGGGCAGGGACCTAATGCCGGCATCCTGGAGCAGCTAGCTGAATATGAACATGTGAATGTTCATCTTTTTGATGTGAGTGATAGCGAGGATTTGATGAGAGAGGCGAGCTTCTATGAGCTGAGTAGTGATGAGGAGGAATCAGAGACCTAGGAGGTCTTTAGAATTGATCTAGTGGGAAAGAAACAAACAATGAACAATTTTATGCACATTTTGTTTATTTTTTGCTTTATTTGGGTGCCGATGGGGCGAAAACAATGTATTACTGTTTTATTTGCTTTTCTAATTTATGCTTTATGAATTTGCATATTACTTGAGCCTCAGGGCAGTTTTTTGCTTGGAATTGGGGCTGAAACTGGGCCAAAATGATCTGTGATGACAGATAACTGCATGGTTGGTGTTTGGATATGTTTTTGTACAAGTTTTTGTTGGAAAGGTGGGGTGAAAACTCCCTTTGGGCAGCAACTTGGATTGCTGCAGATTTTTTCTGCAGAGAGCAAATGAAGCCGTGCGGTCTGGTCCTGGAAGCAAAAGAGGCCGTGCGGCTTACAGTTCTGTCTGGACTGGTCTTTTTCAAAATAAAATCAAGGCTTGGCCATTTCATTTCATTTTCACTCTAGACTTGTCCCAACTGTTCCCAGAGCACATATTTGACCTAAAGACATCAACTTTGATCATTTTGCAATGGAGAAACCCGTTAGATTGCAAAAGGGGAAAAGAGACCGTTTTCTGTCCGATCTTCAATCTTGGGTGAGATATAACTTTCAATCTCACGAGGGGCTATTCGATTCTACTTTCAAGATCAAATCTTTATGGCATTTGAAGGATCTCCCGCCTGATTGGGACCTTTTGAGAGCAGCAGCAAGGTTTTGGGACTTCCGGAAACACGTTTACTGCTTTTCTTACAATGAGATTGTCCCAACCTATGAAGACTTCTGAGCCTTGATTGGGGGTCCAGAAATTGAGGCTATATCGATTCCTCTGATCGAAGATGTGCCGGTGGCGGCAAAGCTTGCATCTTTTCTGCAAATATCTCTGGTAGAGGCTGAGGGGATGATGATAGCTCCGGATAGGATTGACCTTTCTGATATCCCGGGCAGGTTTGGGTCCCCAGATATGGCCATGACCACGGTGACAATGGATTCATTTATCTTCTGCATATTCTCATCCCTGTTCACTGTTGAGTCCGTGGGAGTCTGTCATGGTGGTCTCTTGGACATGGTTAGGGATTGCAAGGCTGGGAAGGACATTGTCCCATTGGTTTTGGGTGAGACCCTGCACGGCATTGATAGGATGGCTAGAGGAGACCGTTTCATGAGGTCTGGGAGTCCGGCCGGGTTGACTTTATGGCTGTAGGAGAGGCTCGGGGCATTGCCAGGGGCTTTACCGACTCAATGCCCTTGGGTGATTTCTCGGAGGGGTTTGCCTAGACAGCAGGACCAGGGTGACTGGGAGCTGATGATGGCTAGGTTATCCACTTCGGATATTCGCTGGTGGGTACCTCACTGGAGGTTGCAGACCAGGAGGACATTTCAGGAATCCTATGTGGTGAGGGTTCCAGGGCTTTGTTGGTCATCCTTCTACATACCCTGCTTGGTATCCAGGCAGTTCGGGACCTTAGAGGAGCCGTTGGGTGATTGGGAGGACATCCGTACCATGGAGGTGATGTCCTTAGACATGAGGGATCCAGCCAGCTTTTCATTCTTCTCGAGGGCTTGGACATATAACATTTTCCCACCCAGGGCTATCCTCAGGAGCAGGAAGAGTACCATCTTAACCACGGCCTACTTGGATTGGTACGAGAGGGAGATGGGAGCGACTCAAGTCATATTGGGAGAGAGGCGTCAGGCTTTATTGGGGGCTGACTGTGACTCGAGTAGGACTCTGAGGGAGACTGAAGCTAAGGCGAGTCGCCATAACCAGTCGGGTGACCTTATCAGAGATATGGAGGCTCGATATAAGAGGCTTTCTGAAGTCGCTCCCTTGACTGAGGCTCATAGGGAGGAAGTGCGGACTCGTGCCCGTATTGAGAGGGCACTTATTGACACAGGTTTGATGGAGGCTCCAGTGAGGATACCGGAGATCGGGATGAGGGAGACCGACATCATGGAGAAGAAAAGATAGAAAACTCGACGGGGTCGAGGTAAAGGGAAGAAGACCAAAGAAGACTCAGTGAATGACAACTGACAGATCTTTTCTTAGGATTCCCTTATTGTCATTTGCAAACACAGTAGTTTATTAGGCATTTTATTGTATTTTAGATCTTTGTAGCAGGTTAGCAAAGCCAAGAGTAGACCGTGCTTGAACTCATCAAGAAGTTTTTAACTTGTAATGAACAAGAGATATTATCTTAGAAATTAATCAAGACACAATTTCATGGAAATTTCAGATGTCTTATTGATTAGGACCCGTTTTATGAAAACTTGAATGTCCTTCATTATTTATTATTTTAGGACGCATTTCATGGAAACTTGATCGCCCTTTTTTATTGTTTAGACCGAACCATAAATGGCTGCCTACGTTCCCCTTTTACAAGAAAGACTAAGGGGCTCAGGTCTTCGTAGTTCATTCTGGTGAACTATCAGGATTAGGTCTTTTGGCCTTTTCTTTTATTATTTTTTTTTGTGTGCAACCCTGTTTTTTGCCTAGACCGACCCTTTTTGAATTTTTCAGCCTAGCTGGGCATTACTCTTTTTGCACTAAGATTTTTTTATGTGCAACCCTGTTTTTTGCCTAGACCGCCCTTTTTGGATTTTCACCCTAGCTGGGTATTACTCTTTTTGCACTAAGATTTTTTTTTCTTTTTCTTCTTTTTTTTTATTTTAGACATAGTACCTTCGGAGCTTATCACCGTTGACTGGGTGGATAAAGGGATTGCCGTCCAGGTCTGCAAGCTTCATTGCTCCTCCTGATAGTATCTTCTGCACCACACACGGGCCGATCCAAACGGGTTCCCATTTTCCCAGGGGGTTGTCTCTGGTAGGGGGCTTCACTTTCAATACTAAGTCAACCTCTTTAATGTCTCTGGCTTTGACCTTTTTGTCAAATGCTTTGGCCATTCGCCTCTGATAGGCTCGGGTGTGCTCCATGGATTTTAGCCTTCTTTCATCGAGCAGGGCCAACTCATCATGCCGGCTACGTAGCCATTCTACTTCGTTGACACTGTTTTCCAGGAGGACCCTTAATGACGGGATTTCCAACTTCATTGGTAACACTGCTTCCATCCCGTAGGTTAGGGCAAAAGGAGTTTCTCCTGTGGCTGTTCTGACAGACGTTCTGTAGCCCCAGAGTGCCAGGTGCAGCTTTTCGAGCCAATCACGACCACAGGTGGCCATTTTCCGGATGATCCGTTCGAGCGTCTTATTAGCAGCTTCCACGGCTCCATTAGTCTGAGGTCTGTATGGGGATGACTTGTGGCGAGTGATTCTGAATTCTGACAGTAACCTATCGCAGTCTCCTTCAAAGTGAGACCCATTATCAGAAATGATCTCATTGGGCACCCCATATCTACACATTATATTTTCCTTGATAAACTGGGCCACCTTCTTGGAAGTGAGGACCTTGTAGGTGTAGACACCCCATTCTGAACACATCGGGTCATATTTATACCACTCTAAGTCTCGCTTTGAGTCAAGAAGTAGAAATCCACCATTTCGTCATGTTTTGTTAAGTTTTGACTAACTATCATTAGTTTGGGACTAAACTGCATACGAGATAACGAGGAAAGGACAAGATTGTCCACAGGAGCAATATCTCGCCGCGAGATGGCGTGTCTCACGCGAGATATCCTCCCTCTGCAGCATGCAGAAGGCAGTTTTCTCTTCGATTTCAACCTCTTTCGGGATAAAACCTTATCCATCCGGCCAACCAATAGGATTTGGAGTCTAGAACCTTCTGATAGGGTTTTACCTCTCCACTTCTTCCTATCCATCACCTATAAATACTTGGTGACTTCCAAGGTTCAAGGGATCCCCGGAAAAACGACAAATTTTCACAACACACACATATTTTGTTGGTTTCTTTCCCTGAAAGGTTCCTACAAAATCACCCTAAAACTCACCTCAAAGTTTGTTTGTCAACCTTGTTGATAAACAAACATCAAGACCCAAGTCAAGGATTGAGGCGAAGCTCTGTCCGTATCGAGAGTCGATTTTAAACTTGAGTCGAAACTCTGCCCAAATCACCTCACGCAAGGTAAACCCCTAAATCCCTTTCTAATTGATTGTTAGAGTGGTATAAATCTATTGAATCTAGGATCGGCCTAGAGCCTCTCCAAATCATGGAGATGGTCTCGAAGCAATCGATCCTACATTCCGTTTAACCCCGTTAAATGGATCTTTTATTGTTTAAAATATTTTTCTTCTTCCTTTTTGAAAAAATCTCTTTTCTTTAGCAAGACCAATCTCCGGATTGGGTGGAATGGATGCTCCTTGACCTACCCATTCCATAACCTAAGACCCGAACCCAAATCTCTTTCAAAATGGTTTTTCTATGTTCTCCAAACGAATAATATAGGTGGCGACTCAAAAAGATAAAATTCTTCTCACAACGCTATAGTGGAGACTCCGCTGGGGACTTAAAATTAAGAGGCTTAAACTTGCGTCAAAATTAAAAGAGAGGTTTTCAAAAAAAAAAATTGTAAATTCAATTTTCTGCTCTCAGACGAGGCATATCTCGCACGGGATATCATATCTCGCGCGAGATATCGCCTCGGCAATCTGGTTGTTTTCTGGTTTCTCCCGTTCATCTCATAGTCCAAGACGAGAGCCGAACATGCAAGAGGGATTCCAGAATTCATTATCTGCAGAGTTCCCACATCTTAAGGCCTCCCTTAAGGTGTAGAACTCGAATCTTTATTTCATTTAAATAATCGATTATTATTTATGAACTGCGTGTGATTGGGTTTTATTTAATTAAAGTCCGGTCCATTGGGGATTCGGGAGTTGTAAATTAATTTATTTATTTCTCTTTATCTCTCCTTATGTGGAACTACGACGGCCTGAGTCTTCCTTATTTGGGAGAAACATAGGCAACCACTTGGTGCGGCCACTATCTGTTTTTCTTTTATTTTTTCAAAAAAAAATCTCTATCTTGTCTATCACCTAGATTGACTCTCACACACGCGCACTCATATTATAACTGTCATTGCACTGCATACCCTCTATAAACCCGGGACCCACACTAAGGACGGATGACGGTAACCACCCAGTCGCCGGTCTCTCCGAAGTTGGACCATCCCACTCCGCGTATTCAATCCACTTAGATTGTCATATCGCGGGGAGCCTAGCCTTCCAGTCCTGCATCGCCACATATTCATGTAGATTGTTCTTTTAGGATCACTCCGTGACCGGTCGGTTTTGACTCGGTGGTCTTTTTCTTGTTTTTGATCAAAGCAAAGCCATGTAAAATTGACAATAAAGAAGGACTCGGAAAAGTCCCTTCGGAAAAAGTCCCTTCGGAATGACCCTTGCGGATGTCCCTTTGGAAAAATATATACATATAATCCTTCGAAAAACGATCTTACATGGCTTTGTTTTACAAAAATCAGATTGATTGCTTAGTCGTTAGGTTCTGATAAAGGCCTTAGAAACCCCTCAAAATAGATTTTCCGTTCCGACCAAAATTTAGGTCTAAATAAAAATCGACTTTCCGTGTGATTATCTCGCGCGGGACGACATATCTCGCGTGGGATAATGCCTCTGTTTGCTGAAACTGAGCCTGAGCCGTTTAAGCCTGCTTCCGACTCGTTGGGGCTAGATTTGATCCTGATATCGTCTCTGCATCTCTTCTGTCAGTTTTCCGAAGCTACTCAACTTCAAGACTCCCAACACAATGTCTACTGAAAAGCATGTCATCACCAAGAAGGACCTTGAGCAACACACTCTCCAAGATTTGACCAAGTCTCTTGTCGCTGAGATGGAACATGTGGAAGGTTGGAGAGAAGCCTTTGATTTGCCCACCACTCGCATTGCTAGGGATTTCCGGAAGATGGAAAGTGATTCCGACAGTGGACGATCATCCGTGCAAGAGGAGCTAAGTGACATCAAAACTCAACTTGCCAAAGCCCTGCAGCAAATTAACGACAATGACTCGTGGCATCACATGGAAGAATCCATCCAAGCTGAAAAGACAAAGATGCTGATTGAAGAGCTCGAGGAAGTCAAGAGCGAACTCGAAACTATGACACAAAAGTGAATCAACCTTGAAGCCCACATTGAAGATGACATTGATGAAAGGGTCAAGTTTTTCCTCAATACTCTCTATCGTGACCTCAAAGAGCAAATGGAGGAAGAATATCAGTCTCGCCACCTCGTCTTTGTGCAACACTACGAGAATCATATCCGAGATCTCCATAATCAAATGGCTAAGCGAAGGAAGGGGAGGGTTTTCTCCGACATCGAAAACATCACTCTTGGTCATCTCTTCAGAAGTCTTCACAAGGACGGAAAGCTGAAACCGATAGAAGGATACATACCTAAGAGGGAAGGTCGATCTCCACACCTCTATTGATACTACCATCAATGCAATGGCCATCACACCAATGATTGTTTCAACCTGAAGAATGCAGTCCAAGACTTGATTGACAACGATGCCATCAGAATTTGCCCAAGTGGTGGAATAGTTTGGATGAGTTCAAACAAATGAGGAGTCTCTTTTCCTTTCAGTTATTTACTTTTCGTTACAAAAAAGAAACGGTTAGTAGTCTAGTTTAGCTTAGTCGGGTACTACTTGCCTAAAGACTTCATTTGTGGGCAAGAGTATCAAGTTTGCTTTTCAATAATAGTTAGTCAGTATTTTCCTTTTTCAATTCTGATTACTTCTTTGAGATCGAGAAAGAAGGCACCGTGAATGTCATAGAAACTTGCAACGAAAATGACTACTCCAAGGCACTTTGGTTTTTCGGAAGCCTTCCTGTCTGGAGAATGATGCTAGCACAAGGATACTTTCCTGGATTGGGGCTTGGAAGGGATAACGGAACCACCACCGGTTCCCCCACTTCACACAAAGCATGGCCTAGGATACATCACTTCCATCCACGATGGAGATGACGAAGAAGAGTGGGGTTTCACTCAAATCAAGTGGGAAGGAACCACATACAAAGGCCACAAAGACCCAAAGGCCAAGAATTGCAACCTCGAGCCATATCGAAAGACACTCAATGGCTACTTCGTTCGAGAAGGGGAAAGTATTCCCTACTTTATCTTTTTAGAACCATGGACTGATGATAAAGGAAAGCGCCAACCGGGTTTTGAAATCTTCAGCGACTGCGATGCTTCTCCAGATGAAACAGAACCCGTCACACTAATCCCTAATGATTTGTGGGGCACGAAGGCAGAAATGACAAGTGAATGGGACTTTGTGTTGGGAGAAGACATCTTTGCGGCAGGTTCCACGACCTGTGCTTAGGTTAGAAGACGACGGATCCATGCAATCTCCAAGGGGGACGCTCCAACGGTTGATTACACAAGACTAATACGTAAATGTGATGAGCCAATTCTAAGCGGCACGTCACCGGAGGACCAGTTGTTGATGAAGACTTCATGATCAAAGAGCTTGGTTGCACTCCCCATCCCCGCAGGAAGATAGGCCCTGTAACTTTCACATTAGAAGCAGGCTCCACCTCTGATGAACTCACTCAAGAGGAAATCGAGGCGATGGCCGAACATGTATTCCCTTACTTCCTTAATGAAAACTTTGATCTTTCCGAGTACCCTGAGATTGCTAACATCGTGAATGATGAATTAACTAATAATAATCAATATAACGAACACGTTAATAATGAATCATACGATGAGATAGATCAAGAAAACGAACAAATCTTAAAAGAATTAGCTAAGCAAGTAGGTCGTTGTGGAAAGAATGGCCCTGTTGACGATGAGGAAATGCAAACGGTTAATCTTGGGACAACAGAAGCCCCCAGAGAAACAAAGATCGGCAGCTTCTTCAAGGGGGAAGATTGAGAAACCTTGACACGGCTCCTCAGAGAATATGTCGACGTCTTCGCTTGGTCCTACAAAGATATACCTGGGTTGAATCAGTCAATTGTAGAACACAAGATACCGCTGCTACCTAACGCCAAGCCAGTCAAACAGAAACTACGCAGAATAAAGCCGGAATGGTCAATGCAAGTAAAAGAGGAAATCATGAAGCTCTTGAATGTAGGGTTTATCAAAGTGATTGAGTATCCGGAATGGCTTGCAAACACGGTACAAGTAGCCAAATCAAATGGGAAAATACGAGTCTGTGTCGATTTCAGAGACTTGAACAAGGCATCCCCTAAAGATGACTTCCCGCTACCAAACATAGGCATGTTGGTCGATGCCACAGCCGCATACAAATTCCGCTCATTCATCGACGGTTTCGCAGGGTATAACCAATTCCTCATGGCAGAGGAGGATCAACACAAAACAGCATTCACCTCACCTTGGGGAACGTTTTGCTACACGGTCATGCCGTTTGGTCTCAAGAACGCTGGGGCTACCTACCAAAGAGCAGTCACGATACTATTCCACGACATGATCCACAAGGAAATAGAAGTATACGTGGACGATATGATTATTCACTCAAAGGGGACAGATGGTCAACACTTCAGGAATCTCAGAAAATTCTTCAATCGACTGAGACAGCACAAGATGAGACTCAACCCCACCAAATGCTCATTCGGAGTGGTCAAAGGGAAAGTCTTATGGTACATGGTCACAGAGCGTGCCATAGAAGCAGACCCCGCCAAGATAAAAGCCATAACAGACATGCCTCCACCCAGAACACAGAAAGAAGTAAAGGTATTAGCGGATCAGCTGGCCGAATTTCCTTGCGATGAAGTGAAGGGGGAAGACCCGCGATTCCCTGCTGAGGACATCATGAGTATAGAAGAAGAAAATAAGTGGCAATTATTTTTCAATGGCGCAGCCAACAAGAGAGGGTTCGACATTGGAATGTTGTTGGTAGACCCTAACGACATATATACTCCACTGGCAATACGTCTTGACTTTGACGCCACCAACAACACCGCAGAATACGAAGCTTGCATAGCGGGGCTTGAGGCAGCCCTAGAACGCCACGTGACTGAACTCGAGGTATTTGGGGATTCCCAATTAATCATCAATCAGACATTGAAGAAGTGGAGGGTCCAAGATCCAACCCTTCAAAGATACAGTGCCCACCTCCAAGAGTTGACGCAACGGTTCCAGGATGTCTCATTCCACTATCTCCCTAGAGACAAAAATCGGTTTATTGACGCATTGGCCACTCTCGCTTCCTTGGTCGAAATTCCTAAAGGGAAGGCAGTCAAACCCTTCAAAGTAACACGACGTGCAACTTCTGCCTACTGCGCCGTTATCGATCTCCATGACTGCAAAGACAAATGGATAGCCGAATGTACCATTGTCGAGAACTCCGAAGAGAAACCATGGTACCATGACATTTGGCATTTCATCCTAGATGGAACCATCCCACCTGAGACAGACCAAAAGACTCAGATCACCCTCAAAAGGTTGGCTGCTAATTACGTCATCACTGCTGGCCGTCTATTCAAGAAACATTCCCAAGGAAACCTTCTCTGTGCCACCAAGGAAGAGGCCCGAGAAATAATGGACCATGTACATCAAGGCATATGCGGAACCCACATGAGCGGAAACATGCTCGCCAAAAAGATCATCAGACAAGGGTACTTTTGGCTAACCATGGAAGCCGACTGTACCAGAATGGTCAAGAAGTGCCACAAGTGTCAGATACACGCCAACCTTCAGCATGCACCGCCTTCCTTACTGTACCCTATGACTTCTCCTTGGTCATTCTCTACATGGGGGATAGACGTGATTGGAAAGGTCACACCCGTAGGAGCTAACGGACATTGCTTCGTCCTAGTAGCCATCGACTATTTCACTAAATTGGTTGAGGTCGCCTCCTACAAAGTTCTGAATGCCAGAAAGGTCGCAGAATTCATCAAGCATAACATCATCTGCCGGTACGGGGTTCCGCAAGAGATGATATCTGATAATGGGTCACACTTCGAGAAGGAAACCGATCGTCTCCTAACCGAGTACAAAATCACAAGGCATAAGTCATCTCCTTATAGGCCTCAAACAAATGGAGCAGTTGAAGCCGCAAACAAGACAATCGAAACCATCATCAGAAAAATGGCAGTCACTGGGAAAGACTGGCCCGACAAGTTACCTTTCGCACTGTGGGGATACCGCACTTCAGTCCGAACAGCTACATGAGAGACTCCCTATGCCCTCACATTCGGAATGGAAGCTGTCTTGCCAATAGAATTGGAAATACCATCACTACGGGTTCTCCTAGAAAACCAAGTGAACGAAGTCGACTGGCTAGAAAGCAGATACGAGGAGTTATCCCTGCTAGACGAAAGAAGGCTAAAGGCAGTCGAGCACACCCAAGCTTACCAAAGAAGGATGGCAAGAGCATTCAACAAAAAGGTCAAGACAAGGAACATCAGAGTAGGTGACCTGGTTCTCCGTGAGCACCGTCCTGGACCTTTCAAGCTGTAAGGCAAGTGGGGACCAAGATGGATAGGACCCTACATTGTGAAGAAGATATTCTCTGGGGGAGCCCTTCAGCTGGTGGACTTAGACGGAGATCAACTACCGAAGCCGGTCAACATGTACAAGCTCAAGAAGTACTTCACGTGACTTGGCCTCCTAAAAAGAAATCGCTCGCTAGGTTGAAAATCCCGAAAAGGACGGCCTACGCAAAAATCAGAGCTCGCACAAGAAAAGAAGCCCGCTAGATTAAAAACCCGAAGGGGCGGTCTAGGCAAAAGAAAGGGTATGCATAAATAAAAAAAAAAAAAAAAAAAAGAGGGGGGCATTATCTCGCGCGAGATTACCCTTCGGCAGGAAGCCGTATTTTGTCATTTTTTCTCTCAAAAAATGAACTACGTTAGACCTGAGCCTCTTATTTAATTGCTGTAAAAGAGGAACGTAGGCAGCCTTCGGGTTCGGTCTAATCAAATAAATAAATCTACTTTTGTCCATTTATTAATCGAATGCATTTTATTAATGACAAAAGGGAAATCCTAACCACAACGACTAATTTGCTAAGCTAACAACCTTGAAAAAATACTAATAAAATAAAAACTATTGATCTATCAAAGCAATCTCTTGGTACTCCTAAAGATCTAGCCTTTAATTGACTTGGTAGGCCGGCGGACATGATCTCCAACATCTTCGCGATCCTTCCTGCGCTTTGAGCCCCTCAAAGCAGAACATCCCTCGAGGCGATCAAAGACAGACTCCGAAAGCCTCTTGAAGACATTGGGCCTGTCTAAAGCTTGCGTCTTTCCAGGCATCCCTTTGCCTCGCCTCTCGTACAAATCCCTATCGAGAAAATCCTGAGTTGGATCGGTTCGCACGTTAGTAGGATCGGACAGAGCCTAGCTCCTTCGCAAAATACTGCTAGCTACAAAGGAATCCCCTAGCAGTGAAAGCCGCAAATCATCAATCTTCTCTGCGCTTGGGTGACCGGTATGAAGAAACCAATCCAAATACATATCGGATAAGGAGATGCTTGCATTAAAAGTCCGAAGGTTCGACCAGCGGTCCCGACTAGTTCCTTCACCCCATGCTTGAGCTAGCGCCTGCGCAAACTCTACACGAATGTAAGACACTTCACGAGAAGCTCCTTCAAAAAGATAAGTGTCCTGCAACTGACCAAACTGACGGAGCACCCGCTTGGGAAAATAAAAGGAGGAATCTCGCAAACCCGGAAGAACAACCCTGTCAAAGCCCTTGGTATTGGCAACGTACTTATTCAACCTCCAATAAGGCGAACACCAAAGAACGTCAGCCATTTCGGTCTTCGCAATCAGCTCAGCCCATTCATCCGCTGAAAGATCCTTGATCAATAACTTTCGCGTATGATATGTGAAAGGGGAATATTCTAATGGGGGGCCTACCAGCTTGAGATGCTCCCTAAGCCAGATAGTCAACAGAAGAGGACTCCCTTGAGTCATGGCACCGGTCCTATGCAGCTCATCAAGACCATGCAGGGTTTCGCCCAAGATTAGCGGGATAATGTTCCTAGAACGTTTTCTAGCCTGCAGAACAATTTCCACCAGTTGGGAGTCAACCAAGCCATCCCTACATGTAAACAGAACATCTCCGAAAAGAGAAAGGGCCAGAAAATTCCGCTTGTAGACATGAAAAGCATCATCATCCGAATCACCGCTAAAGCGTTCTGGAAAAGAAGAGCAATCAACCCACTTGCGGTGAACCAACTCATAGCAAGTATCAAGGGGGATCCCTAGCAATTCATTCAAAGCCTCCGAATGATTCCTATGGTACTTAGGAACAGCAATCTCACCGGTCAAAGGCATATCCAAGATAATGGCAAATTCCTCCACAGTAGGCACCATCTCATTCAAAGAAAAATTGAAAAGATGAATAGAGGGATCCCAAAATTGAGCAGCACCCTGCAAGAGATTCCAATCCGGTTGGAGGTTCTTCAAGGTAAAAAGGATTCTGAATCCGAATTCTGCAATAAACCTATTACGAGATCGGTTGCGAAACGACCTCACAAAATCTCTAGATGCTTGCTTGAAAGATTCAATCGCTTCAGATGACAGAGAAAAATCATCGACAATCATGGACGTTGGGGCAATCTCCTTGGAAGCCATGGATCGCAGGGTTGAAGAAAAAGACAAGAGTTTCACCCTAACAGAATATCTCTAGAGTTTGAAAGGCTAGAATGAGGTATCTGGCCGGACTACAGGATGATTTTATAGGGAAAACTGACAAAATCCTGTTCGAAAAAGGAAGAGATCTCTGCCTGGGTAGCGTGTCTCGTGCGAGACACCTTATCTCGCGCGAGATATTGCTACGGCAAAACAACAATATTTCTGTTCAAACAGCAATCTAGCCCCGACTAGATGAAGCAAGTCTCGAAAAAACATGCGTGTACAGTTCATAACATGCAGTAAAACACCAAGATTCGAGCTCAAAATTGTGGCCTAACGGCCATTCCATTCCATTTCCAAAAACATGGAAAGTCGAGAAAGTTAATTAATTAACTAATTAGACCTAGGATTAGGAGTTAAGAAAAACCATTGTTTTGTGCTACCTACTTGTTCCTAACAGGTACCAAAGAAAAAGAAAAATTGTCTGGGCCCACACGGCCAATATATACAGATCATCAGAAATCAAATGGAGAGAAAGGGAGGGGATCACGCCATCAAGTCGCCCGAACCGCCGGCACCTCCACCATCACCACCACGGGGGCTACCATCCCTCCTCGACCTCTTAGCTCCGCAAGTAGGGGTCACCGCCGAGGCCACTGTCGAGGCCGCCAAAGAAGCCTTATGGAACAGCCTCTCGGACAGGTCCGACACCAGGGCCATCAGTCCCGCCATCTTGGTCGCTCCACGGTTGTAATCGGCCGCGGACAGAGTGACCTGACAACAAAAGAAAAGAAATGCTCAGAAGAAGTCGGACATATACACTTATATGGACGAATACGAGAGAAATTTAAACAGAAACATACCGAGGAGACATCCGGCGAAAGGCGGTAACCCTCAGGAATATGATCCAGAGTCGGGATGTGCCCCACCATTGGCATGTTCCCCATCATGTATATATAGCTCAGAGGACCGAAGTCTGGGGTGAAAGGCAGAGAACCAGCAGACTGGGAAGAAGTGCTAGGGGCTGAGGAACCTGAAGCAGAAGCAGAGGCGGAGCCACGGGCATGTGATCGCCTATCCCCCACCAGGAGGGGACCCATCAGCCGAGGCAGAAATTCCGCATAAGAGGCCCCGAGGATAACACAAGTCGTCGCCACATCCCCTACCAGAAGACTAGCATAATCATCCTCCGGAATAGAGTGGGTGGGATACATCGCCCTCGGCGGATCCGCCGGCACCATATATGGTAGTATACCCCGGTCATGCTGTGGGAAGACCCGCTCACCAAGGTACATGGTATCTCCCTCCAGAGATGCCAGCATCCTCTGCATCCCAGTAGCATCCCAAGCACGATACACCTCCAGCTCCAATAGGGTCCATGGATAAAGGCCCAGCCTCTCATACTCAAAAGTGTCCAGCATGGCCCACGCCTCCGCGACCGTCAGGGTCCACTCCTGGTTCTCCTCCTCATCAACGCTCCGATTGGGGTGACTCTACCTCCTGATATCCGGGAACAAAGGGGTCCGGCTCTCCAGCTCAAACCTGTACAATCCAAGGACAGTATAACCCCATATCTGCACAGGAAAACAGAACAGATTCAGTAGGGAATACAGACAGAGCATACAGACAGAGAACAGAAACAAAATCAAAAGGCATACCTCCCAGGCATAAGAATACCCTGACAGAGAATCCTTGGTGTTCCTACACGCCTCATCCATGGCGTGATAGCAGAAGGCCAGCCCCGCTGAGCCCCAATCATATCCGCTTACCTCATCCAAATTCACCAGCAAACCTAACATAGAAAGATGAGCCGTAAAAGAGTGGTTCGCGAAGATGGTCTCAGAAAGGATATACCAGAGGGAACCCCTCACCAATCGATCAGTGACTGCATTCGGCTTAAGAGCATAATCCTCAATCTGACGCCGGAGGGATGTCAGCTCAGCAGCAAATCCCTTAACCTTGTTAGGGACGAAACCGATCAACTGCCTCCACACGGCTGGACCCGCAAGCTTATAACCCGAAGTCTTCGGCAAGGGATCACCAATGAACTCTAACCCCGTGATAGCAAGAAAATCAGTCGGAGTCATAGTCGCTTCCCCGAAGCGCAAATTAACGGTGTGGGTAGTATCCCACCACCTCTCTCGGATCACGTGAAGAACTTGGGGAGTCCGCCTTATTCCCCGAAGATTTTCAATAAAAGTCAATAGCCCCGTTTGGGCCACCCTATCCCGAATGCCATCAAGATCCTTGATCTTGTCCCATACCGCTCCAGCCATTTTTGGGCTCCCTCGGCAATTCTTCGTCGGCCTATATGACTGCAAAACAGAGGAAAAACAAAAAGGGCAACATTAGAAATCATTCCATGTCAGAAAATCAATGGAATAGAAGAAAATTTTCATTGGGGCATTTCATCGAACACTTGGCGTGCGTAAAAGAAAAGCTTGCCCAAGGATGCCATTCATGATCCGAATCAACCTCTCCTACAATCCATGATGTGTAGAAGGCACATACACACACAACTCAACAACAATCATCCAAAGAAACGCACAAAATCAACGCATGCAAGAAGGAACCTAGTTCTAAGCATAGACAAAAAGAAAAGCCATTGATGGAATTTGAATTCAAGGGAAAGGGAGTTCAAACTCAATGCAATACAAGGATCAAGAGTTGAGAAAGAAGCTCTTACCAAACCCTTCCGAACAGCGGTGGAGATGTGCGCGTGCTATCGAAGGTGAGATCATCGCGGGGATAATCCTTCCCTAGCAAATAGCTCCCAAAAATTGGATTCCTTTGTTCTTGAGCCATTGATTATGGAGGGAGGAGGGATTGAGAATGGATTAGGAGGAGAATCACCAAGCAATCCATGAAGAAAATTGCAAAGAAAGCGACCTTGGCTTGAGCTAGGGAGGGAATTTTAGAAAAGATGTTTTCAAAATAAACAAGAGCTACTGATTTATAAGCCCGACCGAAGAAGTCCCGCGCGGTATACCTTATCTCGCCGCGAGATATACCTTCTGGAATTTTACGAAATTGTCCTCGATAATAAGCGTCTACGCAACGTCAAAATTCAAAATTTTGACACATTTACCCTTGGAAATAATAAACTAGCAAGGAAACGTGGAAAAATCAGCACTGTAAGTCACGAAACGAGCCAGACATGATGCCCGCATGATCGCCCGGTACGGCACCAGTCGCCCGAAAACCGAGTGGTCCAAAGATCAACTCAATCCACATGATTCAGAGCCCAGAAAGGTGAATCATCAAATTAAAAGCTCAGTCCAATGCCCAAACAGGTGGATCGTCATCATAAAAGCTCGGTCCAATGCCCAAACATGTGGATCGTCATCATAAAAGCCCGGTCCAACGCCCAAACAGGTGGATCGTCAACAGAAAAGCTCGGTCCAATGCCCAAACAGGTGGATCGTCAACATAAAAGCCCGGTCCAATGCCCAAACAGGTGGATCGTCATCAGAAAAAGCCCGGTCCAATGCCCAGATAGGTGGATCGTCAAACCAAAAGCCCGATTCAGTACCCAAACAGGTGAATCGTCATCCTCAACAACAAAGCCCGATTCGGAGCCTAGAAAGGCGAATCGTCACAAAACCGACAGGACTCGAAGGACCGGACAGGTGAGCCTTTGTTTTGTAACATATTTCCTGCAGGTTCGGAGCCCAGACAGGCGAATCTTCAAACAGACAGGTATATTCAGAATTGGGTCTTGATTTGATTCCTCAGTATGAATTTATCTTTCAAAACAAAATCTCCTCGATTTTCATATAATTTTCAAAATATCTAAAGCAGCCTTTTCGTGTTTTGGAGTCGAACTACGTCATGGTCTGATTCTCCGATAGAGATACATAGGAAGCCGTGCGGCCCGACCATCCCGATGTTCAGAATGATGTCTTTTCTATCGTCGACATGACTTCATCCATAAGACTTGTCGATGAGGGGCTCTGTAGACACCCCATTTTGAACGCATCAGGTCATATTTATACCACTCTAAGTCTCGCTTTGAGTCAAGAAGCAGAAATCCACCATTTCGTCATGTTTCGTTATGTTTTGACTAACTATCGTTAGTTTGGGACTAAACTGCATACGAGATAACGAGGAAAGGACAAGATTGTCCACATGATCAATATCTCGCCGCGAGATGGCGTGTCTCGCGCGAGATATCCTCCCTCTGCAGCATGCAGAAGGCAGTTTTCTCGTCGATTTCAACCTCTTTTCGGGATAAAACTTTATCCATCCGGCCAACCAATAGGATTTGGAGTCTAGAACCTTCTGATAGGGTTTTACCTCTCCACTTCTTCCTATCCATCACCTATAAATACTTGGTGACTTCCAAGGTTTAAGGGATCCCCGAATAAATGACAAATTTTCACAACACACACATATTTTGTTGGTTTCTTTTCCTGAAAGGTTCCTACAAAATGACCCTAAAACTCACCTCAAAGTTTGTTTGTTAACCTTGTTGATAAACAAACATCAAGGCCCAAGTCAAGGATTAAGGCGAAGCTCTGTCCGTATCGAGAGTCGATTCTAAACTTGAGTCGAAACTCTGCCCAAATCACCTCATGCAAGGTAAACCCCTAAATCCCTTTCTAATTGATTGTTAGAGTGGTATAAATCTATTGAATCTAGGATTGGCCTAGAGCCTCTCCAAATCATGGAGACGGTCTCGAAGCAATTGATCCTACATTCCGTTTAACCCCGTTAAATGGATCTTTTATTGTTTAAAATCTTTTTCTTCTTCCTTTTTGAAAACCTCTCTTTTCTTTAGCAAGACCAATCTCCGGATTGGGTGGAATGGATACTCCTTGACCTACCCATTCCATAACCTAAGCCCCGAACCCAAATCTCTTTCAAAATGGTTTTTCTATGTTCTCCAAACGAATAATATAGGTGGCGACTCAAAAAGATAAAATTCTTCTCACAACGCTACAGTAGGACTTGGCCTCTACCCACTTGGTGAAGTAGTCGACGGCTACTAACACAAATTCATGCCCATTGCTTCCTGCCGGGGCTATCTTCCCTATCACGTCAATACCCCAAGTTGCAAACGGCCAAGGAGTCGTCATGCAGTACAGGTCATGAGGCGGGAGATGGTTGAGGTTGGCAAACCGTTGGCATTTATCGCACGCTCGGACATGCTGGACACAGTCTGTCTCCATGGAAATCCAGTAGTAACGCATTCTGAGGATCACTTGCATCAGGGCTCTAGCATTCATATGAGGACCGCAGGGACCATTGTGGACATCGGTCATCAACTCTCTGGCCCTTTCTTGAGTGACGCACAAGAGGAGTGGCCCTTGGTACCGCTTCTTGTACAGGTTGCCTCCTAAAATGACATAATGGGAGGCCAATCTTTTTAGGGCTTGCAAGCTCTTGGCTTTGACACCTTCTATTGGTCTACCTTCTTCGTCTCTGAAAGCTGACTCTCCATCTTTGAGGAACTGGTAAATCTAACTGTAACAGGGTTCCTTGATAGGCTCAGGTCCCAAGTCTACTTCACAAACAGTAAAGCCGGGCTTCTCTTCTACCCACTCAAGGGTTTTATGGCTTTTCCCTCGGGGATCTCTACCAAAGGTGAGGCTAGAGTAGCTAGGGCATCTCGCGAATTTGTTCTTTTCCCTTGGCAAGTAGTGGAAAGTTACTTCTACGAACCGTCCGCTCAACTCCTCCATATAGGCATGATATCGGCGAAGATTAGGGTCCACAGTCTTCCATTTGTTGGAGACCTGGTTGATGATCGTGTCCGAGTCTCCATAAACTTCAAGCTCCTTGACATTCCTTTCTAAGGCAGCTTCTAAATCAGCAATGCAGGCTTCGTATTCGGCAACATTATTCGTGGCAGGGAAGTTCAACTTAAGGGCTATGGGCGTGTGATCATCTTTCGGATCGACCAGTAGCATCCCTACGCCATTTCCTCTTTTGTTAGCAGCTCCGTCAAAGAATAGCTGCAATCGGCTTTCACGCTCGACTACAAAGATCCCTTCATCTAGGAATTGGGGTTCAGGCCCACGATCCTCATTATTGGGGAAATTTGCCAGATGGTCTGACAATGCTTGACCCTTGATGGCCTTTCTGGTTACGTAGTTGATGTCGTATTCAGCTAAGAAGAAGGACCACTTTGCTAGACGCATCGAGAGGGAAGGCTTGTCGAAGATGTACTTGATGGGGTCCATTTTCAAGACCAAGTTCACAGGGTGGGCTTGCATAAAATGCTTAAGCTTACCGACTACCCAAACCAGTCATGCACAAGTCTTTTCACATGTTGAGTAATTGAGCTCACTCCCCTGCAGCTTCCAACTGACAAAGTTAATGGCATTTTCTACCCGAGAGTCTTTCTTCTCCTGAGCAAGCATAGCCCCAACTGCCGTATCAGTGACAGTGAGATAGAGCAGAAGAGATTTCTGTCTATGTGGGGGGCATAGTATCGGA
This sequence comes from Adenophora triphylla var. japonica, assembly GCA_022495995.1. Lineage (NCBI taxonomy): Eukaryota > Viridiplantae > Streptophyta > Magnoliopsida > Asterales > Campanulaceae > Adenophora > Adenophora triphylla. The sequence continues at coordinate 178,500 of JAFEMH010001829.1, read as the reverse complement.
GGATGTACTAAGTATGCCTTGATCTGGTCAAAGGCATTCTGGCATTCTTCAGTCCATTCTGTGTCTACATTCTTCTTCATGAGCTTGAAGATGGGCTCACACATAGTGGTCAACTGATTAACGAAGCGGCTGATATACTGCAGTTTGCCCATAAAGCTTTTGACTTCTATCTGGGTTTGAGGTGTCCTCATGTCCATAATGGCTTTGATCATTCGGGGGTCAACTTTGATACCTCGCTCCGTGACCATATACCCAAGCACTTTTCCCCTTGTCACTCCAAAGGTGCATTTGGCAGGGTTTAGTCTCATGGAATGTTGTCTCAACCTCTCAAAGAACTTTCGTAGGTCAACAAAATGCTGTCCGTCCTCGCCTTTGGAGTGGATTATCATGTCGTCGACGTAGACCTCAATCTCCTTGTGGATCATGTCATGAAAAAGCGCGGTCGCTGCCCTTTGATAAGTAGCCCAGGCATTCTTAAGCCTAAATGGCATCACTGTATAGCAGTAAGTTCCCCACGGTGTGGTAAAGGCTGTCTTTTCTTGGTCTTCTTCGGCCATCTTGATCTGGTTGTAGCCTGCAAAGCCGTCAACGAAGGATTTGACTTCGTAGTTGGCAGTGGAGTCCACCAGGATGTCTATGTTTGGCAAGGGGTAATCGTCTTTGGGGTGGTCTTTGTTCGTATCCTTAAATCTACACAGCAAATAAGCCGCACCATCCCATTGGCCTTGGTTACGGTCACAATATTGGACAACCATGTCGAATATTCGATGACTCTGATGAATCCTACCCGCAGCAGCTTCTCAATTTCTTCTTTGACCTGTAGAGACCACCCTAGCTTGATTTTTCTCGGTTTACGCATCGGCTTAGCATCTCGGTGCTAGAGGGATTCTCGTGCTCTACTATCGAACCTGTCTAGCCCCGCATATCTTTGTACGACCATGCAAAGACGTCCATGTATTCTCTCGAGCAGATTAACCCGGCCTGTCCCTTTCAACCCCCGGAAGAAGCTTCCAATCTGTGTCTCTTTAGGTTCCTCGACAAGCACCCAAGTTAATACTTGTCAAAACCTCCTCGGCAGCTTGGGCCCGGTTTTCCTCTTTTTCTGTAACCTGCTTAAAGATTTCTTGAATGTATTGTTCGTTTAGTGTGTTTGCATCTTGTTCAAATGATTCATTATTAACTGTTGTTAAGTTTTGAGTTAATTTATCATTTGTTAACTTGGCAATAAGAGGATACTCAGAAAGATCTGTCATTTCATTCAAAGCAAGGGGAAAGATGACATTGATTACATGTTCATAATCCTCAGGCGTGAGGCCTTCGGATGACTCAGAGGACTGGAATTCAAAGATTCCTGACTCAACTGTATCTTGACCCTACTAACTCTGGACCCTACACTACTTATTGACTCGAAGTGTTTGACGCGGGTTGGACTGGGGTTTACTCTTTCCTGTTGTTGCCCTGGGGAGTAGCAGTCTTGTCAGCGTTCTTTAGAAAGTTGTGCATCCTGTGGACCATCATTGCTTTTGTTGACACCATTCCCATGGGGGATGCCTGACTGATCTGGCGGAAGCTCCTTTCCGAATCTGACTGTATCCATCTGTACCTCCGACGTAGTAGGACCAGTTGTACTTTCGGCATCTGAGAGACAGCATTCTTCATCATAAAAGTCTTCTGGCTTGTTCACTCTTCTTTCCACCTTTTCCCAAACAGGGGGTTGGGACTGATCTACAGGGATAGTAAGAGCCATCACAAACACATTATGCTCACCGTGGGTGATGAAGGGTTCCGAAGAGACTTTCATTAACATAGCTTGGTTTACTTCAAACTCGCAATCTTCATAAGTGAGCCTTTCTTCTGTAATCTTGACCATGGTCACTGGTTCGATATCGTAAAAGAGAGGTCGGGCTCTGACGACATTAACGAAATCAGTTCCTATTATGGGTCCAAACTGTCCTTCCATGGCGGCAGCATCAATCAGATCTTTCCACTTTCCTTGTAATTCAGCATAAGGAACATTGAATTTCAGGATGTCTATGATCTTTGGATTCCCTAAACTGACTGCATTTGTCTCTCCGAACTCGATCACGTTGACTCGATTGTTAGCAGGAAAAGGATTCTTGACCACATTGGGACCCCGAGGCGGTTCCAGCTTGCCTTCTTCAATCAGGCGAGAGATCAAGAAATTCAGGTAGGTACAATCATTGGTGTTATGCCCATGATATTTGTGAAAGCGGCAGTGCTTGGTTTCATCCATCCTGACACTAGGGTTCTTTGGTTTCCAGTTTTCCAAAGGTCTGATGAGTCCTTCAGCTACCAAACCGTCGAAGACCTTCTCTAGTGGCATTCCAAAATCTTTGGCAGTATAGGAACGAGGCCTTGGCTTCGCAGCGACTTGGCTTGAATTTTGTCCAACCCTCTCATTCTGAATATAATTAACAGTGCCAACCGTTTCTTTTCCTTTTATAGTAACAGCTGTGGCATTTGAAACAGGTGCTTTATAGCGATAGGAGTTGGCTGTTCCTGTGGCCGGGGCCATGTTGAAGGCATTTTCAAACTTAGTGCCGGCATTTACCATTGCCCGAAGGTCAGGATAATAGTAATTGCCAATTTGGACCCTTAGTTGAGGTTTCAAGCAAGATTGGAAGATCTCCATTTGTTCCTCTTCATTCAGCGGGGTCATCATTTCACTAAGCTTCCAATTCCATCTCTTGTAGAATTCACTTACTGGCTCATCTGGGCGCTGTAGATTGCCTTGTAGGTCATTCCTGCTGGTTTCCCAATTCAAATTGGCCTTATACTTTTCCAGGAATGCTTCCTTGATCTGGTCCCAGGTGGCTCGGGCCTCTGGTTTTACATGCAGGAACCACCTAAGAGCTGAACCCTTTAATGACAACTGAAAATGATCGGCCATTTGCTGATGTGTACAATCTTTGGCTCTCATGGCAAGAAGGTAGCTTTCAATGTGAGTCCGGGGACAATCGGTGCCATTAAACTTTTCAATCTCAGGCATTCAGAATTTTGGGGGAAGAGGGACAATTTTGCTGGGATCAGTGATCTGGTATGCTGCCTTTTTGGTGCTTAGTTCCCCAAATTTCTCTTGCATGGACTTAAGTTGTTCCATTAACTAAGTCATGTTAGAGTCGGGTGACAATTTAGGATTGTTCAATTCTGAAGCAGGCTTATCAGATTTGAGTGGCATGACAGTGGGTGACACAGTGGTAGATGGTACCATGGCTTGGGGATCTTTAGAAGGGAAGTAAGTGTATACTTGGCCTGGTCCTGTGTTTCCGTGAGGCTGGCCAGAGGCATAGGAATTAGGCTCGTAGTTGCCGAAGTAGGAAAAAGGATACGGATCCTCGTGGGATCCTGTTGGCAAGGTTGGGGGTGGAAGATTTGCTGTGGCAGGGCATAGATTGAAAAGGTCACTGGATTGATTCTGAGGCCTAGAGATTGTCTGGGACGGCCCATACCGAGGAGAGGGAGCGAATCCCATGGGGTAATGCAGAGGCTGCGTTACGGGGATAGCTGTGGCGTTTGCTCTCTGTTGGTAGGGAACAAAGCTGGGTCTTATCTGAGGAGGAGAGGGTGTTGGGACCCTGATAGCTTGGGACATTGGGAAGGACTGAAAAGGGACAGTCTTTGGCAATGGATCATATGTGGATGGAGGAGGGCATTGGTTATAGGCTGGGGGAGCTGAGATGGCTACTTCTGGAGTCTCATCTTCTACCATAACAAGGAAACCGTTGGACTCAACCACTATCTGAACTTCATGATGACAGAGCGCATCAATGAGCATGGCTTGCTGTTTCTCATGGGCCTTACGACTGTTTTTTAAGGCCAAGGCTAGCTCTTCTTCCCTAGTCATCTGATTACCCATACCGTTACTGTTTTCAGTCAAATCGGCCATTCTGACTCTTTGGACTGACAAAGCTGAGGATTCTGGCGAACTGTCTGAGAATTCTGTGCTAACAAGCCGCTAACCCGGTATTCTCACCCACTTCTTTCTCGCTGCGGGAAAGGGATAGGAGAGGTTTAGACTCAGGGTAGGTGTTTAGGCTGAAGGATCAAGCAATATGCAGATTAAGAATCTTCCAGTTTACTTAAAAAAGTGTCTTTTATTAATTTCTATTTGGTTGGAAAAGGGGTTCTGCCCTTCTTTTTCGCAACTACTCTAGATCCTGGATCAGTGGGTTCCGTCACTACGTCTATAAGCCCCTCGTATTCCACCTGTATTTCGACCTCCCTGGGTGGACAGCCCCAGGCGAGGGTCCTATAGGGCACGCGGATCCCACCGACCGAGAGAGAAGAACGCTCCTAATGGGTCTAGCGGGTCATAGGAACTTTTAACGCACGAGCGATACGGATTATAGTCAAGGCAATACCTGAAAAGTCTCGTCTTTCAGCCTTAACGGAATTTTGGCAGAATTTCGCTTGCGCGAATGACGTTTTGACTTTTCGATAATGTCTGAGAAGATAATAGGCATGGGTCGGACGGTAAAAGTCGGATGACACAGTGTCACATTGAATTTCGTTGCATACGCCGTGCGTGAGTCAAAATCGAAGTCAATGCCGGGTCAAGATCTTGCCAATCTTTCCTTGTCGGAATTTTAGCAGAGCTTTGCTTGAGCGAAAGATCTTTGGATTTTTGGCAAGGACTCGATCTCGACTCTTACGCATTCCGTGCGGGTCAAGGTCAAAGTCAATGCCGGAGTCAAGGTTCTACCAATTTTTCCTTGTCGGAATTTTGGCAGAGTTTCGCTTGTGCGAAAGATCTTGACTTCCGTTATGAACTAAGGCTTGACCTTTACGGGGACATGCAACTGGGCTGTATGACACGTACTAGACCAAAAACCAACCAAAAGTCACGATTTTTTTAAACGTGTGACACGGACTGTGCATTGGTCGACACTGGCTGCCATGGGGAGTTTGGGGTGATTCCGTGCGCGTCCGGGAGCATCGTAAGGCTGTCCGTGACTGCAACTGAAAAACCACCCCGGGTTTAAAGGGACGTGTGTGCAAAGTTTACATGATATATAAGGTGTGCGTAGTGTGCGGCCTCCTAAAAATATTCCTTTTTGAGTTAAAATAGAGATTTTCAGAAATGTGTTTTAAAGGAATGATTTTTCGGGACGGGGGAAAATGCAAATGTATAAGGCATCGTAAATTTTCTCGGGAGCCCTGCCGCCTTGGAACCGAATAGCCCCAAGCCGCCAAGGCCGCCGTATTAACTTCAATTTGTCCCGGTGGAATTGCCAATGAGGCCGCCCTGGCCGAATCCAAGGAGGATTAAGCCGCACTGGCCGCATGGATCAATTTTCCAGGTTCCACTCCTTTGCAATTTCAGGTTGCTTCCCGAACATTTCAGGCACCTTTCAGTAGGCTTCCTGTTCAGAGTATGCACAATTCCCAAGATGCAAGATGCAATGCAATGCGAGGAAAGAAAGCAAGCACGATAATTGTAATCCGTGACGGGAGGCTAACCCGCTCAAAGGAAAAAAGCTTTCTTTTTATTATTATTTTTTTTTTCGAAAAGAGATACCGGTACGTGGGATTGTTAGACCACCGTTTATCCCAAGCCCCGGGTTAGGAAGCGATACAGGAAGGTTAGTGGTTTCCACCTATATACCGGGTATCGTTTATTTTGAAAATGAAAGCTTTTCTCCGTTGGGATTTCTCCAGCGGAGTCGCCAAACTGTGAATGTGTGCCCAAATTCTATTTTTTGTGTTTTTTAGTTTGGATTCACGCGAGTTTGAAAACATCCTGTTTAATTTGAAAAACGGAGTCGCCACGCCATTTTGATTTCCTCAAAACTTTGAAAAAAGGTTTTAGGGTTCGGAGGTTAAGTTACCCCTAGGGAAGAACGGATCGTCGTTCACCCAAGGTGCCTTGCCGTAGCAAGTCTCCCTAGATTCCATTTTTCGTGCTTGCTTGCGTGCTTTCTTGTGTGAATGTGTTGAAAAAGGGGGGGGGGAATGTTCCAAGTTGTCTTCCGGATGTACAAACCATTTAGTTGGTTGTCGCTCGGGATTCCTTTGATTTTATGTGTTCGGGACTTTGATCCCGTCCTCATCTTGGACTTATGATCATCGCTATTTGACCTTGGGTCTTTGCGTGATCAAGAGAAGGACTCTCTTTTATAGTCCAAAATGAGATTCTTTAGAAAAGGAGTGTCCTTAGCCCATCAATCCTACACCTTGAGACGATTGAGCTTATATTGGAGCTATCATGCTCGTCTCAAGTGATAATCGGAGATATAGAGTTCAATGTTTATCCCTTTCTAAAGAGATTGTGGCACCTTTAATGGAAGAAACGATGTAAAGATAGGATCTTTACACCGGTCCGTTCCGAAGGTTGCATCAAGTACCAATTGGGGACTAAGGGAATGCATGTTTTATAATAAAAATGACATTTTTAATGAAATTATGACATTTTTGGGTGCAAAGGATGCTCTTTGATTGCAAAGGATGCTTCTTATGTAAAGAAAGGATTTGTAATGCAAATGATGCATTTTTATGTGGAAAATAGTGTTTTATATGCAAATGATGCATAAAGACTACATTTTGAAAGCAAAGGATGCTACTTTGATTATAAAGACATGATTTTTAGTGCAAAGGATGCATCTTTGTACATGAAAATGGGTTTTAGGTGCAAAGAATGCACCTTTAATGTAAAGACATGATTTTTATATGCAAAGGATGCATTTTTATTGTAAAAAAGGGATTTTTAGGTGTAAGGGATGCATCTTTTATGAGCAAATGATGCAATGGTAATGCAAAAATCACATTTTTATGAGCAAAGGATGCAATGGTAATGGAAAGGATGCAAAAGGGAAGGGAAAATGGTTCACATGTTCAAAGATATGATCTTTAACAACAAATATGCCAAGTCCCAAACAATATATAGCAATATATAAATGCAAGGAGCAAGAATCACATATAACAAATATAATGCAAGATAAGGGAGTGAGAGGTTACCAATGGTGATGACCTCTTCTTCTTTGGAGTTTGCCTAGTGGATGGACCAACTTTTGGAGGCTTCAAGGAGGAGGGAGGTGGCTTCTTGGCACTCTCAGCTTCCTGATTTTCGTAGGGGTGTTTTGGGAGAGTTTGTATGCTGAAAATTGTTATATCAAAATGGGTAGAGGAGGCCTCTATTTATAGGCAGTCTGGATAGAGCTAATGAGGCCAAGCGGCTAGGAGTTCCCTCCTAATGTAGCCGTGCGGCATTATCCCTTGTGACTCAGCATGTTTCTAGAATCCTGCAAGGTGGCCTTTCTAGAAGGTTTTTCATATTAAGGAAAACGTGCTTTTTTAATTTAAAGCAGTCCCTTCATTCCTCGGAAGGTTCGGAACAGTTCCGGGATTGCTCCCGGACTTTAGGAAACTCCGGGAAATTGCCGGAAAACTTAACCGAAAGGCATGAGCCAGATTTGGGTACTTATAGAAATGTATAAAATGGATCATAATTGATGTATAAGAAATGAACAATGCAAACTGCAGAATTTCTCTTCCTGTGATGATTAAGAGAATAGGTCATAAAATTAGAAAAAAAATATCAAAAATAGGTTAAAGTTTTTAGCATTTACCTTTTGCAGAATCTCCAATTTCCTTGTCATCCTGGCATGGCCTTTCTCTTTAAAAGACTCTTTTAACTGATTTAGAGACTTTTATCAAATATAGATATGTGTCATACCAAAAAAGGTAAAGAATTATGTTATCGATAATAAGCAGGCAGTTTTCTATGCATCAGAGATGCCACCAAATAATAACATTAATGTTGTGCATTTTTCTTCTAAATGACTTTTTGTATAATGAAAGTTTCAGAGCTATGCAGACTTATGCAAGCTGCTGAAAATGGGTGCATCTACTATAGACAGAACATGCAATGATTCATAGTGCTTTTCACTTTGTTTTGGTTTTTATTTTCAATAAATGAATTTTTTTTAAAAAAATAAAAATAATAACAAACGAGCTTGAGCAGGCTCAGTTAATTTGACTATCCTATATATCTGGAATAATAACAAACTTTAACCAAATAAGATCAGATATTTGAAGCTCCCATTTAGCAAAATTGCCACCCCTGGAGTACCCACCTCATACAAAACATTCATACAATAATCAAATTCTTTCATTTCTTTATTAATTCCTCAATAGAGGACTCAAATACAATATTCCCAGTCATTTCATATCTGCCATAGTAGGGTGTCCTTTAGAAGAAAGAGCAAACATACTCCCAAATCCGAATATTTGTTTCTACACCTATTTACCACATGTTCCAACATTAATCGAGGTCCAAGGAGGATGTATATATAGTTTGAATAACAGAATCGAACCATGTAAAAATGTGCTTCAATTGTAGACGATGGAGACCAGAAAAAATGTACATATGGACGAATGGGAGTACCATGGAGGGAGATAGTACATTGGTCAAAGTTCATTATTCTGACATTTATGACATGTTTAGATTACCAAATACCCCAAATTATCTAGAGTTGTACAAAGCAACTGACAAACTGGGATATGTTACTACCATCACTTCATTATTGAAGAAGAAATATTACCAAATACCCCAAATTTGTAATTTAAATAGCTTCGGTAGAAACTGTGCATGCAAAACCTTGTTGGGCGTGTATTAGCAGCTAACATAAAGCAAAAACACCCTTCATATGATTTAACAAATATCCTGGAAGGTGAATGTGTACTTCAACATTCAAATAAATGGTTCTTACATAACTTGCGACATCGTGATGCTATAAACTGTAAACAGCGGCATATTACTAGGTACAGACAGTGAATCCAGACTGTGGGACTGCAGTGTCGGGATCAGAGTTTGGGGTGGTGACAGGAAGAGAGAGAAAGAGAGAGATGCAAACCTTGAGCATGTATGTGACTAACTCATCTTGTAAGGCCAATATAGATTCAATGTAGTGTTGTAGGAAGCAGGTTCTAGTAGTTGACTCCATAGGAAGAGCCACCTGCAAGAAAGAACAAGTTAACAACTGGTAATTGTTGTGGGTATTTTTCAGCATGTTGACATCTTCAGTTGCTGCTACATATCACGATGTTATTTCACTGTAAGTATTATCTAATATTTACTTATTTGTTTTTCTTTTAATATCATTATTATAATTTTTCAGCAAATAAGAGAGATAAACGCGGGATAATTCCAAATACGTTCAACACATCTTCAACGGCGAAGAAGACTTGATCTCACGGACGTTGAGAAGATAAGCTTGGATCCCGAGCTTGTAGGAACAAATTTTACCCGTTCATACTTACTTTTATTTAAGGGGAGATGGAGACGGAAAAACACGCGCTCATTCTCACACACACTACGCACATCTCTTTTGTAATCCTCTCCATCATCTTCCGCAGTTGTAACTCAATTATTATAGTGAAACTTTTAAGGTTGGAGACCTAACTCCCGGGGTTTTTTCCAAAGAGGTTATTATCTCTAAGGTTTTCCTCGTTAACAAATCATCGTGTCATTCTTTCTTTTCATGTCTTTGTTCCATTTAGTCGAATTCCACAGTCCCCTCCTTGTTATTTAAATCCACACACTTGTCAAAGTTAAGATTCTGTACTATTGTTTTTTCTACCAAAACAATTTGGCGCCCACCGAGGGGCCAGGTGGTTTATCGGTTATCTGGATCATTTCCTAAGCGAACTCATCATGTCTGCACCTCCCAATGTGTCCGCCGCCGGCAAGGGTCCCGCCGTCACTCCAGCATCAGGAGGTAGAACCAGCTTGTTGCCGCCATCTCCTCAAACCGGACCTCAGCAAACTCAACCCACAAAGACTCCACAAAAGGAAGCAACCTCTTCCAATGTAGATGCTGACATCCGGAGTATCCTGACCAGGTTAAATCAGAGGCTGGACCAGCAAGATAGCAATTCGAAGCTGCTGGCCAATTCCATGATTAAGATGCAGAAAGATCAGCAATTCATCACATCTCGACTTGATAACATCTCACCATTGCGTGCAAGGAACCTCAACTTCGACAACACAGAAGGATCTACGCTTCAAAGTGAATTTATCCCAATGGGTAGTCCGCCTCAAACTCATCAGACGACATCCTTAATGATGTCAACATCTTTGCCCGGGGACACCCTAATGACGCCACCTTCCGCAGGATTTACCTACTTCATCCCATTCACTGACAACACCACTGTCACAACTACCACGGACAACACTGGTTTGCTAAATAATCTTTTCAATAATAATAATTTCAATCGTATTCCTATGGCTGACCCTTTTGCAGGAAACCCACTAGCCAAATAGATGCAGGATCTCAGGGAGCTGATAATGAACGTGCCAGGCATAACTCCTCCAATCCAACCAGTGACTCAGAACTGCTACAATCAATCCCGGTTTGTCCCAGCAATTGCAAATGTCGATATCCCGAAGCGTTTCAATGTTCCATCTATGAAGTTGTATGACGGCACCATTGCACTGCAGGAGCATGTTGCTCACTATCAAGAAAAGATGGACATAGTCCATATTCCGCTTCAATTCCGGGAGGCTTGCTTATGCAGAGGATTTGGATCGACCTTGGTTGGTCCAACTTTCAAATGGCTGATTAGGCAGCCCCTAGGTTCAATTGGTTCATACGCCCAGCTTATCAACATGTTCTATAACCAATTCTCATGCAGTCGACAATTTGAGAAGCTGACAAGTGACCTCTACAATGTGACCCAGCAGCCTAATGAGACTCTAAAAGAATATGTCCACCGGTTCAATAAGGAAGTTCTTGAAATTCCCAATCTTGACATGTCGACAGCCACAGAAGCATTCAAAATGGGACTGAAGAAAGATTCACAGTATTATCAAGATTTGGTGATGACTCCTTGTAAGCGGTTGGAAGAAGTCAGGAGCAGGGCATTGAGATTCATAAGATTGGAGGAAGATGAGCTGCGAAGATCGAAGTCCTCATCCAAGTTGTCGACATATGACCACCCTGACAGGAAGACTGAATCATCCCATCGCAGGAACAACCGTTCCAATCCTTATCCGAGAATTGATAGCAGCAAAATTAATTCAATAGAGGGTGAGGATGAAGATAGTGATAATGTGCCTAACATTTCTGATTATTGTTTTTCTGTTGACATTTCAGGTGTACTCTGTGCAATGGGCAACCTAGGGGACAAAGCCAGATGGCCAAAGAAGACAGATAAGACCACGGGATGGCGTGACAAATCAAAATGGTGCACTTACCATGAAGACTTTGGGCATGTTACTGAAGATTGCATCGAACTAAGAAAGGAGATCAGTTACTTGCTCTCGAAGGGACATCTTAAGGAAATGTTGGGATCCAGAAAGAAGAAGGCTGAAAATACAGAAGCTCCTCATGAAGCCGAAAGACCAGTTTCTCCCCCAGCATCAACAAAGGTGATCAATTTCATTAGTGGAGGTTCAGAAATTTGTGGCATATCCTACTCTGCCGCAAAGAGACATGCTAAGGAGTCAAAAGAGGAGAAGCCAGAAAGACAACCCAGGATATCGACACCTTGCCAGGATCCAATCACCTTTGATGAGAGTGATCGGGATAATTTGTTGGAACCCCATCATGATGGCCTAGTTATTTCTTTACAGATCGCCAATTTTACCATCCGGCGTATCCTGGTGGATGGGGGTAGCTCTGTCAATCTCATTATGTTGAGCACCCTCAAGGAAATGAACATCCTAGAATCGAAGATCGTCAAGAAATCCTCAGTATTGGTAGGCTTCAGTGGTGAGGTCAAAGAAACGGTGGGGGAAATAAAGCTTCCAATCTACTCAAAGGGCCTCAACACCATGGATCGGTTCTGTGTATATGGTTGCAACATCCTACAATGTCATTCTTGGAAGAGCGTGGATTCATGGGATGAAGGCTGTACCATCTACTTACCATCAGTGCGTGAAGTTTCCTACACCTTGGGGTGTCGCCAAAATATACAGTGACCAGCAGGTGGCCAAGAAATGTTATAAGACTTCAATGAAGGCGTCGACATCTCCCAAACAAGCATAGCAATTACAGAGGAAAGTACATGAAGTCCTGGAGGCTAGGGAGAACGATGTGAAAGAAGTATTACTAGATCCTTCCAATCCGGACATCAAGGTACTTATTGGCAGTGACATCCCATCAGATATAGAAGAAAAGCTTGTGGACCTATTAAGAAGCAGAGTAAAGAGTTTTGCTTGGAGACATGATGACATGACCGACATCAGCAAAGATGTCATCACTCACAAACTTAACATAGATCCTAGTTTTAAACCAGTGCACCAGAAACGTAGAAAGTTTGCAGAAACAAGAAACTAGATCATCAAGGGAGAAGTAGAGCGCTTACTCAAAGCCAACATGATCCGAGAGGTAGATTATCCAAGATGGTTAGCTAACGTGGTTGTGGTTGAGAAGAAGAATGGGAAATGGCGAGTCTGTGTTGACTTCACCGACTTGAATAAAGCATGTCCAAAAGATCCTTTCCCTTTGCCTCACATAGATTCGTTAGTTGATGCCACCTCCGGACATGAGCTCCTCACCTTCATGGACGCATCCTCAGGATTCCAACAAATCCAGAAGGAGCCAACTGACCAGGAGGACACCGCCTTCATAACGCCCACAGGTATTCATTGTTATATTGCTATGCCTTTTGGACTAAAAATTGCTAGTGCAACATATCAGAGGCTCGTCAACAAAATGTTCAAAGATCAGATTGGGGACACAATGGAAGTATATATTGACGACATGGTAGTAAAATCCAAGAAAGCCGAAGATCACATAAGCAACCTATCTCAAGCCTTCAACATCTTGGATTGTTTCAATATGAAACTTAATCCAGCTAAATGCAACTTTGGAATGAAGGCAGGGAAGTTTTTGGGTTATATGGTTACTAAAAGAGGCATTGAAGCTGCCCCAGAACAGATACGTGCAATTATCAACCTGTCGTCACCTCAATCTGTCAAGGACGTCCAAAGATTGACAGGAAAGATTGCTGCACTCACCAGGTTTATTTCAAAATCCTCGGATCGATGCAAACCTTTCTATGACATCCTAAGGAAGAACAAGAAGTTCCAGTAGGAGAACCAGCATGAAGAAGCATTTCAGGAGCTCAAAAATTACCTGTCGACACCTCCATTATTGGCCAAGCCTCAGGAGGGCGAACATCTTTACATCTACCTAGCCGTATCAGAAAGCGCTATAAGTGCAGTCTTGGTGACAGAACGAGATGTTAGTCAGCAACCCATCTACTATATAAGTAAGACACTTTTAGATGCAGAGACCAGGTATTCTCATTTACAGAAGTTAATTTTAGCCTTGATAACTGCTTCTATTAAATTAAGGCATTATTTTGAAACACATACTATAATTGTGCGTACTAACTATCCTATTAAGAATGTTATGAGAAAACCAGAGATGTCAGGTCGAATGGCAAAGTGGTCTGTATAATTAAGCACATACGACATTAAATATGAGCCCAGAACAGCAATAAAATCTCAAGCTCTAGCTGATTTTGTGGCTGACTTTAGTCCAACCATGCAACAAGAAGTGGAATTGGAGGTTCAGTAACTTCAAGATGACGACATCCTAAAGATTTCGACGCTATACACGGATGGTGCTTCTAATATGAGAGGTACAGGTCTTGGAGTTGTACTAAAATCGCCACAAGGGGACATAATACCACAATCCATCAGTTGCAGTTTTAAGTCCACTAATAATGAAGCAGAAGATGAGGCATTAATTGCAGGATTAACAGCGGCCCATGACCTAGATGTCAAGCATATCCGGGTGTTTATGGATTCTTTGCTAATTGTTAACCGTTACAACGGATCCTACATAGCAAAAAATGCAAAGATGACGACATATTTGGAAATTGTAAAAATTCTGAGGGCCAAATTCAAAACATTTACTTTGGAGCAGATTCCACGAGAGGAAAATTCTAAAGCAGATGCTCTGGCAAACTTAGGTTCAGCCTTCAAAAGCATTTCACATACAAGTATCCCAATTGTGCATGTTGACATCCCAGCAATTGATCGTCTTGAGCTGTTCGTTCTAGATGTCGACATACCTTCCCCTCCAGCAGCAACTTCTTGGACAGCTCCTATTATCAAGTATTTCTTAGATGATACGATTCCAGCCGAGGAGAAAAATGCTAGAGCCTTCAGGGTAAGAGTATCTAAGAATTTACTTATTGATAACCTTTTGTTTAGAAAATCTTCTGCAGGTCACTACTTAAGATGTCTAGAAGCAGACCGAGCCCATCAGGTTCTCAAGGAGCTGGATGAAGGACAGTGTGGAAATCATACCGGGGGCAGAAGTCTTCATACCAAGGCTCTTAGGATGGGCTATTTTTGGCCCACAATGAGAAGAGACGCCGCAGACTATGTAAAGAAATGTGACTCCTGTCAACGACATGGTGACATCCTGCATCAGCCAGCTGAACTACTACATCCTATCCTATCGCCATGGCCGTTTATGGTTTGGGGAATGGACATCATAGGAAAATTACCCAGGGCACCAGGAGGAAGAGTATTTCTACTAGCCATGACAGACTATTTTTCTAAATGGGTAGAAGCTGAGGCGTACGTACAAGTCCGAGATAGAGAAGTTATCTCTTTTATTAAAAGAAATATATTCAGCAGATTTGGGATACCTTCCGAGATTATTTGTGATAACGGCTCCCAGATTATTAGTAGGAAAACCCAGAATTTCTTAAATAGTTGGGGAGTCAAGATGGTGACATCTTCACTTGTTCACCCTCAAGCAAATGGACAAGCAGAGTCCAGCAACAAGATTATCATTAGCAACTTAAAAAAGAGACTGGCCCAAAAGAAAGGAGGATGGGCAGAGGAGTTACCAATGGTTTTATGGGCTGACAGGACAACATCTAAGAATGCTACTGGTCAGACTCCCTATTCACTTGTATTTGGGACAGAATCAGTTATTCCAGCAAAAGTACTTGTACCTACGGCCATATACACTTTGTTGACATCTGAACATAATAAAGACATCTTGACATATGACTTGAATAGCGTAGACGAACTAAGGGACATGGCCAAAGTTCGTATGGCAGCATATCAACAAAGGGTAGCTAGGTCTTACAACAAAAACGTAAGGGTTAGAAGGTTTCAAGTAGGAGACTTAGTCCTACGAAAGGCATTCCAAAATACAAAGGAAATCAATGCAGGCAAGCTCGCCCCAAAGTGGGAAGGACCCTACCTAATAGATGCACAGGCCGGGAAAGGAGCATATCGTCTGTCAACCTTGGATGGCCAAATGATACCACGAAGTTGGAACGCCATTCACCTTAAAAGGTATTACATATAAACAATGCTCCCCTTAAAACTCATCTCATCCCAGGTATGGACAATTCTTTATTTATTTGTAACCTTTCATTTCCCTATTTACTGTTTTCTTACTTCTCTGCAAATCAAGATGTCACTAACACAACTTGTGGAGGGGCGTCAACATAGTTGACGTCCATTTTTAACATGTCTCTGTCTTATGAGGTGTTGACATACGGAAATGGGGACATGTCGAAAGTACGCAAAGTCAGAAGAACAACGAATTCTCCTCCGTCAGAGACTGGCCATCTCTTCTCAAGTAAAGGTACACAATCCCTTCTTAGGTTTAAAGAGTTAATTACATCTTTCTTAAGATGTTAGGTTACAACACCTTCGTCTGGAGCGCAAGTTATCTCTTTAATTGAGGTGTGGGGTGGGCCTATATGGGTAAACTCATATAGCTTACCCATTCCCACTCAGTTAAATGATTGATCTCATGTTTTATTCTTATGGTTATGACATGTATGTGTCATCTTAAGTATCTACTGCCTTGACATACTATCATGTCACCTTACAAACTTAACATGTGATCATCCAAAAGAAAATTTCAAACCAAGCCTTGACATGCTTGAAAATTACTAAACCATAATTAAACTAAAGTTACCATAAGAACATCCCTAAAAATTTAAACCAACATCCAAACTGCCAAAGTTAAAATGCAAAAGTGTTGGACCAACCCAACACATAAAAGAAATTGTCTTCGGTCCTTATGGACCTATTACATAACCAACAAAATTAAAATTGTCTTTGGGATTCCACCCCAGTAATACCAGCAAAAAACCACAACAAGCTTGTTTTACCTTTTTCAGATGGCATCCGCCTCAGGTGTTGCTTTGGGAGTAACTTCTCCAACCTCTGCTGCATCCTTTGCAATTGCTTCATGTGGGCTTGATGACACCTCACCCTCATCTACTGGCTCACCTGTCAGCTTGGAGAAGTAGGCATATTCCTTATTGATTTCCCAATTATGAGCCTTTCCTTCCTGGAATTCCTTCATCATCTTGATCTTACACTGGGAAACGGTTTTAGCAGCAGCCAATTTGCAAGAACCTTTCACCTCTGCATTCTCCTTAAGGTGATCTTCCTCACTCACTTTTTGCCAAACTGTCTAATAGGTCCTTTACCGTCTTCTCCTGCTCTTCCAACGTCTTAACTTGTTGCTCCAAGGTCTTTTCATGCCCCTTCACCTTGTTCTCTAACATTATCTTCTCCTTCTTAACCAAAGCAACATCAGCCTTAGATTTCTTCTTCAACAACTCCATTTCCTTTACCAAATCTTCCAAATACCCTACAGCTTGTAAAATAATAACTTGACATCAAAAGGTGTTATAGAAAACTTTTGAATCAGTCAAAACCCAGTTAGTAACATCTTACCCCAGCTGCAAAACTCATACATTTCTTCTTGAACTCTCCTACTGGCATTCCTTCAAAAGTATCTCCAACATCAATCACCTCCTCTTGAATAGCCTTTCTCTTTTTCACCCTAGAGCCAATACCTGCGCTCTCATCTAAAACAGGGATCTTCTTAGGAATAGGCGGAGGTTTCATATCTATCTTAAGAGCGGAGTCATCAAACATGGCTTCAATGTCGTCAAGATCAAAATCCGATCCTGAAACAACTGGTTTGGAGACTGCATTGACATATGAATATTGTCAAAAAGTGTAATGCATCAGATTGATAAACTAAAAAGACAACATGCTTACCTGTAGACATAATGACGGAGGTTGATGCTTTTTGATCTTCCGGAACAACCAGAGGTGATTCCAGTAGTCCCCTAGGAGATCTCTTGTCCAAGGAAAGCTTGAAAAATTCGTCAACTTTTGCTAAGGTGTCTTCAGCCGGTGGGAATAATTCTCCCCAGTCAATATCTGAAAAAAGGTAAGAGCAATTACGATTTCAGTTTGTTTCAAGAACAAAAAATCACAAAGTTAGGAATTCAAGTACCTCCCTTGTTCCACTCGCTTGATACCTCATTCCCTTCTCCAATGGATGCCCTATCAACAAAGAAAAACCTATTTTTCCATCCCCTATCACTCGAAGATGTGGTGCTCATTAAGGAGTTCCTACCTGACCTTTTCTTAAAAAGATATCTTTTTGAATCGAAAGGTTGAAGATCGTACGAATAGGCTATCTCATGAAGCCCTAGGTTTAATCCATTCTCCCTGTTTACTTTGATAATAAAAGCAAAAATTCTCCAAGCCATGGGCATCAGTTGAGGATAAGCAAGTTGGGTCTTTTGAAAGAATTCAGAAACCAACGATGGGAAGGGGTAGCTAAACCCTAGAAGAAAGGTATACTCAAGAAAGCAAATCCATTTGGCGGAAACAAAGTCGGACCTAAGATTTACAGAAAAAGGGTGAAAAATTGCACCTTTAGGGAAGTAGAAACAAGTCTCCTCATCCGATTTCGCAAGGAGATTTTCACAAACAAAATCATCAAGACTAATCTCTATGGGACCTTGTGGGGATGGGGAACTCTTAGTTTTGGACGAATTCCACCTAGTCCTACCCATGGTTGACAGACAAAAGAGAGAAGTAAACAATGGATGAAAGTAAGAAACGGAGAAATTTTTACCTTGCAGAAGAACAGCGCCGTAGCAAGCAGGAGTGAAATGGAAGGTTTGAGAAGCTTATTAAGGAGCCTTCCAAGCGGTTATTTAAATTAAAAAGAACTCTATTTCCAAAAAACCACTTTTTCCTAAGCATTACTCCCCAACCGTCCATTACCTCCACATTTCACTATACCCGTCCCATCATGCAAGCTGGCAGTTGAGCATTTATTGGGAGAAAAACATTTGCCTCTTCAGTTGCCAAGTTAGCCATATGTTTTTGGGGACAAATTGTTGTGGGTATTTTTCAGCATGTTGACATCTTCAGTTGCTCCTGCATATCACGATATTATTTCACTGTAAGTATTATCTAATATTTACTTATTTGTTTTCTTTTAATATCTTTATTATAATTTTTCAGCAAATAAGAGAGATAAACGCGGGATATTTCCAAACACGTTCAACACATCTTCAACGGCGAAGAAGACTTGGTCTCACGGACGTTGAGAAGATAAGCTTGGATCCCGAGATTGTAGGAACAACTTTTACCCGTTCATACTTACTTTTATTTAAGGGGAGATGGAGACGGAAAAACACGCGCTCATTCTCACACACACTACGCACATCTCTTTTGTAATCCTCTCCATCATCTTCCGCAGTTGTAACTCAATTATTATAGTGAAACTTTTAAGGTTGGAGACCTAACTCCCGGGGTTTTTTCCAAAGAGGTTATTATCTCTAAGGTTTTCCTCGTTAACAAATCATCGTGTCATTCTTTCTTTTCATGTCTTTGTTCCATTTAGTCGAATCCCACAGTCCCCTCCTTGTTATTTAAATCCACACACTTGTCAAAGTTAAGATTCTGTACTATTGTTTTTTCTACCAAAACAGTAATGAATCTATTAATGAATATATTCACAAATTGCTGAGCTACATAAATAGATATTAACCTTTATCCCATTATATCCAAGACGTTCCCCATGCCCTCCGGCAACAAGAACAAATGCAGCATTACGTGCTTGCTCGACACCAGTCTTCTCATATTGAATAAAAATCTCTTCACCAACAACACCTTTATCCGACACAATACACAAGCACTTCAATCACCCTATAGCAAAAGCTATGGAAATGTGTCAATCGAAAAGAAGAGACAACTCAAATGCACCTGAGACAATTCAGATTCATCAAGAATGTTAAGCTAGCCTATTCCAGACTACCTAGTAGTAAATTGTTAAGGACCAATCCAGTGTTCATAAGGCTGAAACTCAAGCTTTGGAATTGGACCTGGAGTACAGTAAGTAAAAACATGATGTAATCTTGTTCGAACCTAATTCGTAAGGTTTTATTTAAAAACATAAAGAAGGATAAATCGATTCATAAATTCCATACACAACTATTAAACATCAGAGAATCAACTACTACTACTACTCCCTCCGGTCCCAAAATCAATATTGCTCTTGAACCAACAGCAAAATTGAATTTTTTATGGTCATTTGTTTTGGAACGGAGGTGGTAATGAATGTGCACTCGCCCGAAAAAATTGTATTTTCGGTTTAGAATATAAAATGAAGGAGTCACCACGCCATGCTTTTAGAGGTGCACTTTGAAAAACCTTTTGAAAGAGAATGGGTTCGGGGGTCAGGTTACGTGTTGGGAAGAACCGAGAGTTCACCCAACACGCCTCGTCCGTAGACGAGTCTTTCTAATTTAGACATCCAAATAATCCAAAAAATGTGCAAACAATGATAATAGACAAGTGCAATAACATGAATTTTACTGAACAAATGAGATCATTACAATTTGTAGACCAATTCTCCAGGGAGGCCACATCCCATTACAACAATAAGAACAGAATACAACTGAAAACAAATCCTCTGCAAGGGACCACTTATGTCGCGTGGCACAGGACTCCTCATGTCCAAATGTGTCGCGTGACACCAATAGTCACCTTGCAGAGACTCACAACAAACAGATTATAGAGATCTCTAGATGAACACAAAAACACAATTACAAACCAGATCTGAGCATTAAACAAACTAATTACAACTAAATGTTAAGCTAACGAGATGAATCAACTTACAACTGAAACATGGTCCCTACAGATGGTCACGATATGTCGTGTGACACAGGACTTCTCATGTCCCAGTGTGTCGTGTGACACAGGTTTACCATCTGCAAGTACCTTACAAACTGAGAAACAGATCCAACAGATGCACAATCAAATCAAACAATTATGCCAGAACAAATCAAAATAGCATGGATTAGATACGAATCAACCAAAGGAGTATGGATATGGGAGATCCACACTCCCTTGACATCCAAATTGCAACAATAGATAGATCACATCATGAACATGCAATTGGACTCAAGCAAACACGATTTAAATAAAGTGATTGCAGTTGCCACTTGATAATCTGAGGCAGATGGAGCCTGATTATTAAGTGGAGAAGAAGGAAGAACAATTAGACAAATAGATGAGAGAGAGAGAGAGAGAGAGGGGTTACCCTTATAGTCCTCAACTTCTACACCAAGTTAGGTGCAGAAGCCTTCGATTCAACTTCTAAAAAGGAGATCCAAACACGAACTGAGAGTTGAATTGGAGGCACTAGGGTGTTTGGGGAAGTAGGAAGGTAATTGGGTTGAAGGTGTGTGGAAGGTGAGGGAATTGGAGGGGAATTGGTTAGTTTTGGTGAGGGAGGAGGAGAGAGAGAGGTTCTGGAGCAATTTGTGCAGAGTGACTTTAGGGAGTCGAAATTGGGATCCAAAACTGAGAGGGGTAGGGTCTTATTTATAGCTGTTGATCATAGTCATCCTATGTCGCACGGCACTCTCTAACCACTTTCCAAGGCTTTGAGTTGTCGCGTGACATGAGATGCCACCAAATGTTTTTGGCGCCAAATCTGATTCTGGAACCTTCTTGGATAATACCTGAAAAGTCCAAAACAGATTTATTCCTTTTAGGTCCCTTGGCCTGAGCAAAGTACAAAAAAGTACTTCCTTCGCGAAAAACTTATGAAATATTTCCGGAAGTCTCGAAATGGATCGGGAATTTACCAAAACGCCCCTAAATGCAATTTTATCGTATTAAAATGCATCTGGAAAGGTCAGGAATTGGATTGGCTTACATACAGAGCCCCTCGGCAACATCACTTATAGAAGAAGTGAGGTTGTCGATAAAATAAGACCCAATCCCAATGAGCAGCTAGGGGATAAGACGGAGGACTGGATGGTGATCTGGGGAATCGGATGGCTGGACCTTTGGAGAAAAGATTCCTACGTATCCCTGGGAGGGAATCAAGTCGGTCGTAGTTCGGAGATGACTATGTGGTGAGAGCATGACTGTGCGGTTGTCACCCAATACTCGACTGTACGGTTGTCACCCAATACTTGACTGTGCGGTTGTCACCCGATACTCAACTATGCGGTTGTCACCCAATACTCGACTGTGCGGTTGTCACCTGATACTCGACTGTGCGATTGTCACCCGATACTCGACTGTGCGGTTGTCACCCGATACTCGACTGTGCGGTTGTCACCCGATACTCGACTGTGCAGTTGTCACCCAATACTCGACTGTGTGGTTGTCACCCAATACTCGACTGTGCGGTTGTCATCCAATTCTTGACTGTGTGGTTGTCACCCAATACTCGACTGTGCGGTTGTCACCCAATACTCGACTGTGTGGTTGTCGCCCAATACTCGACTGTGTGGTTGTGACCCAATACTCGACTGTCTGGTTGTCACCCAATACTCGACTATGCAGTTGTCACCCAATACTCGACTGTCTGGTTGTCACCCAATACTCGACTGTGTGGTTGTCACCCAATAATCGACTGTATGGTTGTCACCCAATACTCGACTGTGCAGTTGTCACCCAATACTCGACTGTGCGATTATCACCCAATACTTGACTGTGTGGTTGTCACCCAATACTCGACTGTGTGGTTGTCACCCAATATCTAACTGAGAAATCTGTAGTTGTCGGAGGGACTGATGCTATTATTTATGCTGCTGGGGATAGATGTAGCTGCCGGAGGGTCCTATGCTACTAACTGCTGTTGACGGTTGCTGGGTGCGGGGCAGTCTTTTGTCGACTATTGGCTTTGGGGTCTGGGACCTTGCCTTGCTATGACGTGAATTTTGCTTGCTGGGGATCAGATTCTTGTTGGCGGTGGGGCCTATCTTTGTTGACGGTTGACTTTTGTGTCCCAAGCTTGCTTGGTGAGCCGGGGACTTTGCTTGCTGGGCAGCGAACTCTTATTGACACTTTGGCGGCGGGGCCATCTCTGTTGACGGTTGACTTTTGTGTCCCGGGCTTTGCTTAGTAAGCTGGGGACTTTGCTTGCTGGGCAGCGAACTCTTATTGACGTTTTGGTGGCGGGGCCATCTTTGTTGACGGTTGACTTTTGTGTCCCGAGCTTCGCTTGGTAAGCCGGGGACTTTGCTTGCTGAGCAGGGAACTCTTGCTTTGGCGGCGGGGCCATATTTGGTGTGCACCGCTGGGGAAACTCAAATGGACACAGATTCTTTGCCTCGGTTGTGCTTTGAGGGGCAATCTTTGAGATTTGCTCAGTTAATTGTTGTACCTGCGGGGGAAGACAACACTCGAAGCACTACATCTAACTATGCTATTTTTGTTAGCAAAGGTTAAACTATCTTAGCTTGTTTGCATGAGTCTATTCATTCTGGGAACGAGGGGAAAGGAGTACGATTTATTGTATTGACAGGTCGGCTTTGCCGGGTTTGTACATAAGTTTATTGAACTGTCTCGGGTAAATGTGTAGGGTGATACATATAGTGGGGGAAGTCCTCTCCCGTGCAGTAATATATAGGTATGCGGTGTATTGCAGCGACGGCGTGTCGGAGGGTGTCACGGGTAAACAACTTGCAAGACCTTGATGCTGCCTGATGCTGCCCAGGAATGTCGCCCGGCATGACGTGTCTGTTTGTGAGGAGGTGTCGCACGACTTGACGAAGCTCGTAATTGGTCCCCTTTTAAAATCAATTCAGGCCTCATTTGCAGACATATCCCTTTTAGCAGGAGGACACCAGCAGCCCCAACTTGACAGACAGGCGATTTCTGCAACAAAGGTTGGAACTTTCAATCACCATGGAGCATTATAACGAGGAAATAGCTTCTTAGGAATATCAATTTCGCCAGGACTTTTTCGGAGTTTCACAATTTCACCAAAAGCATCATGGGAAAATTATTGACAAGCGATATGGTATGCCGTGTCTCTGGCCTTTGAAGAACTGGGGGGTTGATTGGGACTTGCTCCGGGCAGCTTCGCATTTCTGGGACTCGGAGAGGCATGTGTTTACTTTATCATACAATGATCTGACGCCAACCATGGAGGATTTCATAGCATTGACAGGCTTGGGTGTGGCGGAAACTGTAGCATTCCCTCGAGACAGACGGCCGGTTGTGGAGCAGTTATCTGACTTCCTGTGTTTGCCAGTAGATCAGGTGGCACCTATGATTCTGAATGGTGAACTTGTAGATTTAACCCGGATGGCTCGGTTGCGATCTTCCAGTTCGGCACTGTTTGATCTTTCTACCTCTCTGGGCATATATGTATTACTTACCCTGTCAGCTTACTACTTCTGTGGATATGTCGGAGTCTGCTCAGGTTCGCTGCTGGAGGTTGTCAGACAGCTTAGGGGTGACCGAGGTGTGGATCTTCGTCAAATCCGGCCTGGTCAAAGGGAGATGGACATTATACCACTGCTATTAGCTGAGACTTACCATGGTCTTGATAGACTGGCCGGAGGATCTGATTTCATGGGCGCAGGCAGCCCCGTTTTGCTGTCTTTGTGGCTTTCTGAGAAACTACGCTTGATTGGGCCATTACCAGAGGGTCAGACAGCGATGCCTTGGGTGACTAGACAATGCAGGTTAATGAGGGACGCGGCCGCTGATAGTTGGCAGGTGAGGTTGCCGCGGTACGGGGCTGGCGATGCGAACTACGGATTCCGGCGTGGGGATTACGGACCATGAGAGACATTCGGGATGGGTCGGTGGTAGTCGGTGCCCCGGGGTTGCATGTGTCTTCATTCTGTGTCCCATCACTGGTTAGCAGGCAATATCAGTACCCTCAGCAAATTATCCGGGCTTTGAGAGAGAGGCTGACGACTGATGCTATTCCGATGGTCATGATCGAGCCCCAGACTGTGCAATTCTTCAGCAGATCCTTCTTAGAGGGTTTTCTTCCCACACGAACGCTCCTTCGTCAGGCCAGAGGGTTTACATTTTTGACCACGGAGTACCTGATTTGGTATGAAGAGCAGTAGGGTCTCGTGCAGCTGGCTATAGAGGCTCACCGTCGGGAATACTTAGGAGTAGACTACCCATCCAGCCGGTCTTTCCGAGATACAGAGGCCCAAGGGAATCCAGAAAATGTTACCGGCGATGTTGTTGAGGATTATCGAAGGCAAGAGATCCGGAGAGCTGCTCTGAGGGATGATCCAGAGGTGATGGCTCGCAGAGAGGCCTTGCGACAAGGGAGGGCTGCTAGGGCTGCTTTGAGGGAGTCTGGTCTGATCGAACCACCGACACGCATTATACCAGAGCTGGGGCGAGCTCAAACTGAATTATTTGACATTCCTAGGCCAAGGACCTCTCGGGGACCAAGGAAAAGGAAGGACAGAAGTACGAGTTCTGGAGTGGGGACGAGCTTCTAGACACTTTTTTTTGAGAGATGGAAGACTCTTTATTTTTCTTTTTCTTGTACTTTGGGGGAGAAATTTATTTGTATGAAACTTGAGTATCCCTTGATTACTTTAATGCAGACGAAGTAGATGTTGAAAGTTTTATTTCCTTTTATTCGCAGCAGGTTATTTGAGTCAAAAGTAGGTCGTGCTTGAACTCATCAAAAAGAATATTAACTTAAAATGAACCTTTGAAAATATTTAGAACTGTAATCAAAACACTTTTTGGCAAGATAAAATATTTTGCAGCTTTTTAGACCGAACCACGAGTGGTTGCGTACGTTCCCCTTTTACAAAAGAAAAAGAACTAAGGGGCTCAGGTCTCCGTAGTTCGACTCAATTAACTTTGTGTTTAAAGAAAGGGGAAGACAGAAGGGGGACATGGTGCAACCCTATTTTTTACCTAGACCGCCCTTTTTTAGGGTTTTCAGCCTAGCTGGGTATATTCTTTTAGCACCGGGCGCGTCCCTTATTTTTGCATGGATTGCCTTTTGAGAGGTTTCCAGTCTCATCTGGGACAATTTTATTGCGCCTTTATTTTCACTTTTTTTTATATTTTTTTTATTATTATTATTTATTTTTTTTAACAGAGGGGGAAAAGACTCAATCACACATAATACCTCCGCAACTTGTCTCCGTTGACGGTGTGCAAAAATGGGTTACCATCCAGATCTGTCAGCTGCATTGCTCCTCCGGAGAATATCTTCTTTACTAGAAATGGTCCGACACAAACAGGTGCCCATTTGCCCAATGCACTGCTCTGATTTGCAAGCTTCATCTTGAGAACCAGATCACCAACCTTGATGTTCCTGGGCTTCACTCTTTTGTCAAAAGCACGGGCCATTCTTTTCTGATATGCCCGATTGTTCTCCATGGCTTTTAATCTGCATTCATCTAACAGTGCCAACTCGTTATACCGACTTTGAAGCCATTCAATCTCATTTACCTCATTTTCGAGCAATACTCTGAGGGACAGAATTTCTAGCTCAATAGGCATGACAACTTCCATTCCGTAGGTCAAGGCGTATGGGGTTGCACCGGTGGCAGTCCGAATTGAAGTGCGCTAGCCCCACAATGCTAAATGTAGCTTCTCCGGCCAATCCCTTCCTCGCTCGACCATCTTCTTAATGATTCTCTCCAAGTTCTTATTAGCAGCCTCAACAGCACCATTCGTATGTGGTTTGTAAGGCGAAGACTTGTGACGCTTGACCCTGTATTCAGTAAGCACACGATCGGTCTCTCCTTCGAAGTGGGTTCCATTGTCAGAAATGATCTCATTCGGGACTCCGTAGCGGCAAAAAATTTGTTCTTTTATGAAGCGAGCTACCTTCTTAGCTGTGAGCACTTTGTAGGACGCGACTTCCACCCATTTTGTGAAGTAATCTACCGTGACCAAAACAAATGAGTGTCCATTGCTCCCGGATGGAGTTATCTTCCCAATGAAGTCAATTCCCCACGTTGCGAAGGGCCAGGGAGTTGTCATACAGTAGAGATCATGAGGAGGGATGTGGTTTAGATTGGAGAATCGCTGGCATTTGTCACAAGTCCGCATGAATTGAATACAATCAGTTTCCATAGTAATCTAGAAGTAGCCTAGTCTAAAAATGCTATGCATAAGGGATTGAGCATTCATATGGGGTCCGCAGGTGCCATTGTGAACATCTTCCATTACTCTCTGAGCCTTTTCTTTGCTGATGCAGAGCAGGAGAGGGTAACCTTCCCTTTTCTTCCATAACTCATTGCCAAGTATGACGTACTGAGCCGATAGCCTTTTCAAAGCTTGCAAACTCTTGGCATGAATACCTTTTAGGTTTCCTTCTTTATCGACGGGGAAAGATGCTTCACCATGCTTGAGATATTGGAAAATTTGGTTGTACCACGGCTCATTGACGGTTTCGATCTCTATTTCACAGCAGTATGCAGGATTTTCTCATCCCAACCCTGAACGGTTTGATTGACTTTCCTTCTGGGATTTCTACCAAAGAGGCCAAAGAAGCTAGGGCATCGACAAATCTGTTCTTGTCTCGCGGCAGGAATTGGAATGACACTTCCTTGAACTGGCCGACGAGCTCTGCAATGTAAGCATGATACCTCTAGAGACACAGATCTGAGGTTTTCCATTTGTTGGCGGCTTGATTTATTATTAGTTGGGAATCACCAAACACTTCCAACTCATCCACATGTCGCTCTAGGGCAGCCTCAAGACCAGCTATGCAAGCTTCATATTCGGCTGCATTGTTGGTAACCGAGAAGTTCAGCTTGATAGCTATGGGGGTATGCATGTCATTCGGGTCTACCATTACCATCCCGATGCCGTTACCTCTTTTATTTGTTGCGCCGTCGAAGAATAACTGCCACCGGTTGCCATTTTCTATAACAAGAATCCCTTCATCTGGAAACTGGAGATCTGGTCCTCGGGCTTCTGTACTGGGGGAATCAGCTAATTGATCTACCAACGCCTGTCCCTTGATTGATTTCTGGATCACATATTTGATATCAAACTCAGCTAAGAAGAAAGTCCATTTTGCCAATCTGGTGGAAATGTTGCCTCTGTCACCCTGAAATAGGTATCTGATCGGGTCCATCTTGGAGACCAGGTGTACTGTGTGGGATAGCATATAGTGTTTTAGCTCTCCGACCACCCAAACCAGAGCTGCGCATGTTTTCTCGAGGGCAGAGTAATTCAACTCGCTACCTTGGAATTTACGACTGACAAAATATATGGCATTCTCGACCTTGGAGTCCTTCTTCTCTTGCTCTAGCATGGCTCCGATAGCTGTGTCTGTGACCGTCAAATATAGAAGTAGAGGCTTGCTCCCGTGAGGTGGGCACAGAATGAGAGGATTAACAAGGTAAGCCTTGATTCTCTCGAAAGCTAGTTGACATTCCTCGTTCCAAACCACTTCCTGATTCTTCTTCAATAGCTTAAAGATTGGCTCACATATGGAGGTCAGCTGGTTGATGAATCTGCTGATGTATTGTAGATGGCCCATGAAACCTTTTACTTCGAAACAGTTCTGGGCGGCTTCATTTCAACAATTGCTTTGACTTTTCTGGGATCTACTTCGATGCCTCGCTCTGTGACCATGTAGCCCAAAACTTTACCTCGAATAACCCCAAAAGTGCACTTGGCTGGATTTAGCCTCATGGAATGCTCCCGAAGTATATTGAAGAATTTCCTTAAATCAGTGAATTGCTGTCTATCCGACCCTTTCGAGTGAATAATCATATCGTCCACATACACTTCAATCTCCTTGTCTATCATGTCGTGAAACATGGTGGTGACGGCCCTCTGGTAGGTAGCCCCGGCATTCTTCAACCCAAATGGCATCACAGTGTAACAATAAGTACCCCAAGGAGTGGTAAACGCTGTCTTGTCCTGATCTTCCTCAGCCATTTTAATCTGGTTATACCCCGCAAAACCATCGATGAAGTACTTGACCTCATAGTTCGCTGTTGCATCTACCAGCATGTCAATGTTTGGCAAGGGGAAGTCATCTTTGGGACTGGCCTTGTTAAGATCCCGGAAGTCTACGCAAACCCGAACCTTTCCATTCGCTTTTGTGACCGTGACTATGTTTGCCAGCCATGTCGGGTATTCGATCACCTTGATAAAGCCCACCCGTAGGAGTTTCTCAATCTCTTCTTTGACTTGTAGAGACCACTCGAGCTTGATCCGCCTCAGTTTCTGCTTTATTGGTTTAATCTCTGGATCTAGGGGTATCCGGTGTTCTACGTTAGATGTATCCAAACCTGGCATGTCTTTGTAGGACCAGGCAAAGACGTCTACGAACTCTTTAAGAAACTCGATCAGAGCAACCTGCTCGTCTCCGGAGAAGAAGCTACCAATTTGCGTTTCTTTGGGTTCCTCGGCTGTTCCCAGGTTCACCGTTGTCAATACCTCATTAGCAGCTTGGGCCCGGCTTTCCTTTTGCTCGCAAACCTGCTTTGAATTATTTTCTAAAAAATTCTCATCTATTAAGTCTGCTTTATCTTCAATTGAATCTGGCTTAATTATTTTTAAATCTTGATGATTAAATTTAGTTAAGTGTTCAATTGTTAGATTGGCAATCATGGGATACTCAGAAAGATCGACCAATTTATTCAAAGCGAAGGGAAAAACAGTGTCTACAACACGACGACGGTCTTCCGTCGTGAGGACGTCAGACCGATCGGAGGACTCGAATTCAATCACAAAGGACTCTGGGGACTGACTCAGGACACGGGGAACAAATTTAGACTCGGATGGACAAGGACGAGGTTTGAGCCCTAGCTTTTTGATCATAGTCTCCCTGTCAGCAACCGGTCCTTGAAATGAAGTCCAGTTCTGTAGCGGCCCCTCTGCGACGGTCTTCAAACTATTCAGATCTGCAAATGGCCACTTTTCAAACTCCAGCACAGCCACCACCTCATTATCAGAGGAAAAGTCAATCAAATCACTGGGATCACTAAAAACAACCACCCCTCCTGTTGGTACTTCTACCAAATTCATGTCAACCTCAGGTTCTGACAGCCCCTGATCCTTAAACAGATCTACCAAATCACCATCAATGTCCACGAGATCAGCACCGTGGATCTTGTATATTGTGGGTTCATCCAGAGCAAGCTTCTCAAACTGGTTCACATAATCAGGTCCCCAGAAATGGTAGTTGTTCTCGAATGTAGCAGTGACGCCTGGCCTTCTAGGCATACTCACAAGCATTTCCTTCACCGGGTTTTGACTGCTTGCAAACCTCCGAATCGTCTTCAACCTTTCTTCCATTTGGCTCATCTTCAGCTCTGGGCAAACAAACATTTCTCCATCCTCTTTGACAAAATGTTTGTTCAAAGACCAGCTATACGGGCGCATCTCAGGCCTTTTGTACCTCTTACCAGCAGCTGAGGTCATCTTTTCTTTAAATGCTTCAGTCTTATTGTACGCTTTATCTTCTTCCGTCACGACATACCCTAGGCCTCGCCTATTCCTCTTTGCTTCTGGAACCACAAGCTGACATGGTCCCTGTTGACGCTTCCCTAGCCCCAAGCCTGGGATGTAACTCATGCCTCTCATCATTTTTAGCACAGGAGGGATCTTGTCGGAGGAGGTTGTCAAATCTATAGTGCAGACCTGCCCTTTAGGTTTCTCAATCGTAAAACCACTGAGCATCAAGTTCTCTTGGTCAAGTTTGATTTCCATCACTGGCATGGTATTGGTATTGGTCTCCCCAATAGTGATGCTATCCCTATAAATGGTCGTCAGAACTCCATCTTGCACAAATTTCAAACACTGGTGGAGAGTGGACGCTACTGCTCCGATTTCGTGAATCCACGGTCTACCCAATAGCACTGAGAATGTGACCGGAATGTCGATAACTTGGAATTCCACCATCATCTCCTTGCCCCCAAATAACAAATTCAGAGAGACTATCCCCAACACTGCCCTGGATGTAGAGTCGTAGGCTTTTATGGTTTGGTTGGATGGTTTAAGGCTCTGCACGTCAATGTCTATCATACTCATCATTTTAGCAGGGAGCACATTCATAGCTGACCCATTGTCTACCAATACATGGGGAATTCGGCGTCCCTCCAGTGGCACCGTGATGTGTAGAGGCTCATTATTTTTTGCATCGTAAGCAGGCAAATCAAGGTCTGTAAAAATAATGATGTTCCCATACTGCGCAGTTACAATCAGCTGACAGGCCTTGTCTGGAGTGGCGTTGACAGACACTTTGGTTGTGGATAGGGCCTCTTCCAACTTTAGTTTGTGAGGGTAGGATGATGTGAGTAGACACCATAAGGAGATATCGGCTTGTGTTCTCTTTAACTGCGTCAATATCGGATCTTCCTGGATTTCTTCATCTCCTGCAGATCTGTAGGGATTTCGAGAGGACTGGGGATTCGAGACTGCAACTGCTTTACCTTTCCCGGATGATTCTACATTATCTTCTCCCAACATTCTTCCAGATCGAGTCAACAAATTAACCTCCTGATCATTCTCAACCACAAAGTTCTTACTGACTTCCTTGAGCTCTGCTAGCGTAATCGGAACAGGACGAGTGCTGTATGGCCATGCCGCCTGTCTTATCTCATTTACAGACAATGGCGCCTCTACATTAGCCGCTATCCTGAGTTCCTCCAAAGAGATTGGGGAATCTCTAGGAACCATAGAGGAGATAGCGTTGACAACCAAACGTTCTTCGTAATCATCATAATCAGCAGTATTATTCAAATCATATAGATCATCAAGATACAAAACATAGCAAAAGTTATCTTTCATTTCATCGGAACATGGAATTACATCAGTCACAATCTCATTACAATCAGCACCATCATTTCCATCTATAGACTCCCCAAACTCCATTACATTAACAAAATAGTCTTGGCCAAAATCCATGAGATTCACGGTATTGTTAGGCAGAGGGTTGCTGACGACATTAGGATGAGGGGACTATTCAATCTTCTTTTCATCTACAAGCCCTTGAATAATCCTCTTGAGGGTGAAGCAAGTGTTAGTTGTGTGCCCCAGGAACCGATGAAATCG
Source organism: Adenophora triphylla var. japonica (assembly GCA_022495995.1). Lineage (NCBI taxonomy): Eukaryota > Viridiplantae > Streptophyta > Magnoliopsida > Asterales > Campanulaceae > Adenophora > Adenophora triphylla. The sequence continues at coordinate 147,401 of JAFEMH010001829.1, read as the reverse complement.
ACAGTATTTGCTTATGTCAAGGTTGGGGTTGGGACTAGCAGGCCTGCAATTCTCCAGCGGCTATATCATACCGGTTCTAAGCAATCCATTGTAAACCTCCTCTGTAGTCATGCCCAAATCATCAAAATTTCTTTGTTGTTTTGGCTGGAATCTTCCACCATTAGGACCATTATTACCCCCTCCTTGCAGATTATTGACAATGTTGTCCTTAACTACTTCTCTTCCTTTTGGTGCCATGGCAGAGACTGGGTTTGCTGTCCGGTATCTGAATCCTCCACTTCCACTACTTCCACTAGCATTCATACCTGGAGTTTGATTGAAAAGTCTGTTCTCACTGCGAGCACCCATCCCGACCATTTCTCACAAATCTGGGTACCAACCTTTTCCGATGGCTTCCCTGAGTACTGGCTTCACACACGACAAGAAAATATCCTTCTGATCATGAAGAGGAATGGGCTCTGACAGTTCATTAAGCTTGGCATTCCACCGCTTATAGAATTCTTTAATTGACTCATCAGCCTTTTGGATGGTCCCCACTAAATCATCCCAGGTGGTACGCCACTCCAGATTGCCTCTATACTTTTCCAAGAAGGTCTCCGTAATCTGGCTCCAGGTGGAGCGGCATTCTTGTTTCAGGGCCAAAAACCAAGTGAGCGCTGGTCCTTTCAAAGTCAGATGAAAATGGGATGCCATAAACTCGGGCGTGCAGCCCATCGCCCGCATAGTCATAACATATGTATCCACATGAGTTTTGGGACAAGCCGTGCCATCAAAGTCCATCTTCGGCATCTTAAACTTTTGAGGCAAGGGAGTTACTTGAGCTGGGTCCACTACCTTGAGACCACTAGAACCTACAGTCAGTCTGTCGATTTGTTGTTGCAACTGCTTCAATAAGGCCGTTACGTCCGGAGTTAAACCTGGAATCTGGGGAATAGCAGGAGCCACTGTCGAAGATGGTACTGGGAACTCCCAAATAGATCTAATGGGCAGAGTAGCCGATGGAAGACCGATGGTACTAGGGATACTGATGTTACTATCCAACAAACTGACAGAGTGGGAATCCTGCTCCCGTACATATCATAGCCATTATATAACATACTGGGATTCTGGAGACTGAACTGCGTTGACTGACTTCCAAACTGACCAAGCACAGAAAAACCTGTACTGATGCATGGAGATGAATACGGAGTAGAGCCATAAAGATGTTGGGTAAGGGGAGAGCATACTGCGGACTGAGGAAAGTTGCCTTGGAGCTGAGACTGCGGATACCTCGGAACACTGTCTTGACAAATCTGATTCCCTGAAAGCCGATACTGACCATTCTGTTGCAAATTAGACTGATCACACTGATAGCCATAGGGGTACCTACTGAACTGGGGTTGGGAGTAACTTGCTTGGAACTGAGACCCGTACTGAATCTGCGGCATCGGGGCATTGGGAGCTGGAGAGGAAGTGAGATCGAAGAAGTTCGCCGGTTGACCACCACTCTTGTTAACACCTTGCTGAGCAACTTGATCATACACTTGAGAGGACGGGGAAGGAAACCTTCCTTGGGCATTCGCAATCATTCCCGGATATGGCATTTGATCGGGGCGCGGGGTATAGCTCACAGGAGGAGGCATAGCATTGTAACTGGGTGGAGCAAGCTGAGCAGGAGAAGTGGATCCGATCCCGTTGTTGCCCTCCTCAGTAATTTCCTCGTAGGAACCGTCTTCCCGATGGAGCACTGCAATTCCCTGGGCCCTCATGGCTTCAACAAAGCGGTTATGAGCTTCTTCCTCTCAGACCTTGGCACTCTGAGCCAACAGGTGGGCCTCGCGGTCCCTGGCCAAAGCGGCTTCCAAAGTTTTCCTCAATTCATCTGCAGACATATCGCTCAAACTCGGTTGACCAATCGGACCCGAACCTCCAGCAGACTGAGCAGCAAACATATCCCCATTCCCGACCATGTCTGATTCTGCACTGACTAAAGCTTCGGAAACTGCTTGAACTTCTTTGACAACCCTGACCAAACGAGCTCCCGAAACAGATGATCGGACCCAACTCGCCGTAGCTGCAGGGGTATATACGGGTTTATAAGGTAGGGAAAGAAGAGGAAATACGGGAGAGGGGGAAGAAAAAGGAGAGAACAGACTCGCGCAAACAATTTATTTATCTTCAAGTATAAATAAGTGATTTAAATCCTAGGAACGGTTGGGAAAGGAGAAGCCTTTATTTAAGCACACTACACCTTGGGGAAGCCTAGGGACGGAACATTCAAATCACACTAAATGCTTTGCACTTGAAATCAATAATAGGTAATGATACCTAACCAAAACCTAACACGATGTGGGACGGACGAGTAGTCCCAATTTCTAGGGAAATTTGGGCAGCATAACGGGTATTCTCGGAGAAATTTCAAGAAAAATCCGGCATAACCTCTCGTCGGTGCATGGTGACAATGCGGCATGATCTCTTGTTTAGGACCAGCCACGGAAGTGACATGTCCTCACGTGAAACCATGTTGCAATGGCAACTTGCCCACAAGGTGTGAGGTTTTGGGGAGGGTATAAGGACCTATTGGAAATTTCAAAAACAATTCATTGTGGTGTAATTAAAACGTTGTATCAAAAACCAACCGTGGGTAAGGTTTAAGTGTGGCGCCACCTATAACGCACTAGGGGAATGGGTTTGACATTAGGCGCTCAAACGTAGGCGAATATTATCACCGTCCGCGATGCCGTCAATCGCACCCGAGGGTTCTAAATCTACGTGGTGTAGTGTGCGAATGACTATATTCTTTTATTTACGAAAAAAATCAAAAAAATTTCTTTTATTTATTTATTTATTATTATTATTTTTTTTAACAAAGAAGAAAGAGAAACAAAAAAAACACACAATCTCACAGGGAAGAAAGAGGGAACAACAATCAACTGAGCAAACTTTTGATTCAAGGGCCTGCCCTCAAACCAGAACCTGAAACCTGTCTAGTGACTATTCCTGTCGCGTGACACAGGACAGCATGGAACTAAGATGTCGCACGACCAGGATAGTCACTGAACCAGAACTCCTTCAAAACTGGGATTAGCCCCTGCCTCTCCTTGGCAAGGGACAAAGCAAACCAAATATAGCGATAAACAAAACCACAAGAAGCAACAAAAGGCATACAAGTTGTAAGATCTCATAAAATGCAAGCATCGCACAAGATTATCAAGGATGCACATAAGATGAACACATTGGATGTCTAAATGAATAAAAGCATGACCCTCTTAGTTTTGAAAAAATAGTTTTTCAAAAAGTAATTCCCCAGCGGAGTCGCCACTGAATGCGCGCTCGCCCGAAAAAATTGGATTTTCGGTTTAGAATAGAAAATGAAGGAGTCGCCATGCCATGCTTTTAGAGGTGCACTTTGAAAAACCTATTGAAAGAGAATGGGTTCGGGGGTCAGGTTACGTGTTGGGAAGAACCGAGAGTTCACCCAACATGCCTCGTCCATAGACGAGTCTTTCTAATTTAGACATCCAAATAATCCAAAAAATGTGCAAACAATGATAATAGACAAGTCCAATAACCTGTATTTTACTGAACAAATGAGATCATTACAATTTGTAGACCAATTCTCCAGGGAGGCCACATCCCATTACAGCAATAAGAACAGATTACAATTGAAAACAAGTCCTCTACAAGGGACCACTTATGTCGCGTGACACAGGACTCCTCATGTCCAAATGTGTCGCGTGACACCAATAGTCACCTTGCAGAGACTCACAACAAACAGATTATAGAGATCTCTAGATGAACACAAAAACACAATTACAAACCAGATCTGAGCATTAAACAAACTAATTACAACTAAATGTTAAGCTAACGAGATGAATCAACTTACAACTGAAACATGGTCCCTGCAGATGGTCACGATATGTCGCGTGACACAGGACTTATCATGTCCCAGTGTGTCGCGTGACACAGGTTTACCATCTGCAAGTACCTTACAAACTGAGAAACAGATCCAACAGATGCACAATCAAATCAAACAATTACGCCAGAACAAATCAAAATAGCATGGATTAGATACGAATCAACCAAAGGAGTGTGGATATAGGAGATCCACACTCCCTTGACATCCAAATTGCAACAATAGATAGATCACATCATGAACATGCAATTGGACTCAAGCAAACACGATTTAAACAGAGAGATTGCAGTTGCCACTTGATAATCTGAGGCAGATGGAGCCTGATTATTAAGTGGAGAAAAAGGAAGAACAATTAGACAAATAGATGAGAGAGAGAGAGAGAGAGAGAGAGAGAGAGAGAGAGGTTACCCTTATAGTCCTCAACTTCTACACCAAGTTAGGTGCAGAAGCCTTCGATTCAACTTCTGAAAAGGAGATCCAAACACGAACTGAGAGCTGAATTGGAGGCACTAGGGTGTTTGGGGAAGTAGGAAGGTAATTGGGTTGAAGGTGTGTGGAAGGTGAGGGAATTGGAGGGGAATTGGTTAGTTTTGGTGAGGGAGGAGGAGAGAGAGAGGTTCTGGAGCAATTTGTGCAGAGTGACTTTAGGGAGTCGAAATTGGGATCCAAAACTGAGAGGGGTAGGGTCTTATTTATAGCTGCTGATCATGGTCATCCTATGTCGCACGGCACTCTGTAACCACTTTCCAAGGCTTCGAGTTGTCGCGTGACATGAGATGCCACCAACCGTTTTTGGCGCCAAATCTGATTCTGGAACCTTCTTGGATAATACCTGAAAAGTCCAAAACAGATTTATTCCTTTTAGGTCCCTTGGCCTGAGCAAAGTACAAAAAAGTACTTCCTTCGCGAGAAACTTATGAAATGTTTCCGGAAGTCTCGGAATGGACCGGGAATTTACCAAAACGCCCCTAAATGCAATTTTATCGTATTATAATGCATCTGGAAAGGTCGCGAATTGGATTGACATACTTACAGGTAATTTACTCTTGAACACAAAATCAAAGCTCGATGACTAATAAAAACAAGTAATCTATAGATAGAGATAAATAAAAGTGGAGTAAATCAGTAAACAAAGTGACTTTACCTTGAGCACTAACACTCGCCTTTTTTTAAACTGAGCTCGATCCACACCTAAAAGATACAGAATTCAAGAAAAAAACGAAAACCAAATCTAATGAAATTACCATAAAAATTATCTTTCACAAAAACATGATTTTTCTCGAATTTAGCAACGCTGTTAATAATTTCATAAAGTAAACACCTGGGTCAGCGAGAAATTGATGTAGAGGTTGGATATCTTATCAATGGTTGATACCAGTGAAGAAGCCATTGAAATTGAAGGATTGGAAATGGGGGGAGAGATCTAAATGCGATTATAAGCTCTTCCATCAGTACAGCACACTGCGTTCTAATTTGGGGGAAAAGAGCATTGTAATTAGGAGGAAAAGGGGAGGGGAACGATGTTAAAATATTTGAGAGAGGAAAGGGCGGGAATTGAAAAAAAATGGGGGCGGGGTAATGGTGGTGATGCGGCAGCCTCATCTTGCTCCAGGCTACCGCCTCACTTAGCACAAACGGGGGCATTCTTTCTGTTTCTGAGGTGGCAACTTCATTTTTCTCAGGCAGCCGCATGAGCTTTGGCAGTTTTGAGGCCAAACGGCTGGAGGTGAGGTGCCAGCCTCGAATGGAGCCAGGCGACCGCCTCACCTGGGCAACAAATGGGCTGTTTTTTGGGCATTGCTTGACCGAGCTGGTGGGGCATTTGGGGCCAGGTGGTGTAGAATGGACTGCTTTGGTCCTGCTTGGTCTTTTTGGGCATTTTATATTTATTGTAGGTTGGCTTTCGAGTTGGGTTTCATTCCCTCTCATCATTGTAATTTTATTTATATCAATAAAATTCCCAAGTGGCGTCCTGGTTCGCTAAAAAAAATTATTTCTTTTTTAAATAATAGAAGAAAAGTCAAAAGAGGGATGGACTACCCTATATTTATTTTTTATTTTTAAATTTTTTTTTATTGACTAGAAAATAATATTTTAGACTTTGTTAATTAGTACTCCCTCCGTCCCACCCGAATTTGGATAAATTTCCTTTTTGGGCGTCCCATCCGAATTTGGACAACCCAAAAAGGAAAGTTTATAATAATAAAAAAATGGGCATACCCCACTCACTCATTAACTCCACTCATTCTCCACCATACAATTTATTCAACCAATCACTATTAACTCCACTCATTCTCTCTCTTCATTTTCTACCACACATTTTTATTATCTTATTGTTATTTCTTAATCTCCGTGTAAAGTAACTTTGTCCAAATTCGGGTGGGACGGAGGGAGTATTTTTTTTTACAAAAAGTTATATAAAAAAAAGATAGAAAAAAAATCAAAAGAGGGATGGACTACCCTATATTCATTTGTTATTTTTTTTAAAAAAATTTATTGACTAGAAAATACTATTTTTGCTTTTGTTAATTAGTGATTATTTTTAGAAAAAGGTATATAAAAAAAGATAGAAAAAAACTAAACAAATGAACTTATATAGAAGAAAAGTCAAAAGAGAGACGGACTACCCTATATTTATTTTTTATTATATTTAAAAAAATTATTGACTAGAAAATAATATTTTAGCCTTTGTTAATTAGTGATTTTTTTTTACAAAAAGGTATATTAAAAAATAGAAAAAACTAAACAAATGAAAGTATATAGAAGAAAAGTCAAAAGAGGGACGGACTACACTATATTTATTTTTTTATTTTCTTTAAAATATTTTATTGACACGAAAATAATATTTTACACTTTTTTAATTAGTGATTTTTTTTAGAAAAGTTATATTAAAAAAAAATATAGGGTTTATACCATGTACCCTAAACCCTAAGTCGTATACCTATACCTTATATCTTATACCTTATACCCTAAACCCTAAGTCATATACCTATACCTTATCCCTTATACCCTTAATCCTAAACCCTAAACCTAAACCTTATACCTTATACCTTATACCTTATACCCTAAACTCTAAGTCATATGCATATATCTTATCCCTTATACCCTAAACCATATACCCTATACCCTAAACCTTATACCTTATACCCTATACACTAAACCCTAAATCATATACATATACATTATACCTTATACCCTAAACCCTAACAAACTACAACCTTCACAAAAAGCCACATTCCCCTCAAATTCCAATTCTTGAATAAAACCATTCTCCTTTGAGGAACCCAAGAAAACGTGTTTGGGCAACGGATGTGAGACATATTTTTCCACGCATATTCTAGAAAACCCATGATGCGTGAAACCCACCGATCTGTCATCTGCCCTTAAAAATCTTCCAAACATATTCCCTATATTTTTGAGAAAAGCATACCAATGCAATGGAAGATTGAGAAGACGTACCCATGTTGCCACACACGGATTGTCCACCGTGAAGTCAAAATCTGGTGTCCATCTGAAGCTGCGGTAATTGCTATTTGCAATTACATTAGAGTCCTTCGATAAAGCCCGAGTAAAGTCTGCTTCGTTCATGAGGTAAACGAGAACATGCCTCGGATCAAGTAAACCAATATTGAATATCGACTTCAACCCCCACCACTGAGTAATGTGATCCTGAATAACCTTCAGTTGAGGTCTCCCTGCAGAAAACTTCAACACCATAGTATACCGCAACCGTTCAGTAGCCACTTGTATCTCCCTTTCCGATAATACCAACGCGTGAAGGCCATCAACCTTCAAAGATGGTTTAGGGGGAGCTTCTAACCCCTCAAAAGGATTCAAAAAAGTTCCATCCACCCCCTATCTCCTTTAAGAGCAGCCGAATAGGATAGTGGTGCCCTATTGTTCTCCCCATGCACATGCATAATTCCCACAAGGTTTATGGAGAGGGGGCCTAAGGGACCACAAAATGGTGGGACAAAGGAGGTTCCTAAACCTACTAATAAAGAGTGGCAAGTTAAGGTAGGTAAAGGAAAGTAGGTGGTTCAACATGGGAGTACAGAGGGTTCTAATGGGACTAATAAGGCGGGCACTAAGGATGGGCTGAAGGATAACGCGACACCGTTAGTATGGGAAAGTGGAGCTTTTGAAAAACAATAAGGAGCGGGTACTTCAAAAGGGAATGATAATGGGAAGAAGGTTGTAACTTCAAATGCTTTTGCGGCTCTAGAGAATATCGATGATGAGGGGGGTAAAGGTGTGCCAAATGAGGAACTTTGCCAATTGAATAAGGAGGCATCTTTGTCTTCGAGTTTGGAGAAGGGTTTTCTGACTTCGAATTTAAAGGAAGATGAGGTGAATAAGGGTGATGATGGGTTTTGCTATAGGGGTGGTATTGATCTTTTGTCCGAGCCATTGGGCGAGGCTATAATGGTGGAGGATGGAGAAATTGAGGTGGATAAGGAGCATGTTTCATCTCCGAAAGGGGTCGACAAATCAGGTGAAATTGAGGTTATAAATGGTGGGGTGAATAGTAATGTTATTGTTCCAATGGGTGACATTGCACCTTCACAGAGTGTTGTGGTGGACGTTGATAAAGTGGGAGATGTGTAGGTTTCTAATGAGGAGGCTTTATCGTTGGCCGGGGAGGATGACTTGCAGGATTCTTCATTTGTTGTTGAAGATAGAGAAGGGCAAGAGGGTAATAACGTGCAGCAAAAGGTGTCTCCTAGGAGAACCCGGAGTAGGCATAAGGGGTGTCTTCTAAATCCAAAGTTTCCCAATGATGGTCATCATTTGGAATGCTAGGGGGTAGGGAATGTTGAAACATTGGATGTTCTGAAGTTGATGGTTGCCAAGCATAAGCCGTGGTGTCTTGCAATTCTAGAACCCGATATTTTAGGGGATCAACTTGCTAGGATCGCGAAGCAGTTGGGTTTTAGTAACTTCTTGCATGGGAACCCGGTTAACACTCACGTGTGGATTTTGTGGAATTTGGGTATTGATATGTGTATGGTTTCTAGCTCTAACCAGCAGATAACCGTTTGGGTTAAGGTTGGAAGTGATGATTATGGGATTATGTCTTTTTTATATGCTAGCTGTGATAGGATTGACAGGCAGCCGTTGTGGGAAAAATTGACTCAACTATCGGTTCAATACGATGAGCCTTGGTTAGTCGGGGGAGATTTCAACATTATTGATCATCCTTCAAAAAAACTGGGTGGTAATGGTTGGGATTTTGCGGGTATAGACGATTTCAACTTCTGTACTACAACAGCGGGTATTTTGAAGATCGATTTTGAAGGTAGCGCTTTTACTTGGTGTAATGGGCATGATGGGACTAAGCGAATTTGGCAGAGACTGGATAGAGTTTATTTTCAATGGGCCCTTCTTTTCTAAGCATGGCAATGTGATAGTTACCCACCTTCCAAGGGATAAATCGGACCATTCTCCGCTAAAGGTAAATTTTTTGTCAATATCAAAGCCGGTTTATGTTTTTAAATTTCAACGTATTTGGCTTGATCATGAGGGGCTTCGAAGTTGTGTTAAGGATATTTGGAATAAGTGGTATGGTGGTAATGCGCTGGATATATTACATAAGAAGCTTCATGCTCTGCGTAAGGCTCTTCGTCAATGGAATTGGGAGGTTTTGGGGAATGTTTTTAGCAAGATAAACAGGCTCCAGGATGAGATTATGGCTTTGGACTTTCAGCTCCAACAGGGATGGGATGCTTCTCTGGACCTTTCTCTGAAACAGAAAAGGGTAGATTTGGCTCAGCTGTTACGTTGGGAGAATGAGATGAAACAGCAACAATCTAGGCAGTTATGGGTAAAGGATGGGGACAGGAATTCTGATTTCTTTCATGCTAGCATCATGGAGAGGAGGCGGATGAACTCTTTTAAATTGCATTTATCTGATGGTTCTTGTTGTGACAACGAAAAGGTCTTGGGTAATTTGGGGGCAGACTTGTTTGTGGACATGTTTTTATCTCGTCCTCACGCCATTGATGATAGCCTTTTTGTGGGTATTGAAGAGGCATTGACTGTGGATGATAATATGATGATTACTGCAGTTACGGATGAGAAGAAAGTTTGGGAGGCCATCAAATTGTTGAATGTGGATAGCGCTCCAGGGGTGGATGGATTTACGGGTCATTTCTTCAGGGTGGCCTATTATTAAGGAGGATGTTATAGCAGCGGTTCTATCCTTCTACAATGGGATGGAGTTGCCTAGGGGGCTGTCTTCCAATGTCCTTATATTGATCCCCTAGGTGGAAAAGCCGAAGGATTTTAAGGATTCGAGACCGATAAGCTTGTCCACTTTTATGAACAAGGTTATCTCGAAAATCCTTACTGTCCGGCTGGCTTTGGTGATTCTGAAGGTAATTTCTCTGGATCAAACTGGCTTTATTGAAGGTAGGGGTATTCAGGAGAATATAGCTTTGGCCCATGAGTTGATTCACCGGGTTGATCAGAAAGTAACAGGAGTTAATGTCTTGTTCAAGCTTGACATGTCCAAGGCCTATGATCGTTTGGAGTGGGACTTTTTGTTTCGCGCTTTGGCCTCTTTTGGTTTCAGTAATAGAAGCAGGGATTTGATATGGCATTTGGTGCAAGGTAATTGGTACTCGGTTCGAATGGGAGGCATCTCACATGGATTTTTTGCATCTTCTCGGAGGTGAAACAAGGGGATCCTTTATCCCCGCTTTTATTCATTGTTGCTCAGGAGGTGTTATTGCGGGCATTACATAGGGCAGTGGAAGATGGCATTTTTCTTCCATATACACATGGTCGGGGTGGTTTTCCGATTTCACATTTGTTGTATGCCGATGACATGCTGATCTTCTGCAATGGGAGGAGGAATTCAATTGAGGGCTTACGGGGTGTTTTAGCCAAGTATGAAAGGGCTTCGGCGCAGCTGATTAGTCTAGAAAAGAGCGGTTTTTACGTGGGTAAGAGGATAAGGAATTTCGAGGTGGATAACATTCAGCGTTGGTCGGGATGTACACATCAACAATTCCCTCTAAAGTACCTGGGTATTCCATTGTTCAAGAGGAGAACGCAGAGGGTCCACTTTGCGGAGCTGGAGCAGAAGGTGATGAAGAGGATAAATGGATAGAAGGCGAGGCTGCTATCTTTCGGAGGTAAACTGATCTTAATTAAGTCAGTGCTTAGCAGTATTCCTATTTATTCTATGGGGGTCCTAAAGGTGCCTAAAGGGGTGATAAAAAGATTGAGGGGATGTTGGAAAATTTCCTTTGGAGTAGTGGAGGTGAGAAACGTCCATGATGGGTGGCTTGGGATAAGGTTTGTAGGCCTATTCAAGAAGGAGGTTTGGGGGTGTGTTCGATGGGGGAAGTCAACAATGCGTTATTGGCCAAGTTGGCATGGGTTGCTAAACATGGTACGTCTTTGTGGTCTCGTTTCATTAGGGAGAAGTATGGGCTGCGATGTGCAGAGTCTAGCTCACATGCTTGGAAGGCAGCTTCTTCTCTATTACCACAATTGGAGGAATGTAGCAAATGGATCATTGGCAGAGGGGATATTCGGTGGATCATACACTTACGACTCGGGAGGGCCTTGCTGTTATTGATGATTTATGGGATCTGATTCCGAGTCATTTGCAAGAAAGTATTCAGAGGGTCCGTATTGATATGGATAGGGAGGATAGGTGGTTTTTTACTTTGACAAAATTGGGTATGTTCGAGACTTCTGCTTGGTGGGAACATCATCGTTTTCGTAGTCCTTTAGTAGATTAGGGAGCTAAGATATGGCATAAGCATGTCCCGACTAAGGTGAGTGGCTTCTGGTGGAGATTGATGCATAATGGTCTTCCGGTGGAAGCCAGATTGGAGGAGAGGGGTTTCAATATCCCTCCTCATTGTGTTTGTGGTATTTCTGGAGGCCACAGGGAGACGAGGGAGCACTTATTTCTACATTCGTCTATGGCTCTTTCATTATGGCAGCATTAGGCTTCTTTTTTTGGGCTTGGTTTTCATTACATGGACCTGCATCAGCTATGGGATACTTGGTGCGGGGGTCAATCTCGAAGAGCCCAAATTGGTTTGATTCGTATGGGGGTAATGATGTTTGTTTGCTGGGGTTTGTGGAAAGCGATATGTAATATGGTTTTTGAAGGAAAGCAAATGGAGTGTGGTGCTATTATAGATGGGGTCTAACATGCTTTGTTGGATATGTGCTCGTCTTTGGTCCATAAGGGTAAGCCAACAACGGAGGCAAGGGTCATTTTATCTGATTTGGGTTTAAGGGTGGCGGAGGTAAAGCGTAGGAAGACTAGAACGTTGAGATGGGAGCCTACGCGCGATTACTTTTACACTATCAAGATGGATGGTTCTTTGGTTCATGGCGAGTGTTCGGGAGGAGGAGTCATTCGGGATTGGAGGGGTGGTTTTATTCGGGCTTATTCTAATTTTTACGGTATGAGTACTAATATGCAGGCAGAGATTTTTGCACTTCGTGATGGTCTAAGGTTATGTCGGGATCTTCAATTTACCTCAGTTCAGGTGGAATCTGACTCGTTGGTGGCTGTGGGGATATTGAGAGGCCATTTTTCTGGTCCTTGGCGATATTCGTATGAGCTAAGGGAGTGCAGCGGCTTAATGGGTGGTTTCGGCATTAGATACATGTTAAGGGAAGCAAATGGTGTGGCGGATAGGCTTGCAGCGATTGCTCATATCCATCGTCAATATATGAGATATGCTATGGCTAGTGAGTTTCCGGGGGTTGTGATAAATGCGTTAAGATTTGATGATGGGGGTATCTTTGTGGTTCGTCATTGACATGGGTCAATTTTTTGGGATTCAGTGGTTTGCTGGTGGAATTTGTTGATTTGATGTATGGTCATGCAAGCCAAGGCAAGTCACGGCAAGCCAAGGGTCGACTTTTGTTGTTTTTGATCTGTTTGGGTTGTGTTTTTGATCTATTTGGGTTGTGTTTTTGATCTGTTTGGGTTGTTTTTGCTGCTGGGATTGACCGTGAGGCAAGAATATAGTTTGTTTACTGATGTTTGGATTTTTCTGCAGTGCATGGTTCCACCTTGCGACACTAGTTGCCATTGCTGAAGTTTTCAACGTTGCTTCGAGGGTCACGAGTCTTGACACAAAGGACGACTCGTCCCTAAATTGCTGCACTCTGTTACAATCGTGCCTTTATGGGGGAATAATTAGGCATGTAGGGGACGAGTCGTCCCCTTTTGGCTGGGTTGGATCGTGCCTGGTGGGCTGGCAGTGGCCTTGGAAATGTCGGCCGGATGGCCTTATGCTTGGCCTTGGTTGGCCTGATTTAGGGCCAAGGGATAGATTGATTTATCTTTTAATTACGTTGGATTTAGAGTTGGGCTTTTTAATCCCCGCTCATTGATGTAATTTTTTATTTCATCAATAAAATTTCCCAGGTGACGTCCTAGTTCATAAAAAAAAAAAATTAAAAAAAAAACTATAAGTCATATACCTATACCTTATCCCATATACCTAAACCCTAAACCCTATACCCTAAACCTTAAACCTTATACCTTATATACTAAACCCTAAATCATATACCTATACATTATATCGTATAACCTAAACCCTATACCCTAAACCTTATGCCTTATACCCTATACCCTAAACCCTAAGTCGAATACCTATACCTTATACCCTATACCCTAAACCCTAAGTCATATACCAATACCTTATACTCTATACCCTAAACCATAAGTCATATACCTATACCTTATCCCTTATACCTAAACCCTAAACCCTAGACCCTAAACCTTATACCTTATACCTTATACACTAAACCATAAATCATATACCTATACATTATACCTTTTACCCTAAACCTTATGCCTTATACCCTATACCCTAAACCCTAAGTTGTATACCTTTACCTTATATCATATACCCTAAACCCTAAGTCATATACTAATACCTTATCCCTTATACCCTAAACGCTATATCCTAAACCTTATACCTTATACCCTAAATCATATACCTATACATTATACCTTATACCCTTTATCATATATCTTATACCCGAAAAAATAAAAATAAATAAAGGATAGTCCGTCCCTCTTTTCTTTTATATAATTTCGTTTGTTTAGTTTTTTTCTATCTTTTTTTTCTATACCTTTTTGCAAAAAAATGTATGTTGTAAACAAAAGTCTAAAATATTATTTCCTATTAAATAAAAAATTTATAAAAAATTAAAAATAAATAAAGGATAGTCCGTCCCTCTTTTCTTTTATATACTTTCGTTTGTTTAGTTTTTTTCTATACATTTTTGTAAAAAATGTATGTAGTAAACAAAAGTCTTAAATACATTATTTCCTATTCAATAAAAAATTTATTAAAAATAAAAAATAAATAAAGGATCTGTTTCTAAATTAGAGACATATTTTGAACACGTCTCTAATTTAGAGACAAATACTACATCTGTGTCTAAATTTTAGAGACAGATTTTGTATCCGTCACTAAATTAGAGACGGATTAAAAAATGTGTCTCTAAATTAGAGACGGATTAAAATCTGGCTCTGATTTAGAGACAGATTCAACATCTATCTTCAAAGTTTAGAGACAGATTTAGAAGCTGTCTCTAAATTAGAGACGGATTTTGAAGCTGTCTCTAAATTAGAGACGGATTTTGTATCTGTCTCTAATTTAGAGACGGGTACAAAATCTGTCTCTAAAGTTTGGAGTCAGATGTTGAATCTGTCTCTAATTTAGAGACGAATTAAAATTTGTCTCTGATTTAGAGACAGATTCAACATCTGTCTCCAAAATTTAGAAACAAATTTTGTATCCGTCTCTAAATTAGAGACAGATACAAAACCCGTCTCTAATTTAGAGACAGCTTCAAAATCCGTCTCCTAACTAGAGACAGATTCAGAATCCGTCTCTAAACTAGAGACAGTTTCAGAATCCGTCTCTAAATTAGAGACAGATTCAAAACCCATCTCTAAATTAGAGACGGGTTCTGAATCAGTCTCTAAATTGGAGACAGATTCCAAATCAGTCTCTAAATTGGAGACAGATTCAAAATCCGTCTCTAAATTAGAGACAGATTTTGAATTTGTCTCTAATTTTTGGGTCTGTCTCTAATCTGTCTCCAAATTAGCTACAGACTCCGTCCGTCTCTAATTTTTAGTCTCTATTTTTGGTTTTCCTTGTAGTGTAACTAGTATATATATACAAATCATAGAGACTCCTAAACATGGCAGGAGAATAAACTTCCCTATATACAAGATTATACTAAACTAGTCATAATATATATCCTACTATACAACAATCATATCCCATGTATCCTGGAGAGAATATCTCGTCTAATACCCCCTCAAGCTAGACGACCGTAAGGTAGACGAAGCTTGACAGATAGAGCATGAAACCAAGGTGTGGCCAACCCTTTTTTGAATAGATCCGCAAGTTGGTCTTCCAAGGAGACATAATGTAACTTAAGAAAGCCTCGGGTAACCAATTCACGAATGAAATGATAGTCGATCTCTATGCGACGAGTGCGAGCATGAAAACCCAGATTAAGAGTCATATGTAAAGCGGAAATATTGTCACAAAAGAGAGAAGGAGTGCCAAATGGGATATGAAGTTCATGAAAAAAGAAGGAAAACCAACGAAGCTCTGCGGTTGTGGTTGCGAGGGCTTGGTACTCGGCTTCACTACTTGATCGAGAAACTGTGGTCTGATTCTTAGCAGTCCAAGAGACAAGGTTAGGACCAATAAAAATGCATGCACCAGTCGTAGATCGTCGATCATCAGGATCGCCAGCCCAATCAGAATCGGAATAGGCGCGGACAGAGATGTCCGACGATGGATGAAATGAAAGTCCCAATGTCACGGTACCTTTTATGAAACGAAGTATGCGCTTGGCTGCTGCAAGATGAGATTTGCGTGGCTGATGCATTAACTGACAAACCTGATTAACTGTGGAGGC
Source organism: Adenophora triphylla var. japonica (assembly GCA_022495995.1). Classification (NCBI taxonomy): domain Eukaryota; kingdom Viridiplantae; phylum Streptophyta; class Magnoliopsida; order Asterales; family Campanulaceae; genus Adenophora; species Adenophora triphylla. Next base: position 131,569 of record JAFEMH010001829.1, on the reverse strand, counting down.
GATATCCGGTCGAGTAAGAGTAAGCTACTGAAGTCCTCCAACAAGGCTACGAAACGTGGTAGGATCAGGAAGCGGGTCACCATCCTTGATGGAAAGCCGAGAATGAGGCAGAACAGGACTAGAAATAGATTTACAACTCACCATATTGAATCTGTCAAGATGATCCAAAGCATAATGAGTCTGACAAAGATGAAGAGTTCCATTGTCCCTAGTTGCCTCAAGTCCTAAGAAATAACTCAAGTCACCTAATCTGTGGCTGTCAAAGGTGGTACAAATATCATCGATGACGGAAAGACACCTAAAGAAGAGGATCCCGTAATAATAATGTCATTGACATATACGAGGATAAAGATGGTTGTACCATGACTATGCCGAATAAAGAGGGAGGAATCGGCCTTGCTTTTGACAAACCCATGTCGAAGAAGAAAATCATGGAGGCGTTGAAACCATGCTCGTGGAGATTGTTTCAAACCATATAGTGCCTTGCGAAGCTTGCAAATACAAGTAGGATGAGACGGATCAACAAAACCTGGAGGTTGTTGCATGTAAACATCCTCATGTAGTATACCGTAAAGAAAGGCATTACATATATCAAGTTGTTTAATGTCCCACTATCGAGAATGAGCGACTGTCAAACAGTGCTTATAGTGGATGGCTTAACCACTGGGCTGAACGTCTCATCATAATCAAGACCTACTTGTTGTGTAAACCCTTGGGCCACCAACCGAGCTTTATGTATCTCAATCGAGCTATCCGACTTGCGTTTAACTTTATATATCCAACAAAAACCAACAATATTTTTCAAAGAGTTAGGAGGAACTAAAGACCAAGATTGATTTTTGTGAAGAGCGGAGATTTCCTCGTGCATAGCAGATTGCCAATGAGGAAAGGAGGCAGCCTGTTTATACGTACGCGGTTCATACGTAGAACAATCCTGCTTAACAGCTAGTAAACCATGGGATAAAGAGTATGGATATGTAACCCATAGCAAGTCCGAAACTTTGCGATAGTGGAGAGGTGGTGTGCTGGAGGAAGTAGAAGATGAGACTGGACCTGTAGAATTGAAAACTGCAGGGACTGGACTGTCAGAATCTGAAAATCCTGGAGAGGAGTCTGAAGAAGCAGACGGTTGAGGGGCTGCGGCGACAAAAGGAGATTCTGTGGGGTGTGAGTTCTGAAGGAGCTGAACCTGTAGGGCTGCTGGCGGAAACATGAGGATGCCGAGGGGTTTTTAGTGAAAATTGTAGGCCAGATAATGGTACTGGAGTGTTGTGGAACACTGGTCTGGGTTGTGACAGACTGGGCCGGACCACAGGAAGCCCAGATGGAGGCATTGGATGAGAAGGTGCAGATCCAGATGATCCGTGTATGGGTCCAGGAAGCTCCAAATGCATATCGATGTCAGAAAGTCGCATTGGTGTACTTGGAAATAGTATCTCTGTATGCATATCTTTCCAAGGAAAATGAGATTCATCAAATGCCACATGACGAGAAATATAACTTTGCCATTGATTAAATCCATACAACGATATCCTTTTCGTAATTTATCACATCCAATAAAGATGCAGTGAATTTATTTTGGCATAAGTTTATGAGAATTGGTAGGTACAACATGAGGAAAGCAACAACAGCTAAAGACGTTGAGAAACCTATAATCGGGTTTGCGTAAAAATAAAATTTTATAGGGAGACACAAATTTATGTTGACTCATAGGTAATTGATTAATAAGATGAACCACAGTATTGAAGGCTTCGAGCATAAACTTAGGAGGAAGTTTGGCTTGAGACACGAGACATAAGCCAATTTCAACAATATGACAGTGTTTTCTCTCAACAACTCTGTTTTGTTGAGGGGTGTATGGACAAGTGAGTTGATGTTGAATACCTTCTATATGGAGAAAAGAAACGAAGTCACGACTGGTAAATTCACCCCCCATCCGTTTGGACTGTTTCAACAGTCTGAATAGCCGAGATACGGCGAGAAAATTTATTTTTGATTTGTGTTTTAAAGGTGGAAAAACTTGTAACACATCATATTTATGAAACAAGGGAAATAACCACACAAAAACGAGAGAAATCATCAACTATAGATAAATTAAAACGATGTCCATTAAACGAATTAACTGGAGTTGGGCCCCAAACATCTAAATGAAGTAAATCAAGATGTTTTAAAGGTTTATACGAACGGAAAATAAAAGACAGTTTACTAGATTTTCCTAAAGGACAAATATGACAACAATGAGTGTCATTTATTTTGCTACTCAAAGGTAATCTAGACTGTTGACTTAAAATTCTAAGAATTGGAGTAGACGGATGGCCCAAACGAGATTGACTAATTTGCTGACTGGTTCGTTATCCAAGAAATGCAAGAGGACTATGCTGGGACTGAGAATTGAAATTGAGCTTGTAAAGACCACCCGAGTTACTGCCAGAAAGAAGAGTCTCCCATGTTCGAATGTCCTTAACACAAAAACCACACAAGTCAAGTTCAAAGTAGCAGTTATTATCTTTAGAGAATTGGCGTACAAATAATAAAGGTTTGTGCAGATTAGGGATGTAAAGGACATTTTAAAGAGTAAATGGACAATTATTCGAATGAAAAGAAGAACTACCAGTATGAGAAATTTTTAACTTAGAGCCATTACCAAAAACAACTGCATCGTTACCTGAGTAAGGGCGATAATCAGAGAAGGATGCCGGGTCGAATGTCATATGATTGGTAGCACCGGAGTCAAGTACACATGGTTCGAACTTAGCAAAATAGGCCGAATTGCCTCCATCATGACAAGCTCAGGCACTGTAACCAATTTGAAAACAAAGCTGGCAGGTAACATGTGTGTAGCGATGCGGAATTTCTCCTCTTTTTATTTATTTATTTGAGTTGTCACCTATATTATTATGAGGAAATATAGAAAAACCAATTTAAAAGATTTGGGTTCGGGGCTTAAGTGATGGATTTGAAAGGTCAGGGAGCACCGCATCCACCCAATCTGAAGATCGGTCTTGCTTAAGGGGGTTTTAAATAATTAGTTCTTTTTGAAAGAAATGAAGAAAAACATCCATTTAATTAGATTAAATGGAATATGGGATCGATTTCAACGAGACCATCTCCATGATTTGAAGATTCCCTAGGCCGATCCCAGATTTGATATGCTTATACCACTCTAAAGATCAATTAGAATTGATAAAGAAGAAAGGATGATTAACTTTCAGGTCGAGAAGTGATTCGGACAGAGTTTTGCCTTGCCTTGCTGTGTCTGTAAATCTTAGTTGTAAAAGTCTCTACAAATGGCTAAATGTGTCACACGACACAACTTGCCATGCAAGTCCTGTTTCACACGACAACATTGGCCAGTTTGCAGAAACTTCATCCTTTCAGTTGTAATCTGATTTTAACCTTTTCCAAGTTGTAATCTAATATCAATCTGTGCTTTAAACATCATTTCCCCCACACAAAGGATTCATCGGGGATCCTCTCCCAAGGATGAACAAAGGTCCACACGTGGCTTGTTCTAGGGAAGATCCACCGCATGATGATGTGAAGTCCCTTTTCCTTTGTACATAAAATGCAATCTTTATTTCAAATGGCATTCCCCCATTGTCCCTCATGGTTGGATCACTCTCCAAGGATTGTCTAGTGACCTTCCTAAGGCACGAAAGACATAGGATGAGTATAAAGATCCAATCTTTATACCCCTCCCCTTAGTCCCTTTGGTACTTGAAGCATCCCATGGGGTGTATCGGTGTAAAGGTGTCATCTTTACATCGCTTCCTCCATTAAAGATGCCATAGTTGAAGTCCCTTTAGAAGTGGACGGACCTTAGCCCCTACATCTCCGATCATCACTTGAGACGAGCATAAATGTCCTTACTAAGCTCAAATTGTCTCAAGATGTAGGATTGATGGGCAAAGGCTCTTCCTTTCTAAAGAGTCTCATTCTTGGACTATAAAAAGGTGTGCCTCTATTCCGATCACATATGACCTTGTCCCAAAGAACGTTGGTTTAAAACACACCAAGGCATCCAAGCCTAACATGGTTGATTATCCCAACGGGAGGGTGAAAAAGGTCACTTAATGATGATCATAAGTCCAAGATGAGCACGGGATCAAAGTCCCGAATACATTAAATCCAAGGAATCCCGAGCGATAACCAACTCATGGTTTATACGTCCGGAAGACAACTTGGCACATTCCCTCCCTTTTCAAATCACACACACACACGAGAGCACGAAACAAGCACGAAAATTGGATCTAGGAACACTTGCTTCGGCAAGGCTTCTTGGGTGAACGCCAAACATTCTTCCCAAGGAGTAACTTAACCTCCGAACCCTATTCATTTTTTTCAAAGTTTTGAGGAAATCAAAATGGCGTGGCGACTCCTTTTTTCAATTTAAACCGGATGTCTTCAAACTGATGTGAAGCGGTGACCCCTTACACGAGAAAGTGGTTCACAAAAACCCGCGATCTTGGGCCCACATTCACAATGAGGCATTTTGGGCGAGCACTAAAAAATCTCTTCCTGAGGCATAACCTGACCTCCGAACTTAAAAATCTCATCACACAACAAAAAGCTTTTTTCATTGTTTTGAGCATAATCAAAACGGCTTGGCGGCTATCTTTTCAAAGAAATTCATCCGTCCAATCTTTGAAACCATGCCTCCGCCTCCCACAGGGGGAGGGCCCCAGCGTCGGGTCACGGGCGCAGTCCGATCGGGTAATTTCAGTAAACGATGTGTTTGATGGCACCAACTTTTTTAGAAGTGGTTTAGGGGATGATACGGCCCGCCACTCCAAGAGTGTTGGTCGATTTTATTGTTGCTAGCCATGTTATAAGCATCTGCATTATCCCTAAGGTTCTCACCGCCATTCAAATATTGTTTATTGATTTCAAGATGTTTTATATACCTAATAAGCTCTTCCTTAGGGGGAGGTCCTTCCAAGTAATATAGCATAAAGAATCTAATCTTTCCCCATAACAGTCATTGAAATCATACCCTTTAACACATCAATCACAACATTGGTATTAAAAATGAAGGGTCTCCCTAGTAGTATAGGACATTCTAGTTGAGCACCCTCTGAATCCTTCATAGGAAACACTAAAAAGCCAACTTAAATTAAGCCTTTATCTATTTGGACCAACACATCTTCTACAACTCCTAAAGGTCGCTTAACCGATTGATCCGCTAATTGTAAGGACATTGTAGGCAGTTTCAAGTTTTTTATCACCAATTTCCTAAAAATAGAATAAGGCATTAAATTAATACTAGCTCCTAAGTCCATCATGCATTTAAACCTCAAATTCCCCAATGTGATTGGAATGGTAAAACATCTGGAGTCTCTCATGTCACTTCTCTTTTCAAAAGATTCTACATAAGGGGGTGTGGTTTTCACATCTTTAGGGAAAGGGGAATCTAAATCAATAGAGGAAAATACATCATGTGTTACCCCTAAACTATATTCTTCCTCAACATATTCATCACAATAAGAATCATTTAAGCAAAGAAAGGATAACTCCTCAATTTCATCCTCTTTATCCCAAATAGTCATGATTGACTTCGCTTACTCTGGCGGGTTTTGAAAATTACCCTGTTTTTGGCCTTATAAGGCCTCCACTAACTGCCCAATTTGAGTCTCTAATTTTGTCACTGCAGCTTTTTGTTGTTTCTGTAGTTGTTGCTGCTCAAGTTTCATCTGTGTTACCCCATCCTCCCAAGACTCCCTACTTTATTCAAACTGACTATATGGGGGTGGAGTGCGAAGAGCTTATATTGTTGATTTTGATTACCTCCCAATGAAAAATTAGGGTGATTTCTCCATCCTGAGTTTTATGTGTTGCTGTAGGGGTTATTTTGAGTAGGCCTTGGAGTATAACCATTCATTGTATGTGCCGATTCAGAATTAGAAGAAAATTGTGCACCATTAGAACAGATGTTAGTAGCATGAGTGTATAAACCACAAGTAGAACAAGCATCAGCAATAGCATTATTACTAGAAGAATAACCATGCATGAACATGTCAAATTTCTTATTCAACTATGTTATATGCATAGATATATCATAACTATCACTCAACTCATGCACACCTCACATATTACCGATAATATTCTTTTGTTGAGAATTGGCACCCAATAACTCAAATAATGCTTGAGTCTGTTGCGGGGTCTTGACTCCTAAAGAGCCACCTACTGCATTATCAACCATGACCTAATTAAAATGATTTAGGCCACCACAAAAAGTTTGGTTTAACAATGGCATTGGACTAACAATATTTTAAATATATCTCATAATTCATGGAATGACTCACCCTTCTTTTGTGCAAACCCTATTATTTTTTGTCTAAAGTGGCCAACATGGGATGTGGGTAGTATTTGCGTAAAAACATGTCATGAAGTTCATCCCATATGATTATGCTTCTAAATGTGAGCATCATTAACCAAGTATTTGCATTCCCCTTCAAAGTTCAGGGGAGGCATCACAATCTTGTTTGCTCATCAGTCACTCCCTCTTTCCCTAGGATGTGTGAAATAGTCATCATATAATCACGCAAAAAGGTCAAATGATATTTAGATGAAATGCCTTGATAGTTGGGCAACATGGAAAAGTATTGACCTTTAACCTCTATATTATTTGCTGCATCACACAACACTATATATGACACAGAGGTATCAACCTTATGATGTAAAAAGTCATGCAAGGTCTGAGCCAGTGGTACTGCCATCTCGACTTTAGTTCTTCTTCCTCGGTGGAAGATAACGCAATCTCACTATCTAGGTCTGTTTCGAGGGGAATGCCCTCGTTTAATTCCAAGTTATTATGATGACCTAGTTTATCAATGTCGTCGTTTAATGGCACCAAAATAGGAATCCAAGAACGTCTACAAAGCATAAACTACAAAAAATAACTTGTTCAATCACAACAAGTCCCTGACAACGGCGCCAAAAACATGATAGATAAAAATTCCCTATTTTAATAAAATCTAGTAAGTGTACTTGTTACCGATATATCAACGTACAAATGTAAGGGTAAAACCACAAGTACTTGGGTGTCAAACAAATTGATTTTGAGCAGTGTAAAGTAAACAAGGGGTTTTTGTTTATTTGATTAATAATGCAAAAATTAAATACTAAACTAAACATATAATTCAAAGCAAAGGATTGAATTCAAATAATAAAAAACAGTTCATGAATTGGGTTTCACGAATACTATCACTTTATGAAATATAGATAACTAAAAGATCAATATGGTTTTAAGGTTCATTCACTAATTTAAGAATTGAAACAGTTAGATGGTTGGGTTGCAATTCCTTTACTATATTTATGTTCATCTTTCCGTATGTTCCGATTAACATTCAAGATTTTATTAAGCACACAAGAATATATAATCTTAATTCTCTTGACTTTTGCAAGATACTCAATTGAATCTATTCAACACTATAATAAATTTTCATGCAAGTGCATGATTTTATACCCAATCAGTTAAAGGGGCAATAATATCTTATGTTAGTGTTACACCTGTGTTGCCATTGGTGTTATCTCCAGTATTGCTACACCAGTGGTGTTGCCACATGTGTTGCCATTGTGTTGGCAGTTGAAAATATGGATAGTTACTACATATTATTCATAAATTACAAAGTGATAACTAATTATTATATATATGCTATTAGTGTGATTGCTTTATGGTTGAAAAGGCATGGCTGCTAGGCGTGACTTATGAGAGAGATAAGAAAGTTATACATTAAATCTTTATTTATGTGAAATTGTGGAGACTATGTAAACATTGTTAGGAGGTTATCTACTCAAGAGAACTAAAGATAAGGCGTACAAGGTTGATACAACTTGGTGGTACAAGTGCTGAAGCCTATGATGACTTAGTCTTCAACAAACAAAGAAGGTGGAGCTAAAAATGAGGAATTATCTCATGGCTGTTTTTCAGGCTAGTTTGAGTAGGCTCCAAGTTATAGGAGCCTATAAATAGTGCAAGCATTCGACATCTTCAATTACCCAATTAAGAAGTTGAGATTTGCACATGTTAGAACACGACTCTTCAGTATTGTCCCATGTGTTGGCAACACAGTGTCGAACACCAGTAAGTTATCGTGTATAATTTTCATTTCTAGAGTGTTTCTGAGTGTTAGATAGATTGTTCTTGTAAAGAGTGTGTTCTAGAATAGTTGTTCCACTGTACTATTGATTGAAAATCATTAGGGAACTTTTCGACCTTATAACGAAAGTATATTTATATTGAAAGATCTGGCCATCCGGGCACCCCTCAAGTTATATATATATATATATATATATATATATATATATATATATATATATATATATATATATATATATATATATATATATATATATATATATATATATATATATATATATATATATATATATATATATATATTTATATATATATAACTTGAGAAAAATCTATTCTCTTGTGTATAATTTTCATTTCTAGAGTATTTCCGTTGCTTTAAAAATCTCAATTATTTTCTATTTGGATTGGTGTGATCTGTGATGTTCTTAGTATTGACAATACTTTTGTCAACACTTGTGAATTTATTTCACTTGTCTAAGCCATTGATAATATCAATTAGTATCAGAGTCTAACACTTGATATACTAAGTGTTTTGATCCATTAGTCATGGCTTATGATCCTGCTAATCCTAATCAAAAGAGGCTTTCTGTTTTAGATGGGTCAAATTATGCTTATTGGAAGATTTGTCTTCTCTCGTATATCAAATCAATTGATCTTCGAGCTTGGCGATCTGTAATTAATGGTTATTTTGTTCAGTTGCTTCCTCCGGATGAAGATGGTGACGTACAAGTCAAACCTAAATCCGAATGGACAAATGAAGAGAATAATCTAGCAAGTTTCAATGGAAAGGGACAAAATGCCATCTATGAATGGGTTTACATGCATATGTTCAAACTCATTCAAAATAGTCCCACTGCAAAAGGTGCTTGGGATACTTTACAATGATTTTGTGAAGGTGATGGTAGTGTCCGAGAAAAGAAGCTTAGGGGTCTCACTAGTAGTTTTGAAAGATTAAGAATGGGTGAAAATGAAGATATTTCTTCTTATTTTGAAAAGGTGATTAATATTTCAAATGAGTGTCAATTATTAGGAGAACCTTTTACTAACAAACAACTTGTTTCAAAAGTTATTCGTACTCTTCCCTAATGTTTTAATATTATTTTTTTGCCATTGAAGAGGCCCATAATCTTTCAACTATGGATATTAATTCCTTGATGTGCATTTTGAATTAAATCTTAATGAGCAAACCGAAGCTTCAAAAGGCAAAAATATTGCCATAAAAGTTGAATCTTCGGATACGGTTGTGTATGATGAAGATGAAGCCTTCGAGGAATTAGACGAGAATACTAGTGTAGCTTTACTTGCTAAAGAATATAATTCCATGCTTAGAAAGTTTAACTATATGCCAGTTAAAGCTAAATATCAATAATCCAAAGTGCATAGTTTTGTGCCCAATAGAGCTATTCCTCCGAGCAAAGAGACACATCACTAAGGAGTGCATCCTCAGAGAAGTCCTGATCTGACCCCAAATACATTGAATCAATTCAATGTCACGCTTGTTCAGGTTGGGGTCACTATACAAATGAATGTGCAAACACCTTGAGAAAGGAGGGAATATGTGGGTGTCTCTTAGTGATGAAGAAGAGGAAGAAACTGAAAAAGGTGAAAACCTTGAACAAGTGGTTATGTTGGGCACGATGGAGGAGCTGTCTTCGTCAGGATGTGTTGTCTCAAGTGTTGTCCAGCATATGACAACACATGACACAACACTTGTGTCTTCGTCAGGATGTGTTGCCTCAAGTGTTGTCCAGCACATGACAACACATGACACAACACTTAGCAGGTATGATTCATTAAGTTCTTCTAATGATATATGCTTTCATGGTTCTGTGAGTTTTAATACATATGATTCATTGGAGGGTGAGCTTGACAAAGATGAGCTCATTGATGAACTAAAAAACCTCTATGAGTCAGTTCTCATAGAATGGAAAAGGAGAACAAGATGGTGGTATTCTTGACAAGGAGAACCCTGAGCTTAAAGACACTACGACTCGGCTAGAGATTCAAGTCACTAATAAGGATGCAAAACTTGATAAATTCAAGTCCAAACTCAACCTTACCGAATCAACCTTGAAGAAACTCAACATAAGTACTTCAAAACTGGATTAGATACTTAACTTGAGTAAGCCTCTCAAAGCAGCTATTGGGTTTCAAGAATCACTAGAAAAAATTACTTCTACCTTGTTTAATGAGGAAACTAAAACTAGTTTTGTAAAAGAACTTGTTAAGAAAAAAGGTAGTTCTTATAGTAATATTTCTGATCATAACTTTGAGTGTGAATACTATCACAAAGCAGAACACAATAAATCAGATTGCTTTATTCTTCAAAAGAAAAAGTCTGGATCTCAAGTGTTGCCTCAAGTGTTGTCAAATTCTAAAGACAACACTCGAGACAACACAGGAGTTCAGAAAAACAAAAATTCAAATAGAAAAGTTTGGTTTCCCAAAGCTAATCTGAAATGTAATGTTATCTACACTGCTTTAAGGACTAACGTTTCAGGTGCTTGGTACTTTGATAGTGGTTGTTCACGTCACATGACGGGAACAAGATCCTTCTTGAAGGAATACCAATCTATTCATGGAGGCTCAGTAACCTATGGAGGTGGAGGCAAGAGTCACATAATAGGAAAAGGAACACTCGATGTCATCAGTTTTCCTCCCTTAAAAAACTTCTTGCATGTAGATGAATTGGTTGCTAATCTAATTAGCATTAGCCAATTATGTGATGACGATTTGGAGGTAAAATTTAATAGGGATACTTGTGATAACACTAACTTTTGTGTTATGACAAGAACAAGATCAAGTGATAATTGCTACCTTGTTGGAAATAAACAGGTATGCAACTCGATAAAAATTGATGACACAATTTTATGGCACCAAAAGTTAGGACATGCTCATTATAGGAATATTGAGAAGATTGTCAAACTTAGTGTTGTTAAATGTGTTCCCAATCTAAATCTCAAGAATACCATGGTGTGTGGTGACTAACAAAAAGGTAAACAGACTCGTGTTGCTCACAGTATTGGACAACATAGTGAACAATACTCAGGAACAACACATTGTTTTTAGCTTTTACATATGGACTTAATGGGTTCAATTGAAGTAGAAAGCTTGGGAGTTAAGAGGTATATTTATGTGATAGTGGATGATTTTTCTAGGTTTTCTTGGGTCTATTTTTTCAGAGAAAAATTTAAAACTTTTGATAAATTTAAACACTTACTTTCCAAAATAAAAAACATGTATTGTTCACCTATTTTCCGTATAAGATCAGATCATGTTAAGGAGTTTGATAACATTTCTTTCTCTACATTTTGTAGTAAAAAAGGAATACACCATGAATTTTTGGCACCTAAAACACCACAACAAAATGGTGTTGCCGAAAGGACAAATAGGACTTTACTAGAGATGGCTTGTGTTATGCTAATTTCTAGACAAATTTCTAAAGGTTTTGGGGCCGAAGCATTAAAAACGACATGTCACACTTCGAATAGAGTTTCTTTAAGACCTGGTACAACTATGACGCCCTATGACATTTTAAACGGAAAGAAACCTACCGTAGACTATTTTCATGTGTTTGGGTGTTTATGTTATGTTTTAAATGACTGGAAATATTTAGGAAAACTTGATTCAAAGAGTGACAAAGCTATCTTTCTTGGTTACTCTCAAAACAGTCGTGCTTACCGAGTTTATAATTTAAGATTAAAGACTATTCAAGAATCGATAAATATTGTTTTTAACGACTTTTTGAGTGCCACGGGTGAACCAACAGAAGATATGCCACTAACGTTGCTGGAAGAAGCTGAAAAAAATTGCTAGAACAGAAACTGGTTTAAGCAATACAGCCACAGATTCAAGTGTTGTCATTACTGTTGCCTCTGAAATGACAACACATGAGACAACACAGGATTCCAGAACAGTGGCTGAAAATAATGTCTTAGAAGAAGAAGATGAGTTGGTGTATCAACAGGCCAGGAGAGACCCTCCAGCAAGAATTAGAAATAACCATCCCACTACTCAAGTAATTGGGGAATTTAATGAAGGAGTTTGAACAAGAAATATGGAGCCGGTTAACTATAAATATATGGTAAGGTATGTATGTATGTCCACCATATACTCCAAGGTAAAACACTCCTGTTTCGTATCTAGTGTTGATCCTAATAATGTGATTGACGCTTTAAAAGATAACTTTTGGATTCAAGCTTGCATAGCAATTTACCCGAAACAATGTTTGATATTTAGTTCCTCGTCTTTTACATACTAATATAATTGGAACTAAATGGATTTATAAAAAAAATCGGATGAATTGGGTAATATTGTTCGTAACAAATCCCGTCTTGTAGCTCAAGGCTATACACAAGTGGAAGGAATCGACTATGACGAGACATTTACACATGTGCTAGAATTTAGTCAATAAGACTTCTTTTAGCTACAACTTGTTACCTTAAAATCACATTACATCAAATGGATGTTAAAGTAGCCTTTTTGAATGGGTACTTAGATAAAGAAATTTATGTTGAGCAACCTAAGGGGTTTGAAGACCCATTCCATCCAAATCATGTATATAGACTTGAGAAGGTCTTATATGGCTTGAAAAAAGCTCCACGTGCATGGTATGGACGTATAACACATTTTCTAATTGAATATGGATTTGTTAAAGGCGAAGCCGATAGGACATTGTTTATTGTAAGGCATAATAAAGAACTTGTCATTGCTCAAATCTATGTTGATGACATAGTTTATGGATCCGCATCTAAAACTTGTTTGCAAAAATTTGTGGAAGCTATGACATCAACTTTTGAGATGAGCATGATAGGTGATATTAACTATTTCTTGGGATTATAGGTAAAACAGTCAAATGATGGGGTCTTTATCTCTAAAAGCAAGTATGCAAGAAGTTTGGTAGAATGGTTTGGATTGGAGAGTACCAAGAGTTCAAAAATACCTATGGGATCAACACTTAAGGTGGCCAAAGACCAAGGAGGGGAGGATGTTGATCAAACTCTTTATCGATCCATGATAGGTAGTCTTTTATATCTTACTGCCAGTCATCCCGACATTATGTTAAGCGTAGGAGTGTGTGCTAGATATCAGTCTAATCCTAAAATTTCTCACCTAAATGATGTTAATAAAATCATTAAATATGTATCCGGGACTAGTGAATTAGGAATTTGGTTCACTAAAGACACTAATACAAACTTAGTTGGTTTCAGTGATTCTGATTGGGCAGGGGATATAGATTATAGAAAAAGTACAAGTGGGGGTTGTTTTTTCTTAGGTAATAACCTAGTGTCATGGTACAGTCGCAAGCAAAATTTTGTCTATCTCTCGACTGCTGAATCTGAGTATGTAGCAGCCGGGAGTTGTTGTTCACAATTAATATGGTTAAAACATATGCTTGATGACTACGGTCTTGATAGTAATATCTTGACCATGTACTGTGATAATTTAAGTGCAATTAATATTTCCAAAAATCCTGTACAACACTCTCATACTAAACATATATATATCCGCCATTACTTTTTAAGAGATTTAGTTCAAAATGATTTAATCCAAATAGAGCATATTGATACCAAACATCAACTTGCTGATATTTTGACTAAAGCCCTTGAACATGAGAGATTTTCAAGCTTGAAAAAATCTCTTGGTCTATGTTTTATATAATCTACTGTCTCAAGGTGTTGTCGTCTGTGTTGCCAACACAGACAGCAACATTGTGTACTATATATAAAAAAATAAAAAAATTATTTATTGTTTAAACCTAATGGGTGTCATTTACTGACCTTTTTGTTCTAGAATGGGTATATACTTAAGTTAAACATATTGATAAAATTCCCCTTTATGCTTATTGTTGATCTTTAATAGGCAAGTATTATTAAAAATACTTCTAAAGTAACTCGGGGCATGGCATTCACTGCGACGATGCTTCCTTGCCAAATGGGAGTATAAAGTATCTGTTTTATACCAAGTATTAGGGACATGGAGCTCGCTAATTCATTGTACCCTACTTGAAAGGTATAAAACATAATACATATGACATTACACTTTTATAAAAAAACTCGGGGCACGGAGCTCGCTACTACGATGCTTCCTTGTAAATAAAGTAAGTGTAAAGTTTGCTTAAAATTGCCTAAAAAATTGTGTATTAAAAGTTCATATATGTTGAAAATATCAAGGGTATTCTATTCAAATATGTTGTCTTATGTGTTACACAACATTGCTAGCAACACATTAGTAGGTGCTACATTATTTTTTATTTATTCTTCTTTTTATTTTTGTATTTTTATTAATTTTATTTTGATGTTCAAAAAGTCTATTTACTTATATTTAGAGTTTGTGAAATTAAAAGGTTTTTAATAAAAATTCTTAATATTTCCTAGCTAAATGTAATTATGAAATTTCTATTATTTTGAAGATTCAATTTTATTTGATCTTGATTTTCAAATTTGAAAATCCAAAATTCTCGGATATTTCAGTAATTATTTCTAGTTTCTGTTATTGTTTTTAAAAAAAAATTAAAAAAAAAAAAAACCGACTTGAATTAATTAGTTGTGAGATGTTGAGATAAAGATAATGATGAGTTGATTTGAAATAGTCAAATCATCCCTATTATCTCTCCATATTCCTCATAAATTAACCACCTTCTTCTACAATCCCTCTTCACCGCCATCTCTCTCTTTCTCTAAAAACCCCCCTCCTTCCCTTCAAACTGCCATGGCTAGCCCATCAAAAAGCTCCCAAAATACATCTCCAATGGACATCTCTCCAATAGCCCCTTCAAGTGTTGCCATTCCTATGGAGACATCACATGCGGCAACACTATCCGCATCACCTTCAACAACACCAAACCTAGAAATTGTTGTGTCAAATCCTCATCCCTCTCCAGTTGCTATGATCATCCCTGAAACCTCTCCTTCCTTGGAGCTCACACTGGCTATCCCGAAGAAGACTAAGAAGAGGAAAGTGGTTGATGCCCCTACTAGGGCTAGGGGTAGGCAACGGCCTTAGAGAATCAAGACTCTATCAAGGCCAAAAGGTGAAGCCTCCAACACGCCTAATGACACAGTAGGGATCATTGATGATGAATCAAGTGCCTCACTTGAGGTATTTTCATAAGAAGGTTCGGACGAGAACTTCAAGGCTAGTAAATAAAAATCCTCTTATTCTGATGATGATGCTTGGTTAGAATTTTGATGTCGAGTCTTATATCTTCCTTGTTCAACCTTGGTGATGAATCAATCAATGGAGATCTTCAAGCCTTAGGAGATAAAGCAACCTCCCTCTAATGGTGATCCACACGCGAACGAACCAAGAACACTTCTTGTAGGATTACTAGATGATCCTCTTGATTATTGAATCGATATTCAATAATCAAAGCCAAAAAACAATGGAATTATTTGGGAACTTTTGATTCATAATCAATAATCAAAATCTAGAGTTTCATAAACCTAGAACAATGATGTAATAGTTTATGGATGCTAAAAGGTTGTATTTATATCCCATATAAATCCCCTAACAATTAGGGTAGAAACCTTGTCAAACACCAAAACCAATCCGGTCAAGGAAACGCCCACTGACCAAAATTCGCTCAGGGCACGACTCGTGTTCCTGGGCACGACTCGTGCCACGAGTCGTTCTCGGTAGCCATGAGTGCCCCAAGCCAAATTCAATTCGTGTCACGCCTCGTGACAAAAATTGCACTCGTGCTAGTTTAGGGAACGAGTCTTGCCCAACCCCACAAAGTCAACAAGTCAACGATTCGTTCCTTGGACGCCAAAACGCACTCATTCTGCACAATGTCACGAGTCGTGCCCAAGGGCACGAGTCATGCTATTCCCCAATTTCCATGATTTTCAGCCAGAATCAAATTTATTCTTTGTGTGTGACCCAATAGGAATTATATTATGTTGCTAGTGAGTCGAAACATTGACCTCACAAGACATAAGTGGTTTCTAGCAAACCATTATATCTACCCAATTAATATAACATCAAAGCTTGATTCCTCGATAGATCAAATTTCACAATCCATTTGTCTACGATCTCCAATTGAACATGAGTCATGGTCCATGTCAACTCACATGTTCAATGATTTCTCGATTCCGAATATGTTGATAATCCAAATGCATTTAATCTCTATCAAATCACTTGAGTGTGGCTACACATTTCATCGACATCATTCATCAAGGGGCCCAAGCAAACATCTCTCTCAACGAGAGGGACAAATCCCATCTTGACTTATCATTCTTCCCTACATGAATCCAATCGTGCCAACATAGCCCTTATTGCCATCTGATTAAAGATAGTGTTAGACTATATCAAACACAATGTTCATCATGTGGAAGAGGATGATAATCTCATGTTCAAAGGATTCAATAACACGACTATCATGAGATTTATTCACGACATATATGACTATAGACCATGTCATAAATCTTACGATAGGTCATGTCCAATACTTGTTCTCTAGCAAGTATCCATACGTGTAATATGCATCACATGCATATAATCATCTCCATGAATATCCACTACCAACTTATACTAGTTATTCACAATTGTAAGTACCCAAATCTGGCTCATGCCTTCCGGTAAAGTTTCCCGGTAATTCCCCGGACTTTCCTAGAGTTCCGGAATTGTTCCGGAACTGTTCCAAAACACCTAAGGGCTGAAGGGACTGCTTGGAGATTAAGAAACACGTTTTTCTTAATACCAAACACCTTCTAGAATTGCCACCTTGCATGATTCTAGAAACATGCTGAGTCACACAGGATAATGTCGCACGGCTGCATTAGCCAAGGACCTCTAGCCGCACGGCTTCATTAGCCTTATCCAGACTGCCTATAAATAGAGCCCTCCTCTACCCATTTTAAAAAAACGAAAAACACACACAATACACCATACTCAGCTCCAAAACACTCCCAAAACACTGCTGCAAGATCAAGAGGTTGAAGAAAGCCAAGAAGCCACCTCCCTCCTCCTTGAAGCCTCCAAAGTTGGTCCTTCCATCAAGCAAGACCCAAAGAAGAAGAGGTCACCACCATTGGTAACCTCTCACTCTCCCTTACCTTGCATTATACTTGCTCTATGTGATTTAATTGCTCATTGCATTCATATATTGTCATTATCTTGCTTGGGACTTGGCATTTATCATTAAAGATCCTATCTTTATCATATCCCCCTCCCCCTTTTGCATCCTTTGCATGAAATAAGCATCATTTGCCATTAAAAATGTAATCTTTATATTCAAAGTTGCATCCTTTGCACCCAAAAATTCCTTTTTACATAAAAATATCATCTTTATGCATCCTTTGCTCATAAAAATGCAATCTTTACATCCAAAATGCATCCTTTGCATATAAAAATCCTATCTTGCATCATTTGCATCTAAAACCCATCTTTATGCATCCTTTGCATCAAAGATCATCTTTTTATCATCCAATTAGCATCCTTTGCATATTAAATACTATTTTCCACCATAAAAATGCATCCTTTGCATAAAAATCATGTCTTTAATTAAAAAGCATCCTTTGCAAATCAAATGCATCCTTTGCAACCCAAAAATGTCATCTTTTCACTAAAAATGTCATTTTTACATGCATTCCCCCATGTCCCCATTAGCAACCTTCGGAACGGACCGGTGTAAAGATCCTATCTTTACATCGTTTCTTCCATTAAAGGTGCCACAATCTCTTTAGAAAGGGATAAACCTTGAACCTATATCTCCGATTATCACTTAAGATGAGCATGAAGCATCTATATAAGCTCAATCATCTTAAGGTGTAGGATTGATGGGCTAAGGTCACTCCTTTCCTAAAGAACCTCATTTTGGACTATAAAAGAGAGTTTTTCTCTCGATCACACAAGTCCCAAGGTTAAAAAGCGATGATCATAAGTCCAAGATGAGGACGGGATCAAAATCCGAAATACATAAAATCCAAGAAATCCCGAGCGACAACCAATAAATGGTTTGTACGTCCGGAAGAAAACTTGGGACATTTCTCCCCCCCCCCCTCTTTTCAAACATATGCACACAAGAAAGCACGCAAGCAAGCAAGATAAACGGAATCTAGGGAGACTTGCTATGGCAAGGCACCTTGGGTGAACGACGATCCTTTCTTCCCAAGGGGTAACTTAACCTCCGAACCCATAAAAACCTTTTTTTCAAAGTTTTGAGGAAATCAAAATGGCGTGGCGACTCCGTTTTTCAAATTAAACCGGATGTTTTCAAACTCGCGTGAATCCAACAAAAACTAAAATTTGGGCACACATTCATAGTTTGGCGACTCCGCTGGGGAAAATCCCAAAGGGGAAAAGCTTTCATTTTTTAAAATAAATGATACCCGGTATATAGGTGGAAACCACTAACCTTCCTGTATCGCTCCCTAACCCGGGGCTTGGGATAAACGGTGGTTTAACAATCCCATGTACCTGTATCACTTTTCGAAAAAAAAATAAAAGAAAGCTTTTCCCTTTGAGCGGGTTAGACTCCCATCGCGGATTCCGTTTATCTTGCTTGCTTTCTTTGCCTTGCAGTGCATCATTTGCATCTTGGAAATTGTGCATACTTTGAACAGGAAGCCTTCTCAAGGCTAAAAAAAAGGTGCCTAAAATATTCGGGAAACAACCTGAAATAGCAAAGGAGTGGAACCTGGAAAATTGATCCATGCAGTCGTACGGCTCAATCCTCCTTGGATTCTGACCGGGCGGCCTCAGTGGCAATTCCACCAGGAAAAATTGAGGTTAATCGCGGCCTTGGCGGCTTGGGGCTATTCGGTTCCAAGGCGGGGGGCTCCCGAAAATTTATGTGCCTTTATACATTTGCATTTTCCCCATCCCGAAAATCATTCCTTTAAAACACATTTATGAAAATCTCTGTTTTAACTCAAAAAGGAACATTTTTAGGAGACCGCACACTACGCGCACCTTATATATCCTGTACACTTTGAATGCACGTCCCTTTAAACCCGGGGTGGTTTTTCGTGCGATCACGGACAGCCTTACGATGCTCCCGGGCGCGCACGGAATCACCCCAAACTCCCCATGGCAGCCAGTGTCGACCAATGCACAGTCCGTGTCACACGTTTCAAAAAACCGTGACTTTTGGTTTGTTTTTGGTCTAGTCCGTGTCATATAGCCCAGTTGCATATCCCCGTAAAGGTCAAGCCTTAGTTCATAACGGAAGTCAAGATCTTTCGCTCAAGCGAAACTCTGCCGAAATTCCGACAAGGAAAAAAATCGATAGAATCTTGACTCCGACATTGACTTTGACCTTGACCCGCACGGAATGCGTAAGAGTCGAGACCGAGTCCTTGCCAAGAAAACCCAAAAGATCTTTCGCTCAAGCGAAGCTCTGCCAAAATTCCGACAAGGAAAAATTGGCAAGATCTTAACCTGGCATTGACTTCGATTTTGACTCACGCACGACGTATGCAACGAAGTTCAATGTGACACTGTGTCATCCGGATTTTACTGCCCGACCCATGCCTATTATCTCCTCGGACATTACCGAAAAGTCAAAACGTCAATCGCGCAAGCGAAATTCTGCCGAAATTCTGTTAAGGCTGAAAGACGATACTTTCCCGGTATTGCCTTGACTATAATTCGCATCGCTCGTGCGTTAAAAGTTCCTATGACCCGCTAGACCCGTTAAGAGCGTTCTTCTCTCTCGGTCGGTGGGATCCGCATGCCCTATAGGACCCTCGCTCGGGGCTGTCCACCCTGGGAGGTCGAAATACAGGTGGAATACGAGGGGCTTATAGACGTAGTGACGGAACCCACTGATCCAGGATCTAGAGTAGTTGCGAAAAAGAAGGGCAGAACCCCTTTTCCAACCAAATAGAAATTAATAAAAGA
The DNA here is from genome assembly GCA_022495995.1 of Adenophora triphylla var. japonica. Taxonomy (NCBI): domain Eukaryota; kingdom Viridiplantae; phylum Streptophyta; class Magnoliopsida; order Asterales; family Campanulaceae; genus Adenophora; species Adenophora triphylla. Next base: position 111,624 of record JAFEMH010001829.1, on the reverse strand, counting down.
CACTGTTTTAAGTAAACTGGAAGATTCTTAATCTACATATTGCTTGAGCCTTCAGCCTAAACACCTACCCCGAGTCTAAACCTTTCCTATCCCTTTCCAGCCGAGAAAGAAGTGGGTGAGAACACCGGGTCGGTGACTTGTTAGCGCAGAATTCTCGGACGGTTCGCGAGAATCCTCAATTTTGTCGATCCGTAGAGTCAGAATGGCCGATTTGACAGAGAACAGTACTGGTTTGGGTAACCAGATGACTATGGAAGAAGAGCTATCCTTAGCCTTGGAAAACAGTCGTAAAGCCCATGAGGAACAGCAGACCATGCTCATTGATGCGCTCCGCCGTCATGGGGTCCAGATAGTGGTAGAGCCCAACGGTTCCCTGGTTATGGTAGAAGATGAAACTCCAGAAGTAACCATCTCAGCTCCCCTAGCCTATAACCAATGCCCTCCTCCATCCACATATGATCCATTGCCAAATACTGTCCCTTTTCAGTCCTTCCCAATGTCTCAAACCATCAGGGTCCCGACACCCTCTCCTCCTCAGATGAGACCCAGCTTTGTTCCCTACCAACAGAGAACAAACGCTACAGCTATCCCCATAACGCAGCCTCTGCATTACCCCATGGGACTCTTTCCTTCCCCTCAACCTGAGCCAAATCTCCCTACCTTGGAATTCCAGTACCAGCCTGACCTTTCTAACTTTGTCAATGCCTGTGAATTTTCCTATCTCCCAGACAACGGCAGTGAAGAGTCAGTCGGAAATGAGAACAGGAACGGGTGGATTTACAGTGACGATGACAGTTCAGTAGAAGGAATGAACCTGGAATCGACGAAAGTGAAACCTAGAGGGCAAGATGAAGTAGAAAACCACAGACCTGGAATAGGAGATGGAATCACTTCAAAGTGTATCTGTAGCCTGTGTGAAGGTTCGGAAGAGGAAAAGGATGAGGCAGCGTATGAATTCTACATCCTAGAATTCAATACCCCCTACAAAGACTTGGTCGGTGAATGGAGGAACTTGATTGAAGCTTTAGCTGAAAGAGGGAAGTGGGCTCCGCCCACCGATCTAGAACATGTAAGCGCCATTGAAGATATACCCCCGTCGGGAAGAGTAGACTCCATCGCAGTGCTGAGAATCACCCCTGAGACCTTGTCTGAAGAAGAGTGTATGGATGCCCTGGAAAGAGTCCTAAAGTTTGAAGCGACCCCGGTTCCCTTTATATCCTATGATGACAGCGATGTTTTCTTGGTAATTCCCCAGTCAGAGGAAGAGTCCAAGAAACCTCTTATATGGCGTCAAGTGTCCCGACCTGCTTTTGCCCTCATTGGTCATCAGAGTCAAGATGAGAGTTCTCACGAGAGTTATTGTAGTGATACTGAGGAAGACACAGTCGAAGTGCCGGAAGAAACAGTAGAGGAGTGGTTAGCCCAGAAGCAGAAAAGCCAGACTCTGATAAGGAGGATCCAGTGCTGACTCAGTTGAAGTGTACTCAGGCCAATATCTCCTTGTGGTCCTTGTTGACCTCTTCATACCCTCATAAGCTGAAGCTAGAAGAAAGTTTGGCCGCCTGAACCTCAATTCTTAGATGAAGGGATCTTCGCAGTCGAGCCTGAAAGCCGATGGCAGCTATTCTTTGATGGAGCTGTTAACAAAAGAGGAAATGGCGTAGGGATGCTACTGGTCGATCCGAAAGATGAGCACACTCCCATAGCCCTTAAATTGAACTTCCCTGCCACGAACAATGTTGCCGAATATGAAGCCTGCATTGCTGGTTTAGAAGCTGCCCTAGAGAGGAATGTCAAGGAGCTCGAAGTTTATGGAGACTCAGCCCTGATCATCAACCAGGTCTCCAACAAATGGAAGACTGTGGACCCTAATCTTTAGCGGTATCATGCCCATATGGAGGAGTTGACTGGACAGTTCAGAGAAGTGACTTTCCACTACTTGCCAAGGGAAAAGAACAGATTCGCAGATGCCCTAGCTACTCTAGCCTCACTGGTAGAGATCCCCGAGGGAAAAGCCATAAAACCCTTCAGAGTGGGTAGAAGAGAAGCCCCAGACTTCTGTTGTGAAGTAGACTTGGGACCTGAGCCTATCAAGGAACCTTGGTACAATCAAATTTACCAGTTCCTCAAAGATGGAGAGTCAGCTTTCAGAGACGAAGAAGGTAGACCAAAAGAAGGTGTCAAAGACAAGAGCTTGCAAGCCCTGAAAAGGTTATCCTCCCATTATGTCATTTTAGGAGACAACCTGTACAAGAAATGATACCAAGGACCACTCCTCTTGTGCGTCACTCAAGAAAGGGCCAAAGAGTTGATGACTGAAGTCCACAATGGTCCCTGCGGTCCTCATATGAACGCTAAAGCCCTAATGCAAGTGATCCTCAGAATGGGTTACTACTGGATTTCCATGGAGACAGACTGTGTTCAGCATGTCCGAGTGTGCGACAAATGCCAACGGTTTGCCAACCTCAACCATCTCCCGCCTCATGACCTGTACTGCATGACGACTCCTTGGCCGTTTGTAACTTGGGGTATTGATGTGATAGGGAAGATAGCCCCGGCAGGAAGCAATGGGCATGAATTTTTGTTAGTGGCTGTCGACTACTTCACCAAGTGGGTAGAAGCCAAGTCCTACAAGGTCCTCACTTCCAAGAAGGTGGCCCAGTTCATCAAGGAAAACATAATGTGTAGATACGGGGTGCCCAATGAGATCATTTCTGATAATGGGTCGCACTTTGAAGGAGACTGCGATAGGTTAGTCGAATTCGAGAATCACTCGCCACAAGTCATCCCCATACAGACCTCAGACTAACGGAGCCGTGGAAGCTGCTAATAAGACGCTCGAACGGATCATCCGGAAAATGGCCACCCGTGGTCGTGACTGGCCCGAAAAGCTGCACCTAGCACTCTGGGGCTACAGGACATCTGTCAGAACAGCTACAGGGGAAACTCCTTTTGCCCTAACTTACGGGATGGAAGCAGTGTTACCAGTGGAGTTGGAAATCCCGTCATTAAGGGTACTCCTGGAAAACAGTGTCAACGAAGTAGAATGGCTACGTAGCCGGCATGATGAGTTGGCCCTGCTCGACGAAAGAAGGCTCAAAGCCATGGAGCACACCCAAGCCTACCAGAGGCGAATGGCTAGAGCATTCGACAAAAAGGTCAAGGCCAGGGACATCAAGGAGGGTGACTTAGTGCTGAAAGTGAAGCCCCCTACCAGAGACAACCCCCTGGGAAAATGGAAACCCGCTTGGATCGGCCCGTATGTGGTGTAGAAGATACTATCGGGAGGAGCCATGAAACTTGCAGACCTGGACGACAATCCCTTTGTCCACCCAGTTAACGGTGATAAGCTCCGAAGGTACTATGTCTAAAAATAATAATAAATAAAAAAAGAGAAAAAAAATCTTAGTGCAAAAAGAGTAATACCCAGCTAGGCTGAAAACCCAAAAAGGGCGGTCTTGGCAAAAAACAGGGTTGCACATAAAAAAAAGAGAAAAAAATCTTAGTGCAAAAAGAGTAATGCCCATCTAGACTGAAAACCCAAAAAGGGCGGTCTAGGCAAAAAACAGGGCTGCATAAAAAAAAAAAAGAAGAGAAAGTTCACCAGAATGAACTATGAAGACCTGAGCCCCTTAGTCTTTCTTGTAAAAGGGGAACGTAGGCAGCCATTTATGGTTCGGTCTAAACAATAAAAAGGGCGATTAAGTTTCCATGAAATGCGTCCTAAACAATAATAAAGGATATTCAAGTTTTCATAAAACGGGTCCTACTCAATAAGACATCTGAAATTCCCATGAAATTGTGTCTTGATTAATTTCTAAGATAATATCTCTTGTTCATTACAAGTTAAAAACTCCTTGATGAGTTCAAGCACGGTCTACTCTTGACTCTGCTAACCTGCTACAAAGATCTAAAATACAATAAAATGCCTAATAAACTACTGTGTTTGCAAAATGGCAACAAGGAAATCCTAAGAAAAGATCTGTCAGTCGTCATTTGCTGAGTCTTCTTTGGTTTTCTTCCCTTTGCCTCGACCCCGTCGAGTTTTCTTTCTTTTCTTCTCTATGATTTCGGTCTCCCTCATCCCGATCTCCGGTATCCTCACTGGAGCCTCTATCAAACCTGTGTCAATAAGTGCCCTCCCAACTCGGGCACGAGTCCGCACTTCCTCCATGTGAGCCTCAGTCAAGGGAGCGACTTCAGAAAGCCTCTTATATCGAGCCTCCATATCTTTGATAAGGTCACCCGACTGGTTATGGTGACTCGCCTTAGCTTCGCCTCCTCGTAGTCCTACTCGAGTCGCAGTCAGCCCCCAATAAAGCCTGACGTCTCTCTCCCAAGATGACCTGAGTCGCTCCCATCTCCCTCTCGTACCAGTCCAAGTAGACAGTGGTCAAGATGGTACTCTTCCTACTCCTAAAGATAGCCCTGGGTGGGAAAACAGTATATGTCCAAGCCCTCGAGAAGAATGAGAAGCTGGTTGGATCCCTCATAGCTAATGGCACCACCTCCATGGTACGGATGTCCTCCCACCGCCCAACGGCTCTGTAAGGCCCCAAACCGCCTAGATACCAAGCAGGTATATAGAAGGATGACCAGCGTAACCCCGGAACCCTCACTATATAGGACTCATGAAATATCCTCCCGGTTCGCAACCTCCATGAGGTACCCACCGCCGAATGTCCGAAGTGGATAGCCTAGCCATCATCGCCTCCCAATCATCTTGGCCCCGTCGCCTAGGCAAACCTCTCCGAGAAATCACCCAAGGGCACCGAGTCGGCAAAGCCCCCGGCAAAGCCCCGAGCCTCTCTGCAGCCCATAAAGTCGCACAAATGACTCCTGCACCTCATGAAACGGTCTCCTCTAGCCATCCTATCAATGCTATGAAGGGTCTCACCCAAAACCGGTGGGACAATGTCCTTCCCACTCGCAATCTCTCGACCATGTCCAAGAGACCGCCATGACAGATCCCCACGGACTCGCAAAGGAATGTGAGCCGAGAATACGCAGAGGATAAAGGCATCCATAGCCACCATGGTCGTAGCTATATCCGGGGACCCAAACCTGCTCGGGATATCAGAAAGGTCAATCATGTCCGGAGCAATCATCATCCTCTCAGCCTCTCCCAGAGAAATCTGCAGAAAAGATGCCAACTTTGTCGCCACTGGCACATCTTCGATTGACGGAATCGATATAGCCTCAATTTCTGGACCCCCAATCAAGGCTCGGAAGTCTTCATGCGTTGGGACAATCTCATTGTAAGAAAAGCAGTAAACGTGTCTCCGGACGTCCCAAAACCTTGCTGCTGCTCTCAAAAGGTCCCAATCGGGTGGGAGATCCCTCAAATGCCATAAAGACTCGATCTTGAATGAAGAATCAAACAATCCCTTGTGAGATTGAAAGTTGTATCTCACCCAAGATTGAAGATCGGACAGAAAGCGATCCCTTTTCCCCCTTTGTAATCTAGCAGGCTTCTCCATTGTAAAATGATCAAAGATGGTGTCTTTAGGTCCAATATGTGCTCTGGGAACAGTTGGGACAAGTCTAGGTTGAAAATGAAATGAAATGGCTAAGCCTTGGTTTTATCCTAAAAATAACCAGTCCAGACAGAACTGTGAGCCGCACGGCTTCATTTGTTCCAGAGACCAGACCGCACGGCCTCATTTGCCTGATGTAAAAGACAATCTGCAGCAACCAAGTTGCTGCCCAAAGGGAGTTTTTCACCCCACTTTTTCAACCAAAACCTGTACAAAAACATGTCCAAAGACCATCCATGCAGTTATATATCATCTTGGCCCAGTTTTAGCCCCAATTCCAAGCAAAAAACTGGCCCGAGGCTCAAGTAATATGCAAATTAATAAAGCATAAAATAGAAAAGTAAATAAAACAGTAGTACATTGTTTTCGCCCCATCGGCGCCCAAATAAAACAAAAAATAAACAAAATGTGCATAAAACTTGTTCATTGTTTGTTTTTCTTCCTAAATAAACTCTAGAGACCCCCTAGGCCTCCGATCCTTCTTCATCGCTACTCAGCTCATAAACGCTAGCCTCCCTCATCAAGTCCTCTGTGTCACTCACATCAGATAGATGGACATTCTCGTGCTCGTACTCAGCCAACTGCTCCAGGATGCCAGCATTGGGTCCTTGTCCCCGAGGAATGGCACTAGAAGAGTACTCCGAAGCCGATGAGGTGGATGTCGTGCCCCCGACGTGCCTTCTTTTGCGCACGGGCTCCTGCACGTTTGCTGCCGCCTTTGAAGCGCAGGCCAGCTTCCTCAGAAGGGACCGGCACACGTCCTTCCAGCCCCTATTCTGCATGACCAAGCTGTCATAAGTCCGAGCTGGAACCTGAGAAAAAAGAGAAGAAAATCTCAGAAAAATCTCAGAATTGCAAAAAAAAGCAAAGAAATCTGAAAGAAAAGGGAAAAGACCCTAAAAGTGTACTTACAGTGTTGTCCGGCGGCAAAGTATACTGGGGCTCCCTAGTTTCGGGGACATGTATCCTAAACCTCCTCGGTACCCCGTTCACCACGTAAGAAAGATGAGCAGGAGGGATCAGCGGATCAGAAGGCTCGGCCTCCCCATATCCCTGAGTGACAGCTAGCTTCACTAGCTTCTGTGGTGTCCTTAGTCGCTGCTCCACAAACACAGCATAGGGGATATCCAGATCAAAGTACTCCTCAGCGGCCACGCTGCACGATATCTCTATCTCTATCCGCCCGCCAATCCTGGGCCGCAGATCCGTGCTGGAGGATCATGAGGGGTAATGGCATCCAGTGGAGGGACATGGCCATGCTGCCTAGAAAATCGATCCCCCAGATAGATGACATCGCATGTCAGCCCGGTCAACCACCGCCTCTGCCTCGTCACCCCTCCACGGACTCTCCTAGCAGAATCTCTGGGTACCTCCCCCAAGGATAAAAATCCACTCCATCATGCCCATCTCTGTTGATAACCGGCCTAACCATCTTGTAATCAAAGGTGATCCGGGTCTTCCCGGTGAACTTATCTCTCGCATCTCCCCTCCAGCGGACCATAGCGGGAAAGATGGTAGCATCGCTCTGTTGGTTCCATGGAAAGAACCTGATCACCTCACAAAACTAGACCTACATGTTCAAAACATCAAAAAGGTCATTTTATCTCATAAAGTCTCAGAGACAGAAAAGTAAAAGAGAGAAAAGTGAGACTACCTCAAGAGCAAAAGAGAAACAATCCATGGAGGCAGCCTTATTCCGGCTGTACAGATCCAGGGAGAAGTATAGCTCCGCCAATCTGGCCTCACCCCATGAGACCGTCCCAATCCGCTCAACATCCTCCAGAGAGTCGAGGAGGCAAGTCATAGCCAGAGTCTCAGAATTGGCAAAGATGGTGACCGACAAAGATCAACCACACAAAGGCTCTAGCAAGCCGGGAGGGGCCACCTCATTAGCAAGAAACTCCCGCATGCGCTGATCGCCACCTCGACGTTCCTCGTCTCCATTCCGAGCCCCTTGGGAATAAGCTCAAACCCGACCAAAGCGCTGAACTCCTCTGTCATAATATGGTTCCTCCAGGTCACAGGCCTCCTGGTGAACTGTAAGCCAGTGATGGCAGTGAAATCGGCCAGAGTCACCGTCAGTTCCCCCCAGCTAAGGTGAAAGCTGTGGGTGGTGTCCCACCAGAACTTCGAGAGGGCCTGGACCAAGCCCTTGCTCTTGGAGGTAATGTGAATACCTCTGCCGATAGCCTCAATGAATAAGACCAGGCCAGTAGCCCTCACTAGCTGCTTGGGGTTCGCCCCATCCTTCTCAAAATTAGGCATCCTATGCCATAACCTGACTGCAATCTCGGAAGGTCCCCTAGACTTGTTCTCCTGTAGACAAGCACAGCAAAAGAAACGTATCAGTCCTTCACCTCATTTCAAAAGCATGCATATATTCAAAATAGCACATGTTTTCAAAAGAAAAGCATCCAATAAAATCTTTGTAGCATCCTTTGCATGAAAAACTTGTCTTTCATCACTTGAAACACATCGTGTCAAGCACATTGCTCTCCTAAGCACAAAATCACAATTTTCAAAATTATTTGCACATAAGCATTAATTTTTTCTCAAAAAATGGCATGCATGAATCCTTTTCATCGTCCAAAATCCCGTTTTCTCATCTATGACCTAGTTCTAGCACATGCAAGAACTCCGTCACCTCTTAGACAATTATCCTTCTTACTTTTATTTTCGAAAAAAAAAAAAGTGGGTCATTCTCATTATTTTTGTCAAATAAATTGCACATGCATGTTCTTTCATCTTCTTAGCCTCATAGGTTAATCGTTAATATTTCAAAATCATCATCAATAATCCTAGGAAAATTCGAGAAATTCCTAAAACTCGAGTCAAGCCCTAAAACCAATCTAAAATCAATCAAAATCGACGGAATTGAGCAAATTAAGAATGCTTACCCCAACCGATTGAGGATTTGTCGATTTGTGCTCCCTCCTACCCGGGTAGAGCTCCGATGGAGGCATGAGGAAGTCATACTTTCTCTCCGTACGAACAAGTTCTTTCCTCCTCCTCCGAGCGACCTCGGAGATGTTCCTCCTAGCTTGCCTTGGCATCAGATTCCCCTCCGGATCCATTCTAAATCAGTAGAGGCAAAGGGATGGAAAGATTTTTGAATTTTCTTCCTCTCTTCTCTCTCTCTTTCTCGACTGATGGGCAGCAACAATGCCCAGTCCCCGTTCAAATTCTGTTTTAAATAATCTGGAAAAATTAGGCTTCTAGCCGTACGGCTTCTTTTGCCTCCCTCTCATGCCGGGCGGCTTCTTTCGCTACGGCGAAATTACCTCTTTGCCCCTGGACTTTCCACTTGGGCATATAATTCCTGTTATCCTTTAACTAGGATAACGTCGTTTCAGAAGATATCCCTTATCTCCTTATGCAAATAGACTTTCTTTCCCAGTCGCCTCCGTTACTTCCGTTATAACAGGATAACACTAGGTGACAACCTCCGAATTGTCAGAACTCTAAACTTAAGCTACCTCTATCACGAATAGAGAAGTACGCTCAAGTTCTCCAAACTTAAGCTACCTCTATCACGAATAGAGAAGTACGCCCAAGTTCTCCAAACTTTAGCTACCTCTATCTCACGTATTGAGAAGTACGCTCAAGTTCTTCCAAACTTAAGCTACCTCTATCACGCGAATTGAGAAGTACGCTCAAGTTCTCCAAACTTTAGCTACCTCTATCACGAATAGAGAAGTACCTTCAAGTATCCAATTAGTGACAACCTCCATTAATTGTCAAAACTTCAAGGATCATAGACATCAAGTTCCCAAACTTAACCTATCTAGTGATGCTTGAACTACGATCAAGGCTCGATTCCTCCGGATACGTAGGTAGCCTTTCATTGGCAAAGGTCTCACCATTCGACCGCAAATGTCACCATTTTTCCATCATCGCTCCTCGCGGTGAGGCAGCCTTTCATAAAAGGTCCCATCCTCACCGCAAAGGGTCACCCCGTTCCTTCCATCGCTCCTCGCCGGTGAAGTAGCCCCTCATAAAAGTCTAGATATCCGACCACATCGGTCACCTCTAGCATGTCCCCAGTAGGATCAATTGCTTGACCTCTTAGCTCACTTTCTCTTCTAATTTTCCCCGGCAAGGGACCAGCTTCTCTCCGCTATTCCCCTACGGATATGTTCTGAACTACGGCCTGGCTTGATTCCTCCGGGATACGTAGGTAGCCTTCCAAAGGTTCAGCCACTCGACTGTCTTGGTCACCCAATCCGTCTCGGCATTCGCCAGATTGGATCCTTTTCTATCGACAACCCCACTTGCCCTGCAAGTGACGTTGCCGAGGGGCTTCTGTAAGTACCCAAATCTGGCTCATGCCTTCCGGTAAAGTTTCCCGGTAATTCCCCGGACTTTCCTAGAGTTCCGGAATTGTTCCGGAACTGTTCCAAAACACCTAAGGGCTGAAGGGACTGCTTGGAGATTAAGAAACACGTTTTTCTTAATACCAAAAACCTTCTAGAATTGCCACCTTGCATGATTCTAGAAACATGTTGAGTCACACAGGATAATGCCGCACGGCTGCATTAGCCAAGGACCTCTAGCCGCACGGCTTCATTAGCCTTATCCAGACTGCCTATAAATAGAGCCCTCCTCTACCCATTTTAAAAAAACGAAAAACACACACAATACACCATACTCAGCTCCAAAACACTCCCAAAACACTGCTGCAAGATCAAGAGGTTGAAGAAAGCCAAGAAGCCACCTCCCTCCTCCTTGAAGCCTCCAAAGTTGGTCCTTCCATCAAGCAAGACCCAAAGAAGAAGAGGTCACCACCATTGGTAACCTCTCACTCTCCCTTACCTTGCATTATACTTGCTCTATGTGATTTAATTGCTCATTGCATTCATATATTGTCATTTTCTTGCTTGGGACTTGATATTTATCATTAAAGATCCTATCTTTATCATATCCCCCTCCCCCTTTTGCATCCTTTGCATGAAATAAGCATCATTTGCCATTAGAAATGTAATCTTTATATTCAAAGGTGCATCCTTTGCACCCAAAAATTCCTTTTTACATAAAAATATCATCTTTATGCATCCTTTGCTCATAAAAATGCATTCTTTACATCCAAAATGCATCCTTTGCATATAAAAATCCTATATTGCATCCTTTGCATCTAAAACCCATCTTTATGCATCCTTTGCATCAAAGATCATCTTTTTATCATCCAATTAGCATCCTTTGCATATTAAATACTATTTTCCACCATAAAAATGCATCCTTTGCATAAAAATCATGTCTTTAATTAAAAAGCATCCTTTGCAAATCAAATGCATCCTTTGCAACCCAAAAATGTCATCTTTTCACTATAAATGTCATTTTTACATGCATTCCCCCATGTCCCCATTAGCAACCTTCGGAACGGACCGGTGTAAAGATCCTATCTTTACATCGTTTCTTCCATTAAAGGTGCCACAATCTCTTTAGAAAGGGATAAACCTTGAACCTATATCTCCGATTATCACTTAAGACGAGCATGAAGCATCTATATAAGCTCAATCGTCTTAAGGTGTAGGATTGATGGGCTAAGGTCACTCCTTTCCTAAAGAACCTCATTTTGGACTATAAAAGAGAGTCTTTCTCTCGATCACGCAAGTCCCAAGGTTATAAAGTGATGATCACAAGTCCAAGATGAGGATGGGATCAAAATCCCAAATACATAAAATCCAAGAAATCCCGAGCGACAACCAATAAATGGTTTGTACGTCCGAAAGACAACTTGGGACATTTCCCCCCCCCTCTTTTCAAACACATGCACACAAGAAAGCACGCAAGCAAGCAAGATAAACGGAATCTAGGGAGACTTGCTACGGCAAGGCACCTTGGGTGAACGACGATCCGTTCTTCCCAAGGGGTAACTTAACCTCCGAACCTATAAAAACCTTTTTTCAAAGTTTTGAGGAAATCAAAATGGTGTGGCGACTCCGTTTTTCAAATTAAACCGAATGTTTTCAAACTCGCGTGAATCCAACAAAAACTAAAATTTGGGCACACATTCATAACAATAACTAGGGACGTAGTTCAATATAATAAACATGTAAACATATAATGAACCAAATAAACTTTCTATATAATAAATGATAAAGACGATTACATAGCAGTTTAAGTTATAATTCAAACATAACTAAATGCCTAGGGCACTACACCAACAATCTCCCACTTGCACTAGGCTCCATCTATGTATCATATACCCATGGACCTCACATGACCATCATGCTTTGCTTGTGTGAGGGGCTTAGTAAGCGGATCCCCAATGTTATCATTGGTTGATACTTTGCATATCTTAACGTCTCCCCGATCAATGAACTCTCGAATGAGATGGAAACGTCTAAGTATGTGTTTGGATTGCTGATGTGACCTTGGTTCCTTTGCTTGCGCAATGGCACCATTATTGTCACAATAAAGTTCCACCGCATTAGTGATACTTACTTCCAAATCACTAATGAACTTCTTGATCGAAACTGCCTCCTTAGCTGCATCGGATGCCGCTATATATTCCATCTTGGTTGTAGAATCGGCTATGGTACTCTGCTTGGAACTCTTCCAACAAATTGCACCTCCGTTAAGCATAAACACAAATCCCGACTGCGATAAAAAATCATCCTTGTCGGTTTGAAAGCTAGCATCTGTGTAACCTCTTACAACAAGATCTTCTTCCATCCCTCCAAAGACCAAGAACGCATCCTTAGTCCTACTTAAGTACTTAAGGATCATCTTGACTGCCATCCAATGGTTCTCACCAGGATCAGATTGGTATCGACTCATCATGCTTAAAGCATACAAGACGTCGGGTCTAGTACAAATCATAGCGTACATGATAGATCCAATAGCCGAAGCGTATGGAACCTCATTCAACCTCTTTCGCTCATCAGTTGTCTTAGGACACTGATTCTTGCTAAGAGTAACACCATGACCCATTGGCAAGTTGCCTCTCTTAGAATTTTCCATCTTGAATCTTCTAAGAACCTTGTCAATGTAGGTACTTTGACTCAAACCAATTATCCTTTTAGATCTATCTCTATAGATCTTGATGCCAAGGATGTAAGCGGCTTCACCCATATCTTTCATTGAGAAACATTTTCCTAACCAAGACTTGACAGTCTGAAGTGCAGGAATGTCATTTCCAATGAGTAAGATATCGTCAACATATAATAAGAGAAATAATACTATGCTCCCACTGAATTTAATGTATACACAAGTTTCATCTTCATTCTTGACAAAACCAAACTCTTTGATCTTTTCGTCAAAACGAAGATTCCAACTCCTAGAAGCTTGCTTCAATCCATAAATGGATCTCTGCAACTTGCAAATTTCTTGGATCGACAAAACCTTCGGGTTGTGTTATATACACATCCTCGAGCAACTTCCCATTTAGGAAAGTCATTTTGACATCCATTTTCCATATCTCATAGTCATAATATGTAGCTATGGCAATCAAAATTCAAAATTCAAACAGACTAAAGCATGGCAACAGGCGAGAAGGTTTCATCATAGTCTACACCATGAGTTTACCTATATCCCTTTGCTACAAGCCTAGCCTTGTAAGTATGCACCTTCCCATCCATGTCAGTCTTCTTCTTGAAGACCCACTTGCACCCTATTATTTTTACACCTTCGGTAGCTCAATCAAGTTCCAAACATGATTATCCGACATGGATTGCAATTCGGATTCCATGGCATCCAACCATTTATCCGAATCAAGAGTGGACATCGCCTCTTGATAGGAAGTAGGTTCATCATTCTCAATGAATTCCACTTCCGAAACGAGAAATCCATGTCTCTCGAGTGCGGATCGTAACCTATCCGATCTACGATGGACTTATGGATCTTGAACCGGTTCCACAACTTTTTGTGGATTTGGTTCAGTCTCTAATATCGGTTCCATGTTATTTTCGGGTTCTTGAACTTCTTCATGATCAACTTTACTCTCACTAGTTCCTTTATTCAGAAACTGTTTCTCAAGAAAAGTACCATATTGAGCAACAAACACTTTGTTCTCATTGCAGTTGTAAAAGTAATACCCTTTGGTTTCCTTAGGGTAACCTACGAAAATAACCTTGTCAGATTTAGGTGCTAACTTATCAGAGACAAGTCTCTTCACATAATCTTCGCAACCCCAAATCTTCATGAAAGACAAACTAGGTTTTCTTCCATGCCACATCTCATGTGGGGTCTTAGGAGCCGATTTAGGAGGGACTCTGTTCAATATAAACGCAGCAGTCTCTAATGAATGTCCCCAAAAGGAAATAGGATGGTCTACTTGACTCATCATCGAACAAACCATATCTAATAGGGTTCTATTCCTCCACTCGGAAACACCATTCCATTGTGGCGTTCCGGGTGGAGTCAACTCTGTAACAATTCCACAGTTTTTGAGATGATTGTCAAACTCTTGGCTCAAATATTCTCCACCACGATCGGATCAAAGTGCTTTAATAGTTTTGCCAAGTTGATTTTGTACTTCATTTTGAAATGTTCTAAACATCTCAAACGATTGACTTTTGGACTTCATCAGATAGACAGAGCCATATCTAGATAAGTCATCGGTGAATGTAATGAAATACTGAAATCCTCCCCTAGCAATGCTGCTCATTGGTCCGCATACATCGGTATGTGTTAGGCCCAATAAGTCACTAGCCCTTTCACTACTCTTAGTGTAGGGTGGTTTGGTCATTTTTCCCAATAAATAAGATTCGCATATCTCAAATGATTCATAATCATATGAGTCTAACATACCATCCTTATGGAGTTTAGAGATGCGTTTCTCGTTTATATGACCAAGCCGACAATGCCACATGAATGAGTTGTTCACGTCATTCGGTTTAGACTTCTTATCCACATGATAAACATTTTCAACACTATTTTGTTTCTCATCAACATCAAGAATATAAAGGCCATTAAATGAATTTGCAATACCAAAAATCATATCATTTAAATAAATATAAAACTTATTATTCGCAATAAGAAAATTATACACTTCATTATCCAAACAAGAAACTGAAATAACATTCCTACTCAAATCCGGAACATAGTAACAATTGTTCAAAACAAGTACTAAGCCACTAGGTAAAGTTACATCATATGTTCCTACGGCTAATGCATCAACTCTTGCTCCATTCCCCACACGTAGGTCAACTTCACCTTGTTTGAGTAGCTTCCTATTCCTTAGTCCCTGCACATTTAAACAAATGTGAGATCCACATCCGGTATCTAATACCCATGAACTAGAAATAGAAAGGAAAATATCTATCATATAGATACCTGAATCAGAAGCAATCATATTGCCCTTCTTCTCCTCTAGACCTTCCTTGTAAGCCTTGCAATTGCGCTTCCAATGACCAACCTCTTGGCAATGGTAGCAAACCGCATCCTTTTAAGACGCTTTGGGAGCCTCTCCGGCAACGACAAATTTTGTCTTAGGTTTAGCAACACTTGCTTTAACTTTGCCATCTTTCTTGAACCCTTTTCCTTTGTTAACCATTAACAAATTTTTTATCCATGCCACTCATGTGATAGTGAATTATAAAATGACCATAACTTTCAGGCAATGAATTCAACATCAAATCCGTGGCGAGTTCCAAACTCATCGGATTTCCAAGCCTTTCGAGACGCTCAATGTGACCCTTCATCTTAAGGACATGAGCACCAACCGACTGCCCCTCTTACATCTTGCATGCAGTTAGGGCTTTAACCACATCATATCTCTCTTGTCTTGCTTGCACTTGGAACATTTCTTTTAAGCGCTCCGCAAGATCAAAAGCAGCTTCCATGTGCTCAAGGTCCTTATTAAGGGCCTTAGACATGGTGGTAATCATAAGGCATGTCACATCATTAGAATCATCAATATGTTTCTTGTGAGCATCCTTATCTGCCCTTGAAGCATTGGCAGTAGGTGGAGGTGGAACGGGTTCGTCAAGAACGTACATTTTCTTCTCTTGCCTTAGAACAATTCTTAGGCTTCTGATCCAATCAGAATAGTTTGTACCGTTCTCTTCGAGCTTGTCCTTCTCAAGGACGGATCGCAGTGACAGTGGCTGATTATTGTGATTTGCCATTACTACAATAAAATATGCAAATAATGAAACACATAAGTATCAACACATTTATCATCTAAGAGAAAATAATGTATTTCATAAATACTCCCACTATATTATACACCTTCAAATACAAACATGTATCATACAATCATAGTAGGCTAAGATCCATATTTCACTTGATTTTAGTTTAACTGAGTCAATGCCCGAAATCAAGCTATTTACGTAGAAACATCAATCATATCACTATATGATTCTTTGATCTTTTATGAGATTTCCTTAGACATCATATGTAAAAAACATGTTTTTAAATCTCATCTATGCCTTAGATCAAATCTCATTTGAAAGCACCAATTAAGTCAAACCTTTTTCGAACGTATGAGACATGAAACGATGCACCTAACTTAGTCAATACTACATCAGCCATTATCTCATCTTGATCACATATTAAGATATAATGATGCACCCAACTGAGTCAAAACTACATCAAAATACCCTAAAATATCACAAGTGTTCTAATCAACGAATGGCATAAGACTTAAATATTTAGAAGGTTTTACACATAATAACAAACATCGCATGGTTGTAACATAAATCTTATGTGTACATAATCATGAACATAGGGCTTCACAAAATTTCATACAAACACTTTGATCCAATTTTGAGAATTTACCAATCTACTCTAATCATATTAAATAGATCAATGACATATGTGATAAACTAATCATATTAATCCATCATAAATCATGATCATGGCATATCTCATATACTTGTTTTTCACAAAAACAAAACACATAAAATCTAGATCTATTTCATATAGCATGGATAGCAATTAATCAAATTAAATCTAGCATGCTAATTTCAATCCTAATCATGGCAAGACATGGCTCTGATACCACTGTTGGGTTTTCGGGGTTACAAACGCAGCGGAAAATAATTTTACAACAACAAAACCCTAGCCCTTAAATTCATCTAGCATGAAGAGATTAGAAACATGAAATAGAATTACATACCTTGAATGCGATTATATTACTCAAAACGGATCTCAAAATTCAAGCTTTAGAATTTTGATGTCGAATCTTCTATCTTCCTTGTTCAACCTTGGTGATAAATCAATCAATGGAGATCTTCAAGCCTTAGGAGATAAAGCAACCTCCCTCTAATGGTGATCCACACGCGAATGAACCAAGAATGCTTCTTGTAGGATTGCTAGATGATCCTCATGATTATTGAATCGATATTCAATAATCAAAGCCAAAAACAATGGACTTATTTGGGAGCTTTTGATTCTTAATCAATAATCAAAATCTAGAGTTTCATAAACCTAGAACAATGATGTAGTAGTAGTTTATGGCTGCTAAAAGGTTGTATTTATATCCCATATAAATCCCCTAACAATTAGGGTAGAAACCTTGTCAAACACCAAAACCAATCCGGCCAAGGAAACGCGGACTGACCAAAATTCGCTCAGGGCACGACTCGTGCTCTTGGGCATGACTCATGCCACGAGTCGTTTCAGGTAGCCACGAGTGCCCCAAGCCAAATTCAACTCGTGCCACGCCTCGTGACAAAAATTGCACTCGTGCTGGTTTAGGGAACGAGTCGTGCCCAAGGGCACGAGTCGTGGCCACCCCCACAAAGTCAACAAGTAAACGATTTGTTCCCTGGATGCCAAAATGCAGTCGTTCTGCACAATGTCACGAGTCGTGCCCAAGGGCACGAGTCGTGCCATTCCCCAACTTCCAATATTTTCATCCATAATCTAATCCGTTCTTTGTGTGTGACCCAATAGGAATTATATTATGTTGATAGTGAGTCGAAACATCGACCTCACAAGACATAAGTGGTTTCTAGAAAACCATTATATCTACCCAATTAATATAACACCAAAGCTTGATTCCTTGATAGATCAAATGTCACAATCACTTTGTCCACGATGTCCAATTGAACATGAGTCATGGTCCATGTCAACTCACATGTTCAATTCTTTCTCGATTCTGAATATGTTGATAATCCAAATGCATTTAATCTCTATCAAATCACTTGAGTGTGGCCACACATTTCATCAACATCATTCATCGAGGGGCCCAAGCAAACATCTCTCTCAACGAGAGGTACAAATCTCATCTTGACTTATCATTCTTCCCTACATGAATCCAATCGTGCCAACATAGCCCTTATTGCTATCCGATTAAAGATAGTGTTAGACTATATCAAACACAATGTTCGTGTGAAAGACAATGATAATCTCAGGTTCAAAGGATTCAATAACACGACTATCATGAGATTTATTCATGACATATATGACTATAGACCATGTCATAAATATTATCGGTAGGTCATGACCAATACTTGTTCTCTAGCAAGTATCCATAAATGTAATGTGCATCACATGCATATAATCATCTCCATGATTATCCACTACCAACTTATACTAGTTATTCACAATAACTAGGGACGCAGTTCAATATAATAAACATGTAAACATATAATAAACCAAATAAACTTTCTCTATAATAAATGATAAAGACGATTATATAGCGGTTTAAGTTATAAGTCAAACATAACTAAACGCCTAGGGCACTACACCAACAATCTCACACTTGACTAACATTCTCATGCAGGAACATCACTTTGTATTTTGTGAAAAAATGTGTAACTAAGGGGGAGATTGTTAGTGTTACACTTGTGTTGCCATTGGGGTTATCTCTAGTGATGCTACACTAGTGTTGTTTTCACTGGTGTTGCCATTGTGTTGGCAGTTGAAAATATGGATAGTTACTACATATTATTCATAAATTACAAAATGATAACTAATTATTATATATCTTCTATTAGTGTGCTTGGTTTATGGTTGAATAGGTCAAGGCATGGCTGCTAGGCGTGACTTACGAGAGAGATAAGAAAGTTATACATAAAAATTTTAGTTATGTGTAATTATGGAGACCAAGTAAACATTGTTAAGAGTTTATCTACTTAAGAGATCTGAAGATAAGGCGTACAAGGTTGATACAACTTGGTGGTACAAGTGGTGAAGCCTAGGATGACTTACTATTCAACAAGTAAAGAAGGTGGAGCTAAAAATAAGAAATTTATCACATGTTTGTATTTCTGCCTAGTTTGAGTAGACTCCAAGCTCTAGGAGTTTATAAATAGTGCAAGCATTCGAAATCTTCAATTACCCAATTCAGAAGTTGAGATTTGCACAAGTTAGAATACGACTCTTCAGTTTTGTCCCATGTGTTGGCAACACACTGTCCAACATCAGTAAGTTATCTTGTATAACTTTCATTCCTAGAGTATTTATGAGTGTTAGATAGATTGTTTTTGTAAAGAGTGTGTTCTAGAATAGGTTTTCCACTATACTATTAATTGAAATCATTAGGGAACTTCGACCTTTTAATGAAAGTATATTTATATTGAAAGTTTTTGCCATCCGGGCACCTATATATATATATATATATATATATATATATATATATATATATATATATATATATATATATATATATATATATATATATATATATATATAACTTGAGAAAAATCTATTCTCTTGTGTTCATTTTTATTATTTCTGCTGCTTTAAAAATCTCAATTATTTTCTTTTTGTATTGGTGTGAATTGTGTTGTTCTTAGTATTAACAATACTTTTGACAACACTTGTGAATTTATTTCACTTGTATAAGCCATTGACAATTTCATTTTATTATGAGATTGAAACCCTATAACGACATTAGAATTATTGTGTCGAACTAAAACCAAAATTGAATTGAATAATTAAAATAATAAATTATAAAGATTAAGTATTCGTTACCTTCAATCCTTATCTACACATTTTTTTTTATTTTTTATTTTTTTTATAGAGATAAATAATAAAACATAAAAACCTGAATTAATTTAAAAAAGATGCTTGAATCCCTTGTCTTTAATTTTCTTAATTGAAAATAAGAATAAAACATATCTTGAACACATGGATGGAGTTTTTTTATTTTTAATTGGGAGAAGAGGGGTCAAAAATTAGGAAAAAAACATCAAATCCTAGTCGAAATTGGAACACTAAAAGTGATGAGTAGGTCTGCTGAGAAACGCGTTTCTCCATAACTATGGAGAAACATGTTTTTAATAGCCAGAAGCTTTGCATTTGATATCTAGAAAAAAAACCCAAGGCCAAGACCAAAAGCTTCTGGATATCCAGAAGCTTTGGGTTTGATATCCAGAAACTGTTAGGTGCATATCCAGAAAGTATGTGAAATGTATATCCAGAAACTGTTAGGTGCATATCCAGAAATGTGTTAGGGCATATCCAGAAATTGCTATTGAAGGTTTCTGGATATCCAGAAACCTTCAAATGTATATCCAGAAACCATCAAATGAATATCCAGAAACATTTTGAAGGTTTTACGGATATTCATTTGAAGGTTTCTGGATATCACTTTCATAAGGTTCTGGATATCCAGTTCATTGTCGCGCGACAAGTCGGGACCCGTTTCTCCATAACTTATGGAGAAACGCGTTTCTCCCTAGATTTTGGCAAAAGTGATGGGCGGAGGACATGTGTGGTCTGCGGCTGCACACCTGGGCCATGAAATCTTCTCCTTTTTCTATCATGCTGTGCGGCCGGGCTTCGTTGCTTGTGCGGTTGCCCTTCCTTGCGTTGCAAACTTATACCATTTTTGGCAAACTTTCGAAGCTTATAACTTTTTTATACAGACTTCGATTATGACCTGCCAAATATCGTTGGGAAGCTTTCAAATAGTACTATCCTATGGTAAAGGTTGCAAAGGTTCACATCCTTTTTGTTCTTATGTTATTTTTATTTTTTCCTCATTTGCCGCTTCACTCTTGATTGTTTCTTTTTATATCACTTTCGACCATAATTCCTGACAATTTTCTTCAATTCCTTATACTTATAAACACTAAAAAAAGCCATAAAAATACCCAAGATTAAGCATTAAATAGTTTAAAAGTATATTATTTTTATGGTTAAAAATACATCCATCAAACGTATTTTTGCATTTTTCCATATAATAAAATGTACTCGTTAACGAACAAAATGGGTAATATGTTTTTGCATTCATTATCAAATAATGCAAAATACTTCGTTTTTTACTTGGTGTCAAAAAATTAAATGGGTTGCTGACGTAACACTTTCATATCGACACCATGTTAGCACCATATCAAAATCAAAATTAATGATAACGTGTAGCTGACATGGCAGTGTCACATAAGGAGTTTTGTTAGTTTTTTTTAACATCGTAAGTAAAAAAGGAAGTTTGTTACGTTATTTCATAACGAATTCAAAAGTACATTACCAATTTCGTTGATTAATAAGTACATTGGATTAATTGAAAACTAGGATAAAGTACATTATATATTTTATTTCAGTAATTATTTCAATAAGGGACATCCAGCTCTTAATTAGTTCGAAAATAGAAGTATGGACCCTAAAATCTAAAACTGAGAAAAGTAAAAAAAAAAAATGAAACTTAAAATTTCAAAATGAAGCATCATTTTTAAACCTCAACGTATGAAGTGTGAGATTAACCCCCTTTATTGACACTATGTGGAGAACCTCAGAATCACGAAGTTATTAACAGTACGTTTCTTAAAATCCCTTTGAAAAAGACGGGTGACTCTACTTGTGACAGCGATCTTGGTAGGTAGTATGCTTGGTTCAGAATTTGATGCTGCCATGGATAAATGGTTGCACAGGATCTGACTCTACTTGGCAAGAATACTTCGGCTGATTCCTTCTTTGGATGACCTCCTACACACATACAAGAACGTTAACTAGGCCGTGGGTGACTCCGGCGAACCCCCTCCGACGTGAGAGTAAGATTATGAGCTCACAAAGAGGATAATAATGGAAACCCTAGAGAGAGATAGAGCTTAGAGAAGAGAGAGAAAGACATACCAAGCAAATGAACCCATTCTCTAGTTTTATACCCCCCAGCCCCCATGTGCCTTGCACATGGGGGACACTTGTCAACCATCCATCAAGGGTCCCCAACCACCTTCACTTAGTGGGATTTCACTGTTCACCTGGTCAAATCAAGCTACAGTTAGCTATTGGGTACCGAAGCGGGATGTCCTTCAGCATAAGCCGTCGGCGACAACAGGCCTCCAAGCGACCATGTCCATGGTGCGACTAACCTTGCCAAGATGCTTCTCGCCCTAAGGTCACTACTGTTCATAACGATTTCCAGGGTATCCATCTCGCTTAACTAACTCCCCTATGTCTCCAAGCGGGGTGGACCTATCTCGCAGGAGCCTTCCCGCCACCGGGCCGTTCTCATGGCCAATAGTGGCCTAATGGGCCCTCTTCTCTTCATTCTATTAGGCCCGTTAAGGGATGTTGGGCTCACTTGCCTACTTGGCCCCAATCCCATTTTTCAATATCGCATCAGAAGCCCCCAATGTCGAGACCTAAATTATTCATGTTCCAGGCGAGAAATTCATCAGGTGGCGCGGGATCATAATCTCGCCGATTCTTTAGATGCGAGATTGGGATATCTGGTGACACGTATACTGCCACGTGTCAGGCCAGGGTTGATGGACTGAGGCGGTTTGTCAGGACCGTACAACACCTTGGTTTGCGTGCTCCCCCTTTTAAATAAAGGCATTTAAAGAAGAGGGAATTTTAAAATTTGAATCGTCATTTTTCCTAGGAAATTTCGAACGCCCCTTTGTCTTCTCAACGCCCCTTCGTCTTCACGGTGGTAAGGTCAGTCTCTAGTACCTCATTGTTCACTTTTCCATTACCCCAACCTCCATTTCCTCTCTATTTTCCGGCGAGTCATTTCTGAGAAAAACCTCAATTTTTCACAGATTTCACCGTTTACTTTCCTTATTTCTTTGATATACGTGTTTTCACGGCTATTATCCTTCGATTTAGAGCTTTCTGGGTACCTGATTAACCATTTTCTCTACTTCCTTGAAGATTCCGGCCAATTTCCGGCCAACTTCATCATTTCCGTCCATTTCCCCTACTTTTCCAAGTATTGTACTTGATTTCCCGCATCTTTTTTAATTCTCGCGATTTATTTCTGTTTTTATTATCTCGCACTATAGCGAGAACCAAGTGTTGTACTCGAGCCATCCGATTTGGCCGAAGTTTACACACGGGGGGATACTATAGGGTTGAAGTGCGGACATGGGCTAGGATCCTGCGCGAGGATCTGAATCTTATGCTCATGCGACATGACGCTGAAGCCGCCGTTCTTAGTACTTTAGAGATTAGGGGTCCCCCCTTTTTGTCTAAGTCCGCCCCAATGCAAACCTTCCATAACACCTTTGAACTATGCTCGCACATTTGTTCTTTCTATCATTCCCGCTTTGAATTTTATTTCTCTGATACTCACTATCCCGCGGCTCCCGATTTACGTAATCGTCGCTTCTCTAAACAGGTTCGATCCAGCTCCAGTGAGGATAAAGACATGTCTTCTGCCAACTCTTCTTCTAATCATGATGTCTCAGATACGCTTGCCGCGGGGACCTCGTCTCAAGCCCAGATTTCCTCTGAAGAACCAATCGTTACCACCATTGCGACAACTAGTACCTCGTCCTCTAATATCCAAACCCCTATACACAAAAAGTTTGGCATTGATCACAACATTTATCGCATTGAGCCGTATAATGATGACGAAAGCCTTGCCGTGATGCGACAGCGAACAGATGGGGTTGTCGCGTATGTCTCACAGTTTGAGGCGGGGCTCAGACTCCCCCTGGACCCATTTATTTCCGCCTTCCTTCACCAAGCTCAAGCCGCCATTGTGGACCTTCATCCCAATGTTTTTCGAGTTTTGGTAAGTTACATTGTCATATGTCGGTTCCTGAAACATGAGCCTTCTCTTCCCCTATTTGTCCACTTTTCGATGGCTATACCGCCGTCTCTCAGCGAGAAGGTGTAGTTGAAAAACGATTATCGATTAAGTATAGGCAACTAAAAATTCTCACTCCCCTTCTTAGGAAAGTACACAATTGGCAATCTAAGCCGCTTTTGATCACTTCTCGCATTGGCTGGTCGCATGATGGTGGCGACTTAAATGAGATAAATCCATAAATTGAAACCAAAAAAGCCTTAATCTCAGGGGATTCTCGCCTTAAGGAACGAATCCTCCAAGTTCTTGCCGAGGCCTCAGACACCGGCTTAGCCCTGTTTTCGTGGCGGGAAATTCATTCCAATCTAGCCCTTCTGCGGGAAGCCCGATTTCCCGATTTCCCTTTCTCGATTGATGAATCCCGCGTGACAATCGTTCATACTCCTTATCCTTGTTGGGACCTCCATTCTAAAGATCGCTTCGGCTCAGAGTGTGAACCCTGTCAACGAGATGATTACTGTTGTACAGCTATGTATGAAGTATACAGTATGCATTCTTATCTCTAACTCTTATTCTGCTTATTCCCAGCATTTAAAATATCTTTTCTCATCATAATGATTTTTTCTTTTTCTTCTCGCAGAGTTCAGGAATATGTCGCTAGCTCAACGCCGTGACACTCTCTCTAACATGGATGGCCGCCGCAAAAGGTTGGCCGAAACCCGACAAGCCGCCCTTAGTCAAACTACGGAGAAGGTCATACCTACCTCTGCACATGGAGACGATTCAGATGCCATTGCCCGCGAGCGGGTTCTGCTACTGCAGAGAAGGCTGCTGGGAAAGTGGTTGCCACAAATTCATGAAAACCACCCAAACCTAAGACTCCATCTCACGGGTCTGGGCTCCACTTGGCGGGCGAAGCTGATCCCGAAACTCTGAATGTTTCAGGCACTGAACCCTTGACCACCAATGTCGCAGCGACAACCGGATCAACTGGTGATTTGCAAAGTCCTCCTTCCCGACCATACAAACGATCTTGCACTTTTGAAGATGAACCTTCCGAGCATACTGGCCACCTTTCTGCTGATGTTGAGCCCTCTGAGGCCAAGCTCGCTAGTTGGTTGACGGCGGGCTTCAAGATGCCGACTGACAACGCTAGTCTTCTCGCTCTGAGCACTGAGATTGGCGCCGTCCCCGACCTCCCCAATCTGAATCTCCGGTCATCCGACCAAGATTATAATATGCTTGGAGGCGGCATCATCCAGCGCTCGTGCGTTCCTCAGCGGGTTAGGGAGTATGAAAATCTTAATGAGGATTATGCCGCCAACGATGCGGGCTTTCATCTCGCGGGGGTAAGTGACTTTGCCACTTCCTTTTTATTTTATTTCACTTTTACCTTAACTTCGTTCTTTCGCAGATTTCGAGCATACTTTATGGGTTGAGGAACCGTTGCAGCAAAGCTTACCTTGAGTTGGAGAATCGCGAGCAAGATTTGAAGCCGGTTAGGTCGGAGCGAGATAAGATTAAAAAGAAGTTCCAGGACCGTGAACAATATATTGCCACTCTTCAAGAGGAAAAGACTAAGCTTGCCCAAGTTGAGAAGGATCTCCGCCGCGAGATGGAGGCACAAAAAGTCAAATTTGAAGAGCAACATAAGCTTTTGGCGGTGGATTTGGCTGCCTCAGTAAAGAGCAATCTTGACAATAAAACGGTGATTGCCGAGCTTCAATCCACTATAACCGAAAACAAGAATAAGGCCAAAACGGAGGCCATGGATCTTTATGATAAGGCCCTTATTCAATGTATGCGCTCCGCGGCGGCAAGCTCTGGCGATATTCCAGCTATAACCCCTGACCTAATTGCCAAGTGGGGATCAGAAACCATGTTCAGCGACTTTAGTCGTTTGGGTCATAGCTTGGTGCCATACGACAAAGATGAACTCGCCGAACTGGCCGCCGAAGATCAGCTCCTGGGCAAACCCGTTTGGAAAGCTCCTGCTCTGGCCAATCCTAATGTACTATCTGTTGTGGGCATTTTTTGACATGACGACATCTTCAGTTGATCCTGCATAACGAGATGTCATTACACTGTAAGTATTGTTTTAAATATTTACTTGTCCAATATTTCCTAATATTATTATTCTTATTTTTCAGTAATTAAGAGAGGAATGCGGAAACAACCTTCAAGCACGTTCAACAGACCTTCAAACGGCTAGGGCGACTTGGTCTCACGGAGGTTGAAAAGATAAACCACAATGCCGAGATTGTAGGAACCATATTTGACTCTTTCTTAGTTACTTGTATTTAAGGGGAAATGGAGACGGAAAATGATACTCATTCTCATACGCACACACTTTACACATAAACTCTTGTAATCCTCTCCATTATCTTCCGAAGTTGTAATTGTGATCATTATAGTGGAACCTTTAAGGTTGGAGACCTAACTCCCGGGGTTTTTTCCGAAGAGGTTATCACCTCCAAGGTTTTCCTCGTTAACAAATCGCGTTGTCATTGTCTCGTTTTTCATTTTCTTGTTCCATATAATCGAATTCCATAGTTCCCTCCTTATTATTCAATCCACACACTAAACATAGTTAAGATTCTACTCTATTGTTTTTTCTACCAAAACAATTTGGCGCCCACCGAGGGGCCTCGTGGTTTATCGGTTATTTGAAACATTTCCTAATTGAATTCACTATGTCTGCACCCACCAATGTGTCCACCGCCGGCAAAGGTCCCACCGTTGTTCCCACATCAGGAGGTAGAACCAGCTTGTTACCACCGCCTCCTCAGACCGGATCTCAGCCAACTCGGCCTACGAAGACTCCACAAAAGGGCGACCTCTTCCAATGCAGATGCGACATCAGGAGTATCCTAACCAGGTTGAATCAAAGGTTGGACCAGCAAGATAACAATTCGAAGGTGTTGACTAATTCCATGATTAAGATGCAGAAAGACCAACAACTCATAGCATCTCGGCTTGAAAACATATCACCACTGCGCGCAAGGGTTCTCAACTTTGACAACTCCGGAGGATCTACATTTCGAGAATGAATTCATTCCAATGGGCAATCCTCCTCCGCCGACATCTTTCATGATGTCAACATCTTTGCCAGGGACACCCCTTTGACACCATCTTCGCAGGATTCACTCCATTCATTCCATTTATAGACAGACCTGTCATCACGAATACTATGGACAACTCGGTTTGCTTGATAATCTTTTCAATAATAATAATTTCAATCGTATTCCTATGGCTGACCCTTTTGCAGGAAACCCACTAGCTAAACAGATGCGGGATCTCAGAGAATTGGTAATGAACGTACCGAGGTGTGACTCCTCCAATTCAACCGCAACGCAAAAGCTGCAAATCGGTCTCGGTTTGTCCCGGCAATTGCAAATGTCGACATACCGAAGCGCTTGATGTACCATCTATGAAGTTGTACGACGGCACCACGGACCTGGAGGAGCACGTGGCACACTATCAAGAAAAGATGGACATAATCCATATTCCACTTCAATTCCGGGAGGCTTGCTTATGCGGGGATTTGGATCCACCTTATCTGGACCGGCTCTCAAATGGTTGATTAGGCAACCCACGGGTTCAATTGGTTCATACGCCCGGCTCATCAACATGTTCTATAACCAATTCTCATGCGATCGACAATTTGAAAGGTTGACAAGTGACCTTTACAATGTAACTCGGCGGCCTAATGAAACCCTAAAGGATTACGTCCACCGGTTCAATAAAGAGGTCTGGAAATTCCCAATCTTGACATGTCGACAGCCACGAAGCATTCAAAATGGGGTTGAAGAAAGATTCGCGGTATTACCAAGATTTGGTAATGACTCCTTGTAAGCTTGGTGGAGGAAGTCGGGAGCGAGGGCATTGAGATTCATAAGACTCGGAGGAAGATGAGCTGCGAAGATCAAAGTCATCATCCAAGACGTCGACATATGACCGTCCCGATAGAAAGACCGAATCTTCCCATCGCGAAACAACCGTCCCAATCCTTATCCGAGAATTGACACTAGCAAAATTAATTCAATAGACGGTGAGGATGAAGATAATGATAATGTGTCTAACATTTCGATTATTGTTTTTACGGTTGATATTTCGGGTGTACTTTGCGCAATGGGCAACACAGGAGACAAAGCCGAGATGGCCAAAGAAAACGGACAAAACCACGGGATGGCGTGACAAATCAAAATGGTGTGCTTACCATGAAGACTTTGGGCATGTTGCGAAGACCGCATCGTATTAAGAAAGGAGATCGAGTTACTTGCTCTCGAAAGGACATCTTAAGGAGGCTGTTGGGATCCGAGAAGAAGAAAGGCTGAAAGTCTGAAGCTCCTCATGAAGGCTGAAAGACCGAGTTTCTCCCCCGGCATCAACAAAGGTGATCAACTTCATTAGTGGAGGCTCGGAAATATGTGGAACATCCTATTACGCCGCAAAACGACATGCTAAGGAGTCAAAAGATGAAAAGCCGGAGAGACGGCCCGGGATGTCGATACCTTGCCAGGACTCCAATTGTCTTTGATGAAAGTGATCGTGATAACTTGCCGGAACCCCATCATGACGGTCTGGTCATTTCCTTGCAGATCGCCAAGCTGTACCATACGACGTATTACGGTAGATGGGGGCGGCTCGTCAATCTTATTATGTTGGGTACCCTTAAAGAAATGAACATCCCGGAATCGGAGATTGTCAAAAAATCTTGATCTTTGGTAGGCTTCGGTGGCGAAGTCAAAGAAACGATGGGGAGATAAAGCTTCCAATATACTCAAAGGGCCTCAACACCGTGGAACGGTTTTGTGTAATTGATTGCGCAACATCTTACAATGTAATTCTTGGAAGACCGTGGATTCATGGAATGAAGGCCGTACCCTCCACTTACCATCAATGTGTGAAGTTTCCAACACCTTGGGGTGTCGCTAAGATTTACGGTGATCAACAGGTGGCCAAGGAATGTTACAAAACTTCAATGAAGGCGTCTACATCTCCAAAACAAGCATAGCAATTACCGAAGAAAGTACGTGAAGTCACGGAAGCTAGGGAGGATGATGTGAAAGAAGTATTGTTAGATCCTTCCAACCCGGACATCAAAGTACTTATTGGCAACGACATATCGTTAGATATGGAGGAGAAGCTTGTGAACCTATTAAGAAGCGAGAATAAAAAGTTTCGCTTGGAAACATGATGACATGACCAGGCATTAGCAAAGATGTCAATCACTCACAAACTTAACATAGATCCCGGCTTCAAACCGGTGCACCGAAACGTAGAAAGTTTGCGAAACCGAAATCGGATCATCAAGGAGGAGGTAGAGCGCTTACTAAAAGCCAACATGATACGAGAGGTCGATTATCCAAGATGGTTGGCAAATGTGGTTGTGGTAGAGAAGAGAAACGGGAAATGGCGAGTTTGCGTCGACTTCACCGAGCTTAAATAAGGCACGCCCAAAAGATCCTTTCCCTTTGCCGCACATAGATTCATTAGTTGATGCCACCTCGGGTCACGAACTCCTCACATTCATGGACGCGTCCTCGGGATTTCAACAAATTCGGATGGAACCATCGACCAAGAAGACACTTGCCTTCATAACCCCCTCGGGTATTTATTGTTATATTGCCATGCCTTTTGGACTAAAAAATGCGGGTGCAACGTATCAAAGGCTCGTCAACAAGATGTTTAAGGATCGGATTGGGGACACAATGGAGGTATACATCGACGACATGGTTGTTAAGTCTAAGAAGGCCGAGGACCACATTAGCAATCTCTCTCAAGCCTTTGACATCTTGGATTGTTTCAATATGAAACTTAATCCACCTAAATGCAACTTCGGAATGAAAGCCGGCAAGTTTTTGGGCTATATGGTCACTAAAAGAGGCATTGAAGCCGCCCCGGAACAAATACGCGCCATTCTCAACCTGTCATCACCTCAATCTGTCAAGGACGTCCAAAGACTAACGGGAAAAATTGCCGCACTCACTAGATTCATTTCAAAATCCTCGGACCGATGCAAACCTTTCTACGACATCTTAAGAAAGAACAAAAAGTTTCAATGGGAGGACCAACATGAAAAAGCTTTTCGGGAACTCAAAACTTACTTGTCGACACCTCCCTTATTGGCCAAACCTCGGATAGAAGAACATCTTTACATCTACCTAGCGGATCCGAAGGCGCTTTGTAAGTGCGATCTTGATAACGAACGAGATGGCAATCGGCAACCCATCTACTATATAAGTAAGACACTCTTAGATGCCGAGACCAGGTATTCTCATTTACAAAAATTAATTTTAGCTTTGATAAGCATACATTAAATTAAGGCACTATTTTGAAACACATACTATTATTGTACGCACTAACTATCCTATTAAGAATGTCATGAGAAAACCGAGAGATGTCGGGTCGAATGGCGAAATGGTCCGTACGGTTAAGCACATACGACATCAAGTACGAGCCTAGAGCTGCAATAAAATCTCAAGCCACTGGCGAGATTTTGTGGGCGATTTCGATCCAACCCTACAACAAGAGGTGGAATTGGAAGTACGGCAACTTCAAGATGATGACATTCTAAAAATTTGGACTCTCTACACGGACGGTGCTTCCAACATGAGAGGTACAGGTCTTGGAGTTGTACTAAAATCGCCACAAGGGGACATAATACCACAATCTATCGGTTGCGGCTTCAAGGCTACCAACAATGAAGCGAGTACGAGGCACTTATCGCGGGTTTAACGGCGGCCCAAGACTTAGATGTCAAGCATATCCGGGTGTTCATGGATTCATTACTAATTGTTAATCAATACAATGGGTCCTACGTCGCGAAAAATGCTAAAATGACGACATATTTGGAAATTGTAAAAATTATTTCGGCCAAATTCAAAACATTTTCCTTGGAACCAATCCCGCGAGAAGAAAATTCTCAAGGCGATGCTTTGGCAAATTTGGGTTCGGCCTTCAAAAGTTTCTCACAAACCAATATCCCAATCGTGCATGTTGACATCCCAAGAATTGACAATCTCGAGATGTTCGTCCTAGATGTTGACATACCTTCCTCTCTGCATCAACCTCTTGGGCGGCCCTATTATCAAGTATCTCTTAGATGATACGATCCCAGTTGAAGAGAAGAATGCGAGAGCCTTCGGGGTAAGAGTATCTAAATATGTACTTATTGATAATCTCTTGTTTAGAAAATCTGCTGCAGTCACTACTTAAGGTGTCTAGAAGCGAGATAGAGCCCATCAGGTTCTCAAGGAGTTGCATGAAGGAGATTGTGGAAATCATACGGGGCGAAGTTTACATACTAAAGCTCTAAGGTTGGGCTATTTACGGCCCACAATGAGAAAAGACGCCATTGACTACGCAAAGAAATGCGATTCTGTCGGCGACATGGGGACATCTGCACCCGGCCAGTGAATTGCTACATCCTATCCTGTCACCTTGGCCGTTTATGGTTTGGGGAATGGACATTGTAGGAAAACTTCCCGAGCACCGGGGGACGAGTATTTCTTTTGGCCATGACAGACTACTTTTCTAAGTGGGTAGAGGTGAGGCATATGTGCAAGTTCGTGATAAAGAAGTAATATCTTTTATCAAAAGGAACATATTTAGCCGATTTGGAATTCCATCGAAATAATTTGTGACAACGGCTCTCGGTTCATCGGCAAGAGGACCCAAGATTTCTTGACGGCTTGGGGTGTTAAGATGGTAACGTCTTCGCTGTTCACCCTCAAGCCAATGGACGGGCGAGTCTAGCAACAAAATAATAATCAGCAACTTAAAAAAGAGACTAAACCGAGAAAAAGGACGTTGGGCGGAAGAATTACCAATGGTCCTATGGGGTGACAGGACGACATCTAAGAATGCTGCTTGGTCAAACCCCTATTCACTTGTATTTGGGCCCGAATCTGTTATTCCGGCGAAGTCCTTGTACCTACGGCAAGATACGGCTTGCGACATCGAGAATAATAAAGACATCTTGATACATTCCCTGGATACGTGGACGAGCTAAGGGATATGGCCAAAGTTCGCATGGCGACATATCGGCAAAGGGTAGCCCGATCATACAATAAAAACGTCGGGGTCGAAGGTTTCAAGTAGGAGACTTAGTCCTACGAAAGGCATTCCAAAATACCAAGGAGTCCAATGCAGGCAAGCTCGCCCCAAAATGGGAGGGACCATACTTGATAGATGCACAAGCCGGAAAAGGAGCATATCGCCTTGCAACCTTGGATGGCCAAATGATACCCCGAAGTTGGAACGCCATTCATCTCAAAAGGTATTACATTTAAATATGACTTCCCATGAACTCATC
Source organism: Adenophora triphylla var. japonica (assembly GCA_022495995.1). Classification (NCBI taxonomy): domain Eukaryota; kingdom Viridiplantae; phylum Streptophyta; class Magnoliopsida; order Asterales; family Campanulaceae; genus Adenophora; species Adenophora triphylla. The sequence continues at coordinate 79,895 of JAFEMH010001829.1, read as the reverse complement.
TTTCCAGGTATGAATCGTATTTTAATTCTTTTCTCCTATGTATCTTTTTAATTATTTACATGATAAGATGTCTCTAACATGCTTTGTGAGAGACGTCAACCTTAGTTGGCGTCCGTTTTTAACGTGTTTATATCTTATGAGGTATTGACACATTTACATGGGGACATATCGAATGCACGCAAAGAACAACGATTTCTCCTCCGTTAGAGGCCGGCCATCTCTTCTCAAGTAAAGGTACACAATCCCTTCTAAGGTTTAAAGAGTTAATTACCTCTTTCTTAAGAAGTTAGGTTACCACACCTTCGCCTGGAGCGCAAGTTATCTCACTAATTGAGGTGTGGGGTGGGCCTATATGGGTAAACTCATATAGCTTACCCATTCCCACTCAGTTAGATGATTGATCTTAAGCATTATTCTTATGGTTATGGCATATTCGTGTCATCTAAGTATCTACGGTTTATGGCATATACGTGTCATCTAAGTATCTACGGTTTATGACATCTACATGTCATCCTAAATACCTATTATTCTGACATACTATCATGTCACCATATGTGAAAAACATAAGAAAAATTCTATCCAAAATATAGCAAGCCTTGACACGCTTGAAAATCATTAAACCATAAAGTTATCATAAAAAGCATCCAAACTACTAAGCTTAAAGTGCAAAAGTGTTGGACCAACCCAACACATAAAGGAAATTGTCTTTGGTCCTTATGGACCCATTACATAACCAAACGAAAATAAAAATTGTTTTAAGGGATTCCACCCCAAGAACATCATCAAAATACCAAGAACAAAGTTGTTTTACCTTCTTTTTAGGTGGCTTACGCGGGTGTTGCATTTGGGTTAACTTCTCCATCTGCGGTGCATCCTTAACGACCGCTTCATACGGGCTTGACGACACCTCGCCCTCATCCATCACTTCACCAGTCAACTTAAACAAATAGGCGCACTCTCTGTTGATATCCCAAGTGTCAGCCTTCCCTTCTTGATACTCCTTCATCATTTTTATCTTGCATTGAGAAACTTGATTTTGCCGCGGCCGGTTTGCGGGAACTCTTCACGTACGTGATCTCTTTGATGATCCTCCTCACTCTTAGCCAAACTATTCAGTAAGTCCTTCACTGTTTGTTCTTGCTCTCCCAACGACTTGCTTTGTTGCTCCAGGGTCTTCTCATGTACCTTCACCTTGTTTTCTAACGCTATCTTCTCCTTCCTAACCAAAGCGATGTCAGCTTTGGACTTCTTCTTTAGCATTTCAATTTCTTTCACCAACTCCTCCACATACCCTACAGTCTGAAAAATAATAACTCGACATCAATAGATGTTTATAAAAACTTTTGCGTTAGTAAATAGCCAATTAATAGTATCTTACCCAGTCGCAAAGCTCATGCATTTTTCTTAAAATCTCCTACGACATTCCATCAAAGGAATCTTCAACTTCGACTACCTCCTCTTGGCTAGCCTTTCGCTTCTTTACTACGGAACCAATACCTGCACTATCATCCAAAGTTGGGGTCTTCTTAGGGGCGGGCGGAGGCTTCATCTCTATCTTCACGGTAGAGCACTGTAAACATGGCTTCAATTTCATCGAGGTCAAAGTCCGATCCCGAGATGAGCTGGTTTGGAAACTACATTGACATATGAAGGACTGTCAATAAGTATAGTGCATCAATTTGACAAACTAAATGAGAAGATAACACACTTACGTGGACATAATAACGGAGGTGGAGGCCTTTTGTTCTTCCGGGACAGTCAAAGATGCCTCCAATAAGCTCCTTAGGAGATCTTTTGTCCGGAGAAAGCACGAAAAATTCTTCAACCTTGGTTAGAGTGTCTTCAACGGGCGGGAACAGTTCTCCCGGTCAATATACGCATAAAAGCAAGAACAATTACAATTCGGTTTGTCTCAAGAAAAGGAAGTCACAAAAGTGAGAATTTAAGTACCTCCCTTGTTCCACTCGCTTGAAATCCCATTTCCTTCTCCAATAGATGCCCTATCAACAAAGAAAAATCTATTTTTCCATCCCCTATCACTAGATGATGTGGTACTCATTAGGGAACTCCTACGATCTCTTCCTAAAAAGATATCTTTTGGAACCAAAGAGTTGAAGATCGTACGAATATGCAATTTCATGGAGCCCTAGGTTTAATCCGTTCTCTCGGTTCACTTTAATGACAAAGGCAAAACTCGCCAAGCCATCGGCATCAATTGAGCATAAGCGAGTTGGGTCTTTTGGAAGAACTCAGAAACCAGTAAAGGAAAAGGGTAGCTAAACCCTAAAAGAAAGGGATACTCGAAGAAACAGATCCATTTGCGAGAAACATAATCAGACCTAAGCTTTACGGAAAAAGGATGAAAAATTGTACCATTTGGGAAGTAGCATTGTCGTTTAATGGACTCTATTTGGGAATCACTGAACAAGCAGGTCTCTTCGTGCGGTTTTGCAAGAAGGTTTTCGCAAACGAAATCATCGAGACTAATTTCTTTGGAGCTTTGTGGGGTTGGGACATTCTTAGATTTGGTCGAGGACCACCTGGTCCTACCCATGATTGACAAAGAAAAGAAAAAAGATAAACAATGGAGGAAGATGAAAAGTGGAGAAATGTTACCTTGAAAGATGAACAGCGCCGTAACAGGGGTGAAAGAGAAGCTTGGAGAAGTTTATTTATCCAAGCAGTTATTAAAAAGGAAAAGGATTCTGTTTTCAAAAAAGTTACTTTTCCAAACGTTTCTCCCCAACCGTCCATTTCAACGCCACGTCTTCCAAAAACGTCCCATCAAACAGAGCGACAGTTGGATCATTAATTCAAAAGGAAAAACATTTTGCCTCTTCAGTTGCCTACATAGACAAATGTTTTTGGGGACAAATTGTTGTGGGCATTTTTTGACATGACGACATCTTCAGTTGATCCTGCATAACGAGATGTCATTACACTGTAAGTATTGTTTTAAATATTTACTTGTCCAATATTTCCTAATATTATTATTCTTATTTTTCAGTAATTAAGAGAGGAATGCGGAAACAACCTTCAAGCACGTTCAACAGACCTTCAAACGGCTAGGGCGACTTGGTCTCACGGAGGTTGAAAAGATAAACCACAATGCCGAGATTGTAGGAACCATATTTGACTCTTTCTTAGTTACTTGTATTTAAGGGGAAATGGAGACGGAAAATGATACTCATTCTCATACGCACACACTTTACACATAAACTCTTGTAATCCTCTCCATTATCTTCCGAAGTTGTAATTGTGATCATTATAGTGGAACCTTTAAGGTTGGAGACCTAACTCCCGGGGTTTTTTCCGAAGAGGTTATCACCTCCAAGGTTTTCCTCGTTAACAAATCGCGTTGTCATTGTCTCGTTTTTCATTTTCTTGTTCCATATAATCGAATTCCATAGTTCCCTCCTTATTATTCAATCCACACACTAAACATAGTTAAGATTCTACTCTATTGTTTTTTCTACCAAAACACTATCTCTCTGGACCAACTTGATTATCGAGAAAGCCACAGCTCATAGGGAGGCTAAAGAGGCCGCTCAAGCCGCCATGGATGCTCAAGCCGCACCAACTTCCCCAATTGCCTCCGGCGATAATCAAGATAATCTTGCTTCCTGAACAATTAGCTTTTCTGAAACAATATTTTATTCGCCTTGGTCTGTATTAAACAAATTACTTTTCTGCCTTTACTATTTCTTACTTTGGATGTCGCGTTGTGCGACTTAACATTTAACTATTCCCGATTTTGCGAAGCCGCGGGATGCGTTTCTACGCCTGAGACAACTTTTAACAATTTTTTGGATGTCGCGGTTTGCGACTTTATATCTATGCTTTATCCCGCCTTTTTGCCATTTTGCTATTTTTTGCTTTGATAGTTCATCAAAGATTTACTTTACCTAATTTATCTGTATACCTACTACTCCCTTCAAAAGAGTGAGGCTTATCTTTAGGCGACCTTACTCTACTATGATTCCTGACTTACCGTATTATTCATTATACCCGTATTTAAAATCATAAGCGACTTTTGGCTTAATATTTCAACTTTATCTCTTACCTTTTTGCCGCTTGCCATACTTTGCCTTTCTAAGTTTGAACTTCTTAATGTCGCCCTTGTTATTTTGCTTCAATTATTATTGAAGATTTCTTTATCATAACTTAACCCTATACATACTACTCCCTTCAAAAGAGTGAGGCTTGTCTTTAGGCAGCCTTACTCCATTGTATAGGGTAGTATGCGACAATATTAAGCGGCCTTATCTTGCTGCGGGTCTTAATCTGGACTTTGTCGCCTGATCCTAATCAGGCGACTTACTATGCTCGGCTTACTGCCATGGCCTTTCTCGCATAGATTTATTCTTGCCTGAACTTTTTCGGGCAAGTCTTATTTACTTTGTCGCATCTGCAATTTAGGATGCGATCCCTTCGTTGTAACAGTTTGGGATGTAAGCCCTTCTTTGTCGACAGTTAGGGATGTTAGCCCTTCAGACAGTTTGGGATGTAAGCCCTTCTTTGTCGACAGTTAGGGATGTTAGCCCTTCAGACAGTTTGGGATATAATCCCTTCTTTGTCGACAGTTAGGGATGTTAGCCCTTCAGAGAGTTTGGGATGTAAGCCCTTCTTTGTCGACAGTTAGGGATGTTAGCCCTTCTTTTCTCCTTCTTCACACTCTTAGCGGCAATCTTCTCGTCGCCTCCTCCCCGCTTTAAGCGGCAACCTTCTTGTCGCCTGATCCTTACAGCTCTTGAGCGGCAACCTTCTCGTCTCCTCCTTCCAGCTCTTGAGCGGCAACCTTCTCGTCGCCTCCTTCCAGCTCTTGGGCGGCAACCTTCTTATCGCCTCCTTCCAGCTCTTGAGCGGCAACCTTGCGCCTCCTTCCAGCTCTTGAGCGGCAACCTTCTCGTCGCCTCCTTCCAGCTTTTGAGCGGCAACCTTCTTGTCGCCTTCTTCCAGCTCTTGAGCGGCAACCTTCTCATCGCCTCCTTCCAGCTCTTGAGCGGCAACCTTCTCGTCGCCTCCTTCCAGCTCTTGAGCGGCAACCTTCTGGTCGCCTCCTTCCAGCTTTTGAGCGGCAACCTTCTTGTCGCCTCCTTCCAACTCTTGAGCGGCAACCTTCTCGTCGCCTACTTCCAGCTCTTGAGCGGCAACCTTCTCGTCGCCATTTTTGTTCACTAAGCCATGAAACAAATAAGTGTCAGAATTTCACAAGTATACTATCATGCCGTAATACATTTTGATAAAACATTTCGTCGCCACTTCTGTCATATATACATGTTACATTACACTAGATCAGCAAATTTTACATAACTTTCCCCCCAAGTGACCCCATGCGGCAACCAAATAAAAAACGGAATACAAGGAAAAGTTAAGCAACTTTTGTTATCTAGGGAAACAAACAAAAAGAAAGTAACTGAGGAAAAAGGGCGGCTTCATTGGTAGAACTGTTTAAGGTGATCAACACTCCATGCATTCTTTAATTCTTCTCCATCTTGCTTTCTTAAACGATATGTCCCTTCCCGCACGACATTCGAAATCTGGAAAGGTCCTTCCCACTTTTCATTCAGCTTAGTATATCCCGGCTTGGTTCCTATCGCCTCCACACTTCTCAAAACCCAATCTCCGATATTAAAGGATCTCTTATTAACCCGCCTATCATGTTGGGCCTTCATCTTTTGTTTATAATTGATCATTCTCATTCTCGCATATATCCTCTTTTCATCAATCAAATCTAAGTCGTTGCATCGCCTTTGCCCATTTCTCGATTCTTCGTAGTTAGCCACCCTGTATGTTGGCAAGGCCATCTCAGCAGGTGCCATGGCTTCCGACCCATAAGTGAGGGCGAAGGCGGTTTCTCCAGTTGAGCCCTTGATTGTTGTTCTCACATACCACAAAGCTATAGGTAACTCATCCAACCAAGCCCCACCTCTTATTTCCAAATTCTTATGCAAGGCGGCAAGGATTTGTTTGTTTGCTGCCTCGGCTTGGCCATTACACTGCGGCCTATAAACTGCCGACATCCAATGCTTAACATTCACCCTTTCGCATTCCGCTGAATTTTTTTTCCCAAACTGCGTACCATGGTCAGAAATAATCGCCCGGGGAACCCCATATCTACACCAAATATTCTCCTGTACAAACTTAATCACTTGATCTTCACTGATTGTCGCTAAAGCCTTCACCTCCGTCCATTTTGTAAAGTAATCAACTGCGACGACCACATGCTGACAACCACCTCTGGCTTTCGGGAAAGGACCTATCAAATCAATTCCCCACATATCGAAAGGCCATGTCTGCACAATGGGAGTTTGCTCATTTGCGGGCTGGCGGGGGATGTTTCCGAATCTCTGACACTTTTCGCATTTCTTCACATAAATCTCGGCATCCTTCCTCAATCCCAGCCAATAGTATCCATGAAACAAAACTTTATCTGCCAAAGTTCTCGCTCCAGGGTGGCCGCCACACACACCCTCATGAATTTCAAACAACACCTTCTGCACCAAACTCGATTCAACACATCTCAACAAAGGTTTCGAGAAAGACTTTCGGTATAGCACGCCATCTTGCACTGTAAATCGCGGGGAAGTTACTTTCACCAATCTCGCTCTTTCCTCATCTTGCGGCAACTCTTCCTTTTCCAAAAAATCTTTCATCTCGCTCACCCAATCCTTCTCAATCTCCACAATTTCTGAAATAACTGGTATGTCTATTGCCGGCATCTCCACAAACTCTATCAATGGTTCACCCTCTGAGCTCTGCTCCTCGGATCCCGCAGATCTACTCAATTCATCAGCTCGCATATTCTCTGATCGGTCGATCTGTACCAACTCCCAAAACTCAAAACACTTCAACACGCTTTTTGCCAAATCACAATATCTTCTTAAAACCGCATTCATTACCCCATGTCTACCCTTGATTTGATTTACAATCAATTGAGAGTCAGAGTGTATCACGACCTTAGTCAGTCCCATGTCTCTCGCCAACTCAATTCCGGCAATCACGCCTCATCCTCAGCCTGATTATTGGATACATTAAACTTGAATCTCAACGCATTTTCATACTTGATCTCCTCGTCCGGCGAGATAACAGTGATTCCCGCACCACCTTTGTCCTTCGACGAAGAACCATCCACATGCAACATCCAACATTCAGGCGGCCTCTCCCTTTCTTCCACCATTCTAGGGGCATCTTTCTTTGCCGCTCTCTTCTTACCCGCCTCTTCCATCATCTCGGCTTGGGATCTAGTAAAGGAGGTTTCCACAATAAAATCAGCCAATGCATGTGCCTTGATAGCGCGGCGGGATTCATACCTCAAATCGAACTCAGTTAGCTCAATCGACCATTTCAGCAATCTTCCGGCGGCATCTGGCTGTTGTAAAATATTTCTTAACGGGGCGTCGCTCAGTACGACAATGGTTTGCGCGACAAAGTACGCCCTTAATTTTTGAGCGGCAACAACCAAGGCGTATGCCAACTTCTCGGCATTAAAGTATCTTGTTTCTATCTCACTTAATGCCTTCGACACATAATATATCGGCCTCTGAGCACTCCCTTCTTCTCTTACCAATACTGCGGCTACAGCATAATCAGAGACCGCCAAATAAATAAATAACTCTTCCCCCTCAACAGGACTGCACAACAGAGGCGGCTTTCCCAAATAAACTTTCAATTGTTCGAAGGCGGCATCACACTCAGCATCCCAGATAAAGGTCTTTACTCCTTTCAAAACTTTATAAAACGGTAAACATTTCTCCGCCAACCTTGAAATGAACCTTCCTAGAGCGATGACCCTCCCATTCAACCTCTAAATCTCGCGAATTGTCTTGGGAGGCGACATATCTAACAATGCTTGGATTTTCTCAGGGTTGGCCTCAATCCCGCGCCGATTGACCAAGAAACCCAAGAACTTTTCCGCCGTTACGCCAAATCTGCATTTACTGGGGTTTAGCTTCATTGAATTCCTTCTCAGATTCTCAAATGTTTCTGCGAGATCCAAGACATGGTCATTCTCCCTGGTCTTTATTACCATATCATCAATATACACCTCTAAATTTCGCCCGATCTGTGATTTGAAAACTTTATTAACCATTCTCTGATATGTCGCTCCAGCATTCTTTAGCCTAAATGGCATCATCTTATAACAAAAATTTCCTTTGGGCATCCTAAAAGTTGTCTTCGCCTTATCTTCCTCGGCCATTTTTATTTGATGGTAACCAGAGTACGCATCAATAAAACTAAAAACTCGGTGGCCGGCAATTGAATCAACCAACTTATCAATCTTGGGGAGCGGGTAACAGTCTTTCGGGCAGGCGGTATTAAGATCTGTGAAGTCGATACACATCCTCCATTTCTTGTTTGACTTCAAAACCATAACTGGGCATGCTAGCCATACGGGATATTGAATTTTCTCGATGATTCCCGCTTTCAAAAGTTTATCGACTTCCTCCAACACGGCTTTTTCTTTCTCCGGTGATAAGTGTCTGACCTTCTGCTTGAAAGGCTCAATGTTTGGGTCAGCATTTAAGCAATGCATAGCAACATTCTCGTCAATGCCCCTAATATCTTCTGGCTGCCACGCAAAAAAATCCAAGTTCTCCTTCAAAAACTCGACTAAACGTTCCTGCTCATCTCGGAATAACTGCTTTCCGATCTTTACTTTTTGCTCTGGAAAATAACAGTTGATTTTTGTTTCTTCTAATTCTTCATCTGCTTGAATATCGGGCTCATCCCGCGTCTGCAATGTTTCAACCTCTATCCTTTTTCGCTTCTTACTCAAGGGGTTTTTGGCGGGAACCACCTTTCGAGGATCAGTAAACTTGCTTCCCGTAGGCTGTCCATCGGGATATTCCACTTCAATCATTTCACAATCTTCTTCAGATTCACTGTCCATAATCTCTTCGAACACAATCTCCTCTATTCTCGGTTCCCCCATATGAACAAATTGAACCACCCTTGCATAGCTCCAGCTTGACGTCATCTTTATAACTTCCATACTCAAATTAATCTCGCCCAAGACATCCCACTCAATGCTCTCGAGCCCCAGCTTCTGCTTATCTACCACCTCTCTTTCTCGCTCACTAGCTGACCCATTCAACGCGGGTTCAGACATTTCGCCAATCACCTCAACAATCCCAATTTCTACATTATCCTGGGCCCTTCTTGCCGCTGCGACAATCATTGCAGTGCCATTTTTCATACTTTCAGTGACCACCCACTCATTCTCAGAATCAACCTCCTCTATCACATTTATCTTTAATTGGCGAGAATCATACTTTGTTGTCAATGAGCTGGTTGATGCCCCCTTGGCCTTCATCATCTCCTTTTTCTTTCTCGCCACAGTAATTGCTTCACTCTTCAAACAACCTACACCTCTGGGAGTTGGAAACTTCACCCTTTGATGCGGAATAGATATTACCATCTCAAAACTCTGCATGAACGGAATCCCAACAATTGCATTATATGCGGAAACCAAATCAATCACCATGAATTCGATATTCTCGCTTCTTGTCATCTCGTCCTCGCCGATCTCGACCTCCAACATGATTGTCCCTTTCACCTTAACTGAATGATTCGTGAATCCCTCCAAAAATCCCTTGTAAGGTACCAAATTCGCATCCGTATAATTCATTCTCTTGAAAGCATCATAATACAAGACATTCCGACTGGCTCCTGAATCCACCATCACCCTTTGAACCACACTGTTTCCCGGGCAAATAGTTATTATCACTGGTTGGCTCCCATGATTCTTTGTCGCGGCCAACTCACTCCGGGAAAAGCTGACCACTCTATCCTCACTAGTGACAAACTTCGGTATATCAAATGTATGCGACAACATCATAATTTGGTTATCCAACTGAGCCACGCTGGGTAACGGGTTTTGAATAACATCAACTACATTTCGCTCGCGGGTTCTTTCTTGCCTGACCCCTTCATCTCGCCTAACATCTCGCTCCAGATATTGCTTGAACCTGCCTTTATTAATCTCTGCTTGAATTACCCTTCTCAAGTTGAAACACTCCTCTGTCACATGACCCTTTTCCTTGTGATACTCACAATAACTGCTCGGATCCCTGGCCATATAAGATCCTTCTTCAATGGCATATGGTACGGGCAATTCTTCTTTCCTCAAAATCTTGGTTATGGTGGCATTCAATCTGTCATACTTGAAAACTTTTCCCTGACTCCGACCGCCACCTCGACCGGTTCCACTATTCCCAGCTCTATTCCCGCTGCGGCCTCCCTGGCCACCCCTGCTCTCGTCCTTCACTACTTCAATTCTCTCTTTGACCACCCTTTTCTTTCCCGCACCTGCTACCGCGGGGGCGGCCTCCACCACTGTTTCCTTTCTGCCACTGCAATATGCTCTTACTCTTTCATACAATTCGCCCGTTGTCTTGGGTAATCTCATACAAAATTCTTGCTTAAAATGCCCAGGCATCAAACTCACATTAAATAGCATGATAAACTCGCCCTGGGTGACATCAGCAATGCGATTTGCAACATCCATAAACCTGTCCGTATAGGTAGCTATCTCTTCTCCTTCTCGCTGCCTGAAACCAAACAACTCGGCCTTTTGCACAGGCTGTGCTCCCGAACCACTGAACCTCACCAAGAACTTAGCCTTGAGATCCTGATAACCGAGAACGGATTCTGTTGGCTGGGCCAAAAACCATTCCAGGGCATGGTCTGCAAGGGTGCTCGCAAATGCCTTACAAATCATAGCTTCATTCTCGGTCAGCAGCGACAAAGTAACCTCAAACCCGCCAATGTGGGTATTCGCCCTTGTGCTCCCCGAATAGCTTGGTAGGTTCGGCATGCGAAATAATGGGTCAGGGGCGGCAACTTGAATATTTTTCACAAATGGGGCCAAATAAGAACCTTTTATCTCCGCAGTCTTGGTTCCCGCCTGTAACTCTTTGATCGTCCTAGCCATCTCCGCCATTTCAAATTTCCATTTATCTTCCTCCTCTTTATTAGCTTTCTCCAATTCCGCGGTTTTAGCTACTTCGGCGGCCTTCAAGGCCTAAGCTATCTTAAGCGCCACTGCAACCTTTTTTGCTTCAGCGGCTTTCTTTGCCTTTTCTCTTTCTTTTTTCCGATCCCTCCTTTCACGGCGCAGGCGATCTCGATCGCGGGGAGACTCCTCTTCTTGGCGGACTCTATCAGTCTGCCTTGACCTTTGTGATCTTTCTTCTCTATAAGTCCCATCATCTGAATACCTCGAATGGCTAGGCACATAATCCCTGTCTGTTGTTGACCCCTCATCACTTTCATATTCATAATAATAGGATTCATCTCGCGAATTTCCTGGCTAGGCACATAATCCCTGTCTGCTGTTGACCCCTCATCCCTGTCTGCTCTTGCCCGCAGCTTCTTCAGGTCTTGCCCTATTAGTATCTCGCCCACCCTGATGTCGCTCTTTGTCCTTAGGGGGCGGCATATCCTTATCTCAACGGCCATCTCCCTGCGCCACGCTATGACTAACCTCCCTGTCTTCTCTTCGACCTCTTCCCGCCGACATCTCAAGCGGGATCTCTGTGGGCGAGTGACCCATCTTCCTTAGCCGCTCGTTATTTGCAAGAACCTTCATAAACATTTCTTTCTCCTTCCTCAATTGATCAGCCAGCACTCTCGCATCACCAGACTTTGAGGGGACAGGATTCTCCTCTCCGGTTTTCCCCTTATTTCTATCAGCCCGCTCCCTCTCTTCTCGCCTTCGAGTACTTCGGACTGCCGAGTCGGTTTCTGAAGTGTGCACCTCACCATCTCACGCAGTCCCCGATCTGGTCCTGCGGGCATCCTTCTGATTGAGGGTCTCCAGCACCGGATTCTGGGTACCCTTCGCCTGAGCAACTTTTTCCTGTACCATTCCGGCCACTTTCTGGGATTACAAACAAAGGAAACTCAAGTCTGACACCATCAAACACCAGCAATGGGTCTGGCAACGGATTTCTGGGCCAAAAAAGGTAACACCCACAAATACAAACCCACGAACAAGAAAACCCTAACTTCTCCCACACCGTCAAAACAGAGCCCAGAAATCCCAAAAATTACTTCTCCAATCAATCCAAAGAAAGAAATATTCAGGTCCCGACAACGAAACCAACTGATGCTGCCATGGATAAATGGTTGCACAGGATCTGACTCTAGTTGGCAAGAATACTTCGGCTGATTCCTTCTTTGGATGACCTCCTACACACATACAAGAACGTTAACTAGGCCGGGGGTGACTCCGGCGAACCCCCTCCGGCGTGAGTGTAAGATTATGAGCTCACAAAGAGGATAATAATGGAAACCCTAGAGAGAGATAGAGCTTAGAGAAGAGAGAGAAAGACATACCATGCAAACCCATTTTCTAGTTTTATACCCCCCAGCCCCCATGTGCCTTGCACATGGGGGACACTTGTCAACCATCCATTAAGGGTCCCCAACCACCTTCACTTAGTGGGATTTCACTGTTCACCTGGTCAAATCAAGCTACAGTTAGCTATTGGGTACCGAAGCGGGATGTCCTTCAGCATAAGCCGTCGGCGACAACAGGCCTCCAAGCGACCATGTCCATGGTGCGACTAACCTTGCCAGGATGCTTCTCACCCTAAGGTCACTACTGTTCATACCGATTTCCAGGGTATCCATCTCTCTTAACTAACTCCCCTATGTCTCCAGGCGGGGTGGACCTATCTCGCAGGAGCCTTCCCGCCACCGGGCCGTCCTCATGGCCAATAGTGGCCTAATGGGCCCTCTTCTCTTCATTCTATTAGGCCCGTTAAGGGATGTTGGGCCCACTTGCCTACTTGGCCCCAATCCCATTTTTCAATATCGCATCAGAATTCAGATTGAATCATAGATGTAAAAGTACTACATACTTTTTTCTATTCTCTTTATGCCTTTATCTAAAAAAAATGATAAACAATTTTATTTTATTTTTTATGGTCAAGCTTGATTTAAGTTCGAAAAAAAATTGTAAATAATTTTAAAATTTAATTTTAAAACTTTTTTACTAAGAGTATTTGTAATGATAAATAAATAATAAATTTTAGAATTTTATTGAGTTATTTTTTTTTCAAATCATTGACGAAAGTTTAATCAACTGACCAAAAAAAGGAAAATAACGTTAGACTAACTTTTCAATAAGGTGAAATATTTCACCCTTCTTTTTTTTTCATGGTCATGTAGTTCTAGATTTTTTTTCTAAAATAATTCCATTTTAAAAAAATAAGTCCCAAAATAACTCACTTTTAAAATTATTTTCCAAAATGACCACTGATGGATAAAATTTCAATGTGTAATAAAGCCTTGCAAGTACAAGTTACCGAAGTAGCAGTACAAGTAAGGGTCGAACCATAAAGACTTGCGTGTTCAACAAGTTGATTTAATTAGTACAGAAAGTCACCAAAGGTTTTTGTTTTGATTTATTAATTAAACTACAAAAGCATGAAACTAAACTAATGAAACTGAAGAAAACAAGTAAACAAGTAACAAAGATTTAACCAGATTAAAAGAATTCACGGATTGGATTTCGTAGTTGTCTCCTTTCTATGCTAGGATTAAATAGATAATAAAAAGAACAATCTCGTTCAAAGATTCTTTCACTTGACTAAGGATTGGGACGTTAGGTGTTCGAATTGCAACCCCAATATTTCTATCGTATTATAAATTTCGGTAGGTCAAAACAATATTCAAGAAATTCATTAAGCAAATAAGAAATAAATGAATCTAGGTTTTCTTGAATTCCGGTAGGTCAACAATTAAACCTAATTGATGAAATAGTGATCTTTAAATAAATTGTCCACGGTAGTGCAACAATCTAAACCAAATAAATTGAATGATAATTATTTCATCAAATAAGAACGAGAAAGTTTGAAAGAATTAAAATTGTTTTAGCATAGAAATTTGACAACTATTACATCCAATTCATGAAAAAGAGAAATTATCTACTCATATTCATGATTGAAATCACAAAATATGAATAGCAATACATAAAACCTGAAAATCTTTGCAAAACCTTGAAAAACCAAACTCCTTCAATCCTTGAAACCTATGTAGATGATGATAAAATAAAAGCTAACCCTAACAATGTCTAATAAGGAGGTATTTATACTCCTTAAATAAATCCTCTACTAATTATGAAAAGAAAATAATTAAAATCCTTAAAATCTGCTCAAAACGCCAAACTGACGTCACAATACGCGTCTGGGCACGAGTCGTTCCATCCAGCACGAGTCGTGCCAGCCTCTTCAAGTCGTGCTCACGAGTCGTGCTTCTCTCTCCAAGTCGTTCTAATCTGATTTGTTCTTCAGCTCCACTCGTTCCTCACTCATGCTCCAATCCTTCTTCACTCGTGCTCCAGCTTCCCATTCGTGCCAAGTGCATAAATCTTCCTCATTGGCCTGACTTTCATCAATTGACTTACATTGACCCTTTTCTTGAACCTTGACCATTTTGTTGACTTTTTCTTTGCTGGTTGACTTGAAATCTTCGGTTTCTTGAGATCAAAATCCAAATACAAAATAAAAGACTAAACTACCCTCGGATTATATCGTTTCTCAACAAAACCTCACATTACATAATTTCTCTCAAATTACATCAAAGCTATTCTAAATACATTAAAATGGATGTAAAATATCCGAAAACATAGGTAAATAAAGTATACAAAATCCAACTCATCAAATTCCCCCACACTTGGACCATTACTCGTCCCTGAGTAATATCCTAACTCCTATCTAAAACTGGTCTAAAACAGATGTGTGGAAGAAAATGATTCCTAGTTTCCTCTAATCGCCAACACAAGTCAATCAAAGATGAACTACCGGAGTATACAAAACTCTGTCTCCATAAGACTCCCAAAAGAAAGATCAATGGCCCTAGCTTGATATCTACTCCCATGATAAAATGATCCTCCAAACTAGGGCCCACACAAGGTAGTGGGGGGAAACTAAAATATCCTAAAAATTCCCCCACACTATCTCACACTACAACAGTATCACTCCCTCAACAAAAATCAATGTGAGGTTAAGGGTCCTCAACAAAGACTTACCTCGTAATATTCACCAACACCCCTTATCACTCCAAAGTAGACGAGGATTTCTAACCTAGCACCACTAACCCAAACCTCCATCTCCAAAAGTGATCCTACCCGAGCTCCAAACCCCCCTTGTGACTCCACTACGGTGAACAAAGAATGCTATCTAATCAAATCCTCACCTTTTGCCTAAGTGTCGTTTCCGGTTTTCACATAGCCTTTTTTTTTTTTTATGAACAGAATATACGCGCATGATACTTCCCTTCCCCCACACTTAAACTACACAGTGTCCTCAATGTGCAAAACAGTATATAACAAGGACAATTTAAATGTAAAGGGAAATGGGATAATGAAAGGTACCATCAATATCTTGGGCCGAAGCCCCCATCCGGAAACTGCGCCTCTCTCGCCAACTGTCTCTGCCTCCGCCTCTCTGCTCTCCTGGCCATCTCAGTATAGTGCTCCTGTGGGACCGGCTCAAACTATCTCGGCTCCGACTGCTGAATCCAATGATGCTGCTGGTATAACATCCTCTGAGTAGTATCTAGCCTATCCTCCACATCCTCAAGCCTGTCATCCTGCGCGTCTCATCGTCTATCCTCATAATCAAATCGGGTCCGCCACATCAGACTCATAGCCTCCCGAGCCTCGCTCTCTTCTCTGTGTCTTCTCTCCCGCTCATCCACGTCCCTCTGATTCTGAGCATCCAGATACACTCTCATGTCATTCCAGTTGGCAAATCCCTAAATGTGCTCGACTGGCACTGACCCAAATAACCACCACTGGTCCCAGCCTCAAACTGATCTCTCATAGCATGGTCCTCATCACCCTAGGTCTCTTGCTGCTCTTCCTCCTCTTCACTAACTATATCTCTCCTCTCTCTCCTCACATCTCTCAATGTCATATCCGCCACATCGAGCATTCTCCAATCTCGTGCATAAGGTC
This sequence comes from Adenophora triphylla var. japonica, assembly GCA_022495995.1. Lineage (NCBI taxonomy): Eukaryota > Viridiplantae > Streptophyta > Magnoliopsida > Asterales > Campanulaceae > Adenophora > Adenophora triphylla. Next base: position 63,925 of record JAFEMH010001829.1, on the reverse strand, counting down.
CATTAGGGAATGCCACCCCCGTGCACACCTGAAGCGTCTGCCCACTCCATAATTAAACATCAAAGGCTCTGTCTGCCCCGAGATCCTCTCAAAAGTGTCATAACAGTATAAAAAGAAACGATCATATAATAGGGACCCCTCCATGTTCCCCATGGATCTCGAATGATTCTGCACTATGTTCTCAGTCAATAGAGTAATCATCCCCCAAATCAGTATATTGCCATTCCCATTCACCAAAAATGCTTCACATCTTCTGAAGAATAAATCCACCCAATCTGGAATAACATTGCTGGAGGATAAAGCATACTCCATCATAGCAAACTGCAGGGCATTCATCTGTGCCACCTCACCATTAGCATAAAATGTCATAGACAACCCCTATATAGCAACTTCCAAGCTGGATGAGAGAGAGACTTCATAGCCACATAGGGCTTCTGCATGAACTTGCCCGTCAACTCATAGAAAAATGTCTCCACCGTTCTATCCCTTTCAGACCATTCCCCCCTCGGCTCACTCACTCCTAAATACTCCCGAGCCGCTGCAAAAGAGAGCATTCTGGGGGCATGATTCAAATAAAAATGAATACTTTTTACCCCATTCTCATCCCTTCTCTCTATAGTCGCCAAGAATTCAAGTGTAACCCGCTTGTACACCCCCCGCACTCTTGCCAAGGAATGCACCTAACCCTACATTGTTCAATAAACCCCCAACCAATCCATCAAGACCCAACTTACTTAACGTATCCACATACAAAAATCTAGTTACTTGAATGTCTCGCCCATTTTCTAGATTCCTCCACCTATTCTTTTGAGACTCAGTCAGTCTCGTCAGGCCCATAAAATCATCGGCAATTTGTTGGGGTTCCTCAACAACAATATTTCTTCTTTTCTTAGATGGAGCTTCACCTCCTTTACCCCCCTTATGACTATCCTTCGTTCTCACCATATTTCAACAATAATAAACCAACACAATACTTTAAACTATACTACCAAATAACACCGCCAAACAATCTCAACCTTTCCTCCAACTTCACCAACAACAACATACTAGCAATTAATATCAACAGGGGAAGCAGATACAAATTTTTACCTTTAAACAATTGAGTTTGCCGAAAAATTGGTCGGAGGTCCGCCGTAAAGTTCGCCGTAATTTTAGAAGATGACCGTAAAAGGTGGAGGATATCAAGAGAACACCAAACCCACAATGTCTTGCTTCACTTTGCTCCTCACTCCAAGTAATCACAAACCCACTTCTTTCTTCCAATTCAAAATTTTCTTCAATAAATCACCAAAAAGCGAGGATTTTGGGGTGAGATTTTCGGATTAGTGGAGGTTAAATGGGGTGGAGAAGAGGATTTGGTGGGTTAGGAATGGAAGATTTGAGGTTTGGGTGGAGAATTTTCACTACAAAAAAAGTGATTTTTAGGGACGACGTATTTTGGGACCAATAATTTGAGCAGACCTTAAAACCCACTAAATAAGTCAGCAATGGTGTAATCCGCAAGACAGGACGACTAATTTGGTCCTTAAAAGAAATATGATAATAATAATCTATTAATTAAAAGAAATTGGAAAACCCTCCTCCCTATTCTAACGCCACTCTTCCTCCTCTCCTCTCTCGCACCTTCTCCTCTCTCTAACGATCGATTACTCCATCTTAGCCGGTGCCAGAGCCCTAAAAATTTCAAGCAGCCGTTCAATTTCATCGTGTTCGTTTTATTTTGCTCGTCTGATTCAAAATTCATTTGCAAAGAGATACGCCATCTTCTTCCTATTATCACTAACCAGTCTAACCTCTTTGTCTTTCTCTCGCTCTTTGTATAACTAGGTTTCATATTTGAGCAGCTATCTTTTGTACTTCAAGATCTGTCGTATGGATCTGTATTTGGCTCTAAATCCTAGCGATTTCTGGCAATGATTCAGATCTTGCGTCTTTTCATCTTGTTCTCTCCTCTATGGCCCTAAACCCTAACGATTCAAAGCACTTTTTAGTTTCATGATTTTAAAATCACAATGTTCTCTCATCCCATGTCGTAGTAAGGTGATTCTATTTCTATGCCCTCATTTGTCAAAGCAACGATTCAGGTCGTTGAGAGTAATTTCATATTCTCTATATGTCTCTCTCAAGAGTTTCAATGGGTCGCCTATCAAAATGCTTATCAAAATTCCTATCAAAATGCCTTTTGTATGTTTCTTATGCAACCTTGAAGTTTTGTGAAATATTTTCAGGTCCTGTTATGACAAAATTCACAATTGCTCTGAGGGAGATTGGGACATACAAGGAAGTTCTTCGATCTCAGGTCATTTTATGTTTACTGCACAACCTTCAAATTTGTTAATCTAATTGATGAACAGTAGCCAGTCTATTGTTTAAAACCAATACTGTTCATTGGCTGTCCGTGCCAATATAAAGGATAACGACTTTTTTTTTTGCCAACTATAACATTACAAATACAACGTAGGGGAGGGGGGATTTCAAATCTTGACCTTTCCAAGGGAAAGCAAGGGCCTATGCCATCTAAGCCAAGGCTCATTGGCAACATCCTTTTGTTTTTGATTATCCCATATGTAAGAAAGGATTTTATTTATTTTGTTTCACTTTAAGCAAGCACTTGCAGCTATTCTGTTTCACTTAAGTAATTATTAGTTTGCACTTCACTTTATGCTCAACGTGATATTATAATAGTTCAGGATGGTAAACTATTTGTTGATAATTAAAAATTATTTCCATGTCTTGGATAATCTTCATTGCTGTAATATCATTGAATCTGCACCTACAGCTGAGAAAGACAAGGACAGTTTCGGAAGCAAGTTATCCGAAACTTCAGTAGCTCTTGATGATTTACATGTTCAGATGGAGTCCCTGTCAGTGAGGCTGGAATCTTCAGAGGAAACTATCAAGAACCGTAAGTTTTCTCATCTTCCTTCCAGAAGTTTGCCAATTGAAAACCTTCCATCACTGAGTACACTTGCTGCTAGGATTAGTAGTTCATGCTTGTTACACTTACTGGAGGCTATGGATTGCGTTTAAAATTCTAGTTGCAGGGGAAAAGGAGCTGAGGGAACTTAGCATTCAAAAAGAGGAAAAAGATAAGCAATTCAGGGATGAACAATGCAGAGTTTTCAGTATCATCGAGGGAAAAGGTAATAACCTTTAGCCAGCATAGTATGTTAAAGCCACCTGTCACTTGACTTCCCACAGAGTTCTTACCTTGATAGCCTTTGTGAAGTGTAACTATGCAGTCCAAATCGTTTGGACTTTTTAGATTGTGGACTTTTAACGTGAGGGAGATAACGAGAGTTGCCACCATTCTATTTTTTAACGTGAGGGAGATAACGAGAGAATTGTTCAAATGTGACAGGTAAGTAGACATAAATAGACAAGGTATCTCCCTCACGTTAAAAATCCCTCCACTTCATACTCCTTGTTTCCTTCACTTCTTCCCTTCCCTTCATTTCTCCCATCTCTCAGTTTATTTGCCATTTTTCTCACTTCATATTTACTCATGGGTTCTCACTAATTTCTGCATTTGATGAGTTTTTATGGTGATTTGCTTCTGATTTCAAGGTTTCCTTACCTTTCTGGTAATGCCCATTTGCTTAAAATTGTTCTAAACTAGCTTGTAATCCGTCTCTGTTATGGGTTTTCGTTAGTTATTTTGATTTTCAGCTATTTATTGAACTTTGATATTCAGGGTTTAAGCTGTGAACATTCTTACCATGTAACTGATCCCTGGGTTTTTATTGCATTCATGATGTTTTGTAAAAATCCTCTTACGTATGGAGTCGATGTTTGCTCTAGTTAACCGCTAGTTCAGATCTTAGTTATGGAGGGTCTCTTATCATTTCGTTAGTCTTTGGTTTCTCTGGCTATTTGTATGAACTCAACTCGTTAGCAAAGTTTTTCATAGCCCCATATGGAGTTCAAGTAGTCAAATGTGAATTCTATATTCCCCTGATTCACATTTATCGCTAATTGATTCTTTTGTTCTTCTTAACAATCGTGTATCTATTCTTTAATAATCCTGGAAATGTAAAAATCAGCAATTGTGTATCCTTGAGTCATGGACTTCATCCAGAGTCCTTATACATTGAAAAATAATGAATCAACTAAAAATTTCAACTATTTCATTGAACTCCGTTGATGATTAAGTAATCCTTGTCTTTCTACCCATACCATTCCTTCGTGGAATAAAGAATGATCTTAAGGGAAGATTATTGTGCTACAAGGAAGATTGGAAAGGGGGACTCCGTGCCGGTATCAGGTTTGTGATTCATCTAGAACTCTTTTCATTTGTGCATAATTAAACAGTAAGGTATCTTGTAACGTTCACGTTACAAAATTTATCTCCCTCACGTTATCTCCCTCACGTTATCTCCCTTGTTTATTTATGATTTTGTAACGTTCACGTTACAAAATTAACAGGTAAGAATAAATAAACAAGTGACAGGGACATTTGAACAATTAACTCTTGATAGTGTGTGGTGAGTAGACATAAATAAACAAGGGATTTTTAACGTGAGGGAGATAACGAGAGTTGTGGATTTTTTAGATTGTGGGACATGTCTTATCTGTTTTGGGGTTACACTTAATTCATTCTTGGGCTTGAATTGCCACCATTCTATTTTTTTAAGTGGTGACATTTTTAAGTGGCCATGAAGTGCAGGAAGATTAGCCGTTAGAAGTGGAATCTCTCAAACAATGGCAAATGTTGGAAAGTGCAGTAGCCACTTGCTGTCTATAAGCTTGAGACTATCATACTAAGGGTTTTATTATGGAAGTTGCTCTGGCCACCCAGTTATAGTCTCTGTAGTACAGATTGTTGAAGATGAAATGCTTATCCTGGAGTTTCAGTCTGGATTAAATTATTTTAGAGAATAGTTTTAGAGAATAGTTTTAGATCAAATTATTTTAAAAGGAGTATTGAATCCTTCTATTTCATATACTTTAATTATTAGGTAACAGTTAAACTTTTTATTTAGATGATGTGATTGATTAAATTCAGTTAATGAATTACTTTCTTATTGTCAGGTTCATTTGATATATTTACAATTATGATTTGATATATTTACAAGTATAATGTATGCATTTGTATATATATAATTAGTAGAAGATTAGTAGTGTTTCATAATTAATGGTAAATATTCACATTTTGACACCAAATTTTATTTGGCGCAAAAATATATTTGGGTCGGGCGACATGGTCCCTAATAATTTCCCACCAAAAAAATGTTGGGCGCCAAATATTATTTGGGTCGGCAATCTCGTCCCTAACAACCGGTACCAAAAACTATTTGGCTTCAAAAAATTTTCAAAAAAAATACAATAAAAAAAAAATAAAAATTATTAGGGTCGGCAAAATCCCGACCTAAATAAGGTATTTGAGACGGTGAGGGGGTCCTAAAACTTTTAGAGTCGCATGTTATTTAGGACCCTCGTTTCCCGACCTAAATGCCGACCTAAATACTATTAAGGACGGGAAAATGATTATTTAGGACGGGAGTCGGCCGACCCTAAAAGTCTTGTTTCTTGTAGTGTTTTAGAGAGAGAGAGAGAAGAATTTCGAAAATAGGTAGAGAGGGAGATGGGGCGGCTGGGGTTTTTGAGAGAGGAGAGAGAGAGAACGATTGAGAGGTTTTGGAACTGAAGGGTTTTGATTTACCCTTGGCACGAGTCGTGCCTATAGGAACGAGTCGTGCCCTTCCTGCAGTCGTGCCCACAACTTGTTCTTACTCCTCCCACTCTTGCTGATTAACACAAAATCTCCCTTTCCATTCGTGCTCCCACTCGTTCTTATGGGCACGAGTCGTTCTCTTCCCTGGGCCAATTTTTTTTTTTTTTAGCCTAGGTCTTTTGTTCCTCCTCGCACATTTTCCTACACATCATCAACCGAAGAAAATACCTTTCAGTAGTACCAGTTTAATACATAAATAAATACAAATACGGGTTGTCTCCCGGTGAGCCGCCCTTTTTTAACGTCTTTAGCTAGACCATTTGCATGCCAAAATTTGACACACATTTTGACCGCACATTCGTTTCCTACGTCCCCATTAATGTGGGTGGACTAGCCAACAAGAATAGGCTCAGGTCACCGTAGTTCGACACGTTCACGAAGTAAAAGATACATAAAAGCGAAAGAAACGATTTTTTTTATATGAATACCACCACCCCCACAGTTAAAGAATGCTATGTCCTCATGGCATAAACCAAGAAAAACACAACACAACTTAAATGCAAAGATGATAATAACTGAAAGGAAAATACTGAAAGCAGTAAATGTTACCTACGTTAGGTTGCCTCCCATTCAGAGCTTTGGTTATAGTCGTTAAGCTCGACGTCATGCCCCAAAGAAATTAGGTGGCCTCCTCCGAGTCCACCAACTCGATCACATCAATCATCTCTAAGATTGAAACCCATTCATAGTATGGCTTCAAAAGATGCCCATTTACCTTGAAGGTTCTCCCACTTTTCAAGTCCTTGATTTCAACCGCTCCATGTGGAAAAATAGTAACTACTTTGTATGGCCCATACCACTTGGAACATAACTTACCTGGAAACAACTTCAACCTTGAATTGAAAAGAAGGACTTTCATGCCCGGCCTCAGAAATTTAGGCCTCAAGTGTTTATCATGATAGCGTTTGGTCCTTTCTTTGTACAACTTTTCACTTTCATAGGACTCTTGTCGGAGCTCCTCAATCTCATCAAGGGCAAGCAACCGCTTTTCTCCCACGGCATTCAAATCCATGTTCAATTCTTTAACAGCCCAATACGCCTTATGTTCCAACTCCACCGGGAGGTGAAATTCTTTCCCGTACACGATCCTATACGGACTCATAACAATGGGTGTTTTATACGTCGTTCTATATGCCCACAATGCATCCCCCAACTTCAATGCCCAATCTTTTCTGTTGGGACGCACTATTTTCTCAAGAACACCCTTTATCTGCCGATTACTCACCTCCACTTGGCCCGAAGTTTGAGGATGATATGCTGTAGCAAGCTTATGCACAACCCCATACTTTTTCAAAACAATATTGAACCTCTTGTTAGTGAAGTGAGTACCTTGATCACTGATAATCGCCTGCGGCGCTCCATACCTGCTAAAAATGTTATCAACCACAAACTTGGAAACAACATTAGCATCGTTAGTCCGGGTGGCAATTGCCTCCACCCACTTTGAAACATAATCCACAACCACATGTATGTACAAATAGCCATGGGAAGGGGGAAAAGGGCCCATAAAATTAATGCCCCACACATCAATGATATCAACAATAAGATTATGATGTAACGGCATCTCATCTCTCTTTCCTATGCCACCGAACCGTTGGCATCACTACCAGAAACTTAGGCTTTAGCGACGGAATCAACAGCGACGGAATCATTCCATCGCTATATAGCGATGGAAATTATGCTATAGCGACGAAATAATTTTGGTGTCAACTTTACCGATGGAATTGAATTCCGTCGCTGACTTCCGTCACTAAAAATGAATATTCGTCGAATATTCGTTTCATTACCGCCACTAAATTGGCGCTTGATTTACCGTTGGAATATTCCGTCGCTAGTTCTTTCTCAGAGACGGAATTATTCCGTGGGTGAAAAGTTAATTTTTTTTTATTTTTTTAAATAAACCAGCGACGGAATATTTCCGTCGGTGATAAATTAATTTTTTTTTTATTTTTTATTTATCAGTGATCGAAATATTCTGTCGGTGATTATAACATTTAATTTTTAATTATCTTTAATTAATCAGCGACAGAATTATTCCGTTGGTAGATATTAATTATTTTGTAATTTTTTTTAAATAAACCAGCGATGGAATATTTCCGTCGGTGATAAACTATTTTTGTTATTTGTTTTTTAATTTATCAGCGACAAATTTATTCTGTCGGTGATTATTGCATTTCATTTTTATTTATTTATAATTAAACAGCGACGAAATTATTCCGTCGGTGATAAATAATTTTTGTTTTTTTATTTTTTTATTTATCAGCGATGGAAATATTCCGTCGCTGATTATAACATTTAATTTTTAATTATTTTTAGAACTAATTAACAAAATAACTAACTGAAAACATTAAAAAATTTAACTGAAAACGTTATAAAATTGACTGGAATTTCAATAAACTAAATGGAAACGTTAAAAAACTAATTTAAAACGTTATAAAACTAAATGAAAACGTTAAAAAACTGACTAAAATTTTAAAAAAATAAAAAAATATTAGGGTAGGATTTAGGGTTTAGGGTTTATGGTTTAGGGGGTTAGGTTTAGGGTTTATGGTTTAGGTTTTAAGGTTTAGGGGTTAGGGTTTAGGGTTTGGGGTTTAGGGGTTAGGGTTTAGGGTTTAGGGTTTATAGTTTAGGGGTTAGTGTTTAGGGTTTATAGTTTACGGGTTAGGGTTTAGGGTTTAGGGTTTACGGGTTAGGGTTTAGGGTTTAGGGGTTAGGGTTTAGGGTTTAGGGGTTAGGGTTTAGGTTTAGTGGTGGTAGTACGTGGTGGTTTAGTGGTGGTAGTGGTAATAGTGATAGTAGTGGTGATAGCGGTGGTGGTTGTAGTACGTGGTGGTAGTAGCAATAGTTGTGGTGGTATAGTAATGATAGTAGTGGTAGTGATAGTAGTGGTGGAGTGGTGTGGTAGTAGTGGTAGTGATAGTAGTGGTGGAGTGGTAGTGGTGGTAGTGGTGATAGTGGTAATAGTGATGGTAGTGGTGATAGTGGTGGTGGTAGTAGTAATAGTTGTGGTGGTATAGTAATGGTGGTAGTGGTTGTACGTGATAGTAGTGGTGGAGTGGTGGTGGTGGTGGTAGTGGTGGTAGTAGTGATTGTAGTGGTGATAGTGGTGGTGGTGGTGCCTGGTGGTGGTGGTAGTAGTGGTGGTAGTAGTAATAGTTGTGGTGATATAATGGTGTTAGTGGTTGTACGTGATAGTAGTGGTGGAGTGGTGGTGGTAGTGATTGTAGTGGTGATAGTGGTGGTGGTAGTGCGTGGTGGTGGTGGTAGTAGTGGTGGTAGTAGTAATAGTTGTGGTGGTATAGTAATGGTGGTAGTGGTTGTACGGGATAGTAGTGGTGGAGTGGTGGTGGTGGTAGTGGTAGTAGTAGTGATTGTTGTGGTGATAGTGGTGTTGGTGGAGTGGTGGTGGTAGTAGTAGTGATTGTAGTGGTAGTAGTAGCGGCGGAATAATTATGTCGGTGTTAATTAGATTTTTTTAAAATTTGTTTTGCTCTATTTTTATTTTTTACTTTATTTTAATTTATGATTTATTTTTTTGTCAAAAATAATATTTATTGACTTATATTTATTTTTTTGAGAGTAATTTGTTATATTTTATTTAAAATAATTTTCATGTTTTATATAAAAAAAAATAATGATATTTATTAAATTAAAATTAATTAACCTCAGCGACGGAATTATTCTGCCGCTAAATATTAATACTAGCGGCGGAATTTAAATTCCTTCGGTGGATTTAATATTTAGCGGCGGAATAATTCCGTCGCTGAGGATATTTAAACCAGCGGCGGAAATTTCCGTTGGTGGTACATGCCAAGTAATCAATCCCCGTGATTACGTAATTATCAGCGGCGGAATTTTCCGTCGCTGAGGTGAAATATAAATAGGAATTTTTATGCCCTAATTAAACACGCTTCTCTCCCTCTAAATTCAGATTGCTCCTCTCTCTCTCTCTTCCCTCACCGAGCTGCTGCCGTCGCCTCATCACCGCCACGATCTCTCACCGCCGTCCAGTATCGCTCATTCCAGTCTCCAAGTCCAGGTAGGTAACCCTTCAGCTTCTCGTCTCTCCCACATATTATAGATTGTGGTTTGTGTTCGATCGTCGAATTCCTTCATTTTGGGGTTCATTTTTATCCGTCAATTCGTCGATTTCTTTTGATTTTCACCATTTTGAGTGATTTTCCAAATATATCTCTTGAACTATTTGTTGAATTTATTGTGTTTTTGTGGAATATGTTCAATCATTGATTACTCTGTTTGGATTTGTGTTGGGTGGATTTGTTTTATTTGTTTGGATTTTGGGTTTGTATGGAAAAGCGTTTTCAATTTGGGTTTTGTGTGTTGACTTTGGAGTAATGTATAACGTGGAATGAGTAATTTGCTTTTTTTCTAGAATCCGAATTAGGTTTTGCAGTAATATGCTTTCTGATTGCTATTAGGTCTTATGCATCGTGAATTGGTTAATTAATCTGTAAACTGGCAACAATTTAGAGTCTCTGTTATACTTTGTGAATAGTGTTTACAGTGCTGTACGTTGCCTATAAGAAAAGGAACTAATATTCTGGCATTTCCCTTTTCTTTCAATTGAGGTTTCTGCATTCACTTGTTCCGAACATTAATCAACCCATAATTACATCCAATTTCATTCGAAAACCTTTTTGGGTGTTTTTTTATTTAACAGAAAAACCGTGCAAGGACAATTAAGAGCAATGTTAGTCCTAGAAAAAATCACATAATTTAACAATGGATTGAATACAAAAACAATCTAATCAATCATGACAAACAGCTCCTTAGATAATCTAATGACCCCATAAATTTACAGTTATTTATAATAGTTCACTCCTAGTTAGTTTGAGGTTTTGGAGATTAGAAAAAAAGTGTGTCAAATTGTTGAAAGAGCTAATGTGATTGTGATTAGAGATTGAATCGTCGTATAGTGGGCATCAATATCTTTGAAATTGGTTGTTTGAAGTGGCTGGTGAGAAATTGATGAATCCTGATTCAGTGGGTTCATTTCTTTGGTGTTTTTTGGATGGAATATAATGATAGGGTTCTTAATGATCTATCTTGTTAAGCTTGATAGACATTGTTGATTACTTAACATGGTATCAGTCTTGTTCAACTCTCCATGTATGGATGGGTCACATCACATGTAAGGGGAGTGTTAGGCTTGATATGCACTGTTGGGCTCTTATCTAACTGTGGGCTCAAGTATTAAATAATTTTAATACTTTCAACCGCACAAATAATTTTAATAATTTCAACACCAATCAATACATTAGATAAGTTACTAAATATCTAATTTTCAAGTCTTTTAAAGTCAAAGGGGGAGGAAGGGGGGTGAATGTCTCAATAATGTAACATATTCAACCGCACACTACCTTACTGGTTCTAGATCCCATTTTGGGGCGATTGACGGCATCGTGGACGGTGATGTATGTCGCCTACGTTTGAGCGCCTGATATCAATCCTGGCACCCTAGATGCACCTTAGGTCGGATCTTGTGTAAAGTCAAAGGGGGAGGGGGTGAATGTCTAAAATTACGAAGACTTGGATGGAAGTATTGTTAAGGAATTAGACTCCTAATCATTGTCTAAAATTAGGAAGAAAACTCTTAGTGGCACTGCTTATAGGGTATTGTGGTTGGTGGTTAACATCTTAAAATATAAACAAGATGAGAGCCTTTCTCATCCACAGCTATCAAAATCCATCCATCTTTCGTTTCGAAAGACAGAGCAAACAAGTTCTCCACTGTTTGAGCAAAGGATTTTCTGTTTAATAAGAGTTTTTCTAGTTTCACTGTCCGTATTGTATCTCAGGATCTCAAACATCACAGCCATGTTTGTGACAATGTCTGTTTTCTCTTCACTGGTGTTATACTGTTACCTTGTTTTTACTTGTGACCGTATAACACCAGTGAAGAGTAAAACAGGCACTGTCACAAACATGGCTGTGATGTTTGAGATCCTTAGAGAGAAGAGGACAGTGAAACTGAAAAAAAAATCTTATTAAACAGAAAATCCTTTGCTCAGACAGTCGAGAACTTGTTTGCTCTATCTTTCTTGGTCAAAGATAGGATAGGATTTTGATAGTTGTGGATAAGAAAGACTCTCATCTTGTTTATAAATGTTAATTTAATTCATCATTGTAAAATTATATATTTTACAACAAAGAATTAAATATTAATATTTAAAATTATTCATAATAGTAATAATTTAAAAATCCAAAAGCCGAAATTTCTTGATTTTTGATTATAAAGCAAGTAGACAAAGTGATATTTGCATTTCATATAATCGTGCATTTCGGGATGGGATAGGTTTATCAAACAGGCACTTAAAGGATTCCAGGTCAACAAGTGTTGAATTTCAACTACCTAACCAACTAAGCTGCCTGAAACATATATTAATAAAGTGCACAATAATTATATTGCTATAACAAGAGATAAAAATAAATTAGTAAATGTTCTGGCTTAATTAGGTTTCATGCTATGCTGGATTAAAGCTGATTGGAAGCATTTACTGTTTGATTAATAATTATATTGCTAAAGAATTGTAAAATTTGAAACCTATATGACAATTAATTTGTATAAAGTTATATCTAGGGGCGTAAGTGGTTAGGTAGGGACACCATTATCCTTTAGTTTAGTTTGAACTAGAGCTCAAGATTTGTTGATACTATGAAGCCAACCCCAATTCTAAACCTAATTTTAAATATTAACAATTTACAATTATTCACAATATTAATAGGTAAAAAATCCCAGCAGCCCCAATTTAAGGCAACATGGAGCATTACAATGGATAAATTGTTTCCCGAGAGTATCAATTTCAACAAGACATTCTTGAACTCTCGCGATTTCACCAAAAACAACACGGGAAACTTATTGACAGGAGGTATAACATGCCATGCATCTGGTCTCTAAAAGATTAGAAGATTGATTGGGATCTGCTCCGAGCTGCTTCATGCTTTTGGGATTCGGAGCGACATGTGTTCACCCTATCATACAACGATCTGATGCCAACGATGGAGGATTTTCGAGCACTGACTGGTGTGGCTGAGTCGAGGACTGTGGCATTTCCCCGAGACAGACGATCAGTTACGGAGCAACTATCTGAATTCTTGGGATTATCAGCAGACTAGGTATCGGACATTGTCGTTGACGATAGATTCATAAACTTGACTCATATAGCCAGATTGAGTCGGACCAGCCCCAGACTGTTTGATCTATCCACTTCCTTAGATATATTAATGTTGCTCATTATGTGTGCGCACTACTTCTGCGGCTACATCGAAGTGTGTCCAGCTACGCTGTTAGAGATCAATAGGCAGCTAAGAGGTGATCGAGGAGTTGACATCCGGCATATTCAATCTGGACAGGGAGCGATGGACATCATTCCACTGTTGCTAGCGGAGACATACCACGACATTGATAGATTAGCCGGAGGATCTGAGTACATGGGTTCAGGCAGCCCCATATTACTATCATTGTGGATGTATGAGAGATTGCGCTTGATCTCGCATCCGCCAGAGGGGCAGACGGTATTACCTTGGGCGACTGGACAATGCAGGATATTGAGGGATGCCGCTACTGAGAGTTGGCATAGGAGGTTGGCCTTGGCCCGATATGAGACCGCAAACCTGTACTATTGGATTCCGGCATGGGGATTGCAGACTATGAGAGATATTCAGGACGAGTCAGTGATTGTCCGACTTCCGGGACTACATGTATCATCCTTTTGCATTCCATCTCTAGTGAGCAGACAGTACGGATACCCGCAGCAGACCATTCGGACTTTGAGAGAGCAGTTGACGACTAATACCATGCCGATGATTATGACTGAGCCTCAGACTACACATTTCTTTGGCAGAGAATTTCTAGAGTGATTTCTCCCGATACGACCACTACTTCGTCAGACTAGAGGTATCACATTTCTGACCACCGAGTATCTGATATGGTACGAGGAGTAGCAAGGTCATGTACAACTGATGATAGAGGCTCGACGCCGAGAGTATTTTGGGGTAGACTATTCTTCCAGCCGGACATTAAGAGAAATAGAGGCCAAGAGCAACACTGATGAAATCACTGGCGACATTGCAGCAGATTATGAGAGATGGGAGCTTCGGAGAGCTACTTTGAGAAATGATCCCGTAGTGATAGCTCGCAGAGAGGCCTTGAGGCAAGAAAGAGCAGTACTGAGAGCTACCAGACTGATTGATCCATCGGCTCACACGATACCTGAGCCAGGACGAGGTCAGACTGACTTTTTTGACATACCTAGACTAAAGACCTCCCGGGGACCGAGGCAGAGGAAGAGTAGAGATTCGAGTTTGGGAGCGGGAACGAGTTCCTAGACACTTTAAGAAGATCTGTTAATATATTGTTAAATATGAGATAGAAGCTTTAAATTTATTTTAAGAAGATCTGTGTTGCTTTTAAGTTTGTAATTCAAATTTAGGGAATGGTAATACGTTAATTACTTCTAAACTGTTAATATATTATGAAATCAAATAATTATTAACATCCCAATTTTGTTTCATCCTTCGATTAAATTGAGTGTATGTATAATATATGGATTGCAATGCAGGAGTAATGTCTGTCAACGATGATCGTAGTTGGATGTACAATCGGAAGTTGCCGAATCATAGCAGTATCAATCCTGAGTTTATAAGAGGGTTGAAGGGGTTTATTGAATTTGCTAAATCAAATCCCAGTCACATGAATGATAGTAAGATTAGGTGTCCATGCACCAAGTGTTGTAATACCAAGTATCGCAGCTTGATCGATACTGAGAAACATCTTTTGCGTAACGGGTTTAATGTTGGGTACAAACGGTGGACTCGTCATGGTGAGCAAATGATATTGCGTACAAATGTTGCGAATAATCCCCCCCCAGGAATATTCATGTACCTCCCGAACCCGAACCTATTATTCAGGACAATGAAGAACCACATTTGAATATGGAAGATATGGTTAGGGATGCAGCCGGTCCTGAATTTGATTGGTCAGAGAACCAACAGCAAGAACCAACCACTGCAGCCAAGAAATTTATTAATGCTATGGACTCTGCAAAAGAGAAGGTCTATCCAGGTTACGAGATCAGTGTGTTGGAGGTTGTGGCTGAGCTCCTTAACATAAAGGCTAATTGCAATATTAGCCAGTCTGCTTATAATCGTATCATGAAAGCAATTAAGCGGATGTTGCCGAAAGAGAATAAGATGGTTACAAACTTTTATGAGACAAAGAAGTTGGTTGGGCTGATTGGGCTATGTTATGAAAAGATTGATGCGTGTAAGAATGACTGTATGATATTCTACAAGGAAGATTCACAGAAGACATAGTGTTCAATTTGCCGACAAAGTAGATATAAGCCAAATCAGAGGGGTAGTTCAAAACACAAGAAAAACAAACCACATAAGCAGTTGGGTTACATGCCATTGATTCCAAGACTGCAACGCCTCTACGCGTCTAAATCTACTGCAGAAGCAATGCGTTGGCATAAGGAAAGTTTGCGTGAAGAGGGTGTGTTGATTCATCCCAGTGATGGGGAGGCATGGAAACACTTTGATAAGACTTATCCTGACTTTGCGTCTGAAGCAAGAAATATACAGTTATGCATCTGCTCTGATGGTTTCAATCCGTTTGGTCCTGGGGTGAAATCTTACTCTTGTTGGCCGGTTATAGCTACTGTCTACAATCTTCCCCCTGGTTGTGTATGAGTGATCCCTACATGTTCTTGTTGTTATTCATCCCCGGACCAAACAGCCTTGGGAGGAACATTGATGTCTATCTCCGAACTTTGATGGACGAATTGAAACAGCTTTGGGAGGATGGGGTCGAAACGTGGGATGCTTTCAAGCGAGAGAATATCAGCATGAAGGCTGCGTTGATGTGGACAGTTAATGACTTCCCTGCATATGGGATGTTATCGAGTTGGAGCACCCACGGGAAGTTGGCATGTCCGTATTGTATGAGTGACACAAAGTCTTTCACGCTCAAGCACGCTGGAAAACAATGTTGGTTCGATTGCCATAGACAATTTCTTTCGGAGGACCACCCATTCAGGACCCAGAAGAATGCATTTAAAAAGAATAAGATTGACCATGATGAGGCCCCGATTCGTTTCAGTGGTGACACGGTCTATGGGGAGGTATCTAGATTGCCCGATCCTCGGTGGGGGAAAAAGTTTTCGAAGACCAAAATATAAGGGCTTGGGACTTCCCATAATTGGACCAAGAGGAGTATATTTTGGGAGCTGCCATACTGGAAAACAAATCTCATTCGACATAACCTTGACGTGATGCACATTGAGAAGAATGTATTCGATAATGTTTTTAACACGTTGATGGATTTTAAGGCAACAACTAAAGACATAGAAAAAGCTCGAATGGACCTTAAGGAAATCTGTAAGCGGTCGGCCTTAGACTTGGCATACGTCAATGGTAAACCAGTTAGACCGATGGCTCAATACGTGCTTACAAAGGAAAACAAACTCCTCCTCCTGAAATGGCTCAAGGATTTAAAGCTTCCAGATGGTTACGCGTCTAACATTGGTAACTGTGTCAATGTAGAGGAGGGGAAAGTGTAGGGTTTGAAGAGTCACGATTGCCATGTTTTGCTGGATAGACTACTTCCGATTGCTCTCAAGGGTCTCTTGACTGACAATATCTGGGTGGCGTTAACAGAGTTAAGTGAGTTTTTCCGAGCGTTAACATCGACCACACTGCGTGTTGATCACATGAAAAAGCTTGAGGAGAGCATCGTAGTGACTTTGTGAAAACTTGAGAAGATATTTCCTCCTTCATTCTTTGATTCTATGGAGCATTTACCGGTCCACTTGGCATACGAATCTAGAGTCGGTGGTCCAGTTCAATACAGATGGATGTATTCATTTGAGAGGTAATTGAATTTATTCTATTTCTAAATAATTTGAGCGTTAACAATATACCTTCTTTAACATTATTTATGTTTTAATCTACGAATAAGTTTTAGGTATCTAGGCCAATTGAAAAGGAAGATGAGTAATAGGGCCATGGTCGAGGCCTCAATTTCAGAGGCTGTTATTATAGATGAGATTGTTGCCTTTGTCGGAACATATTTTCCTCCTGATGTTGATACGAGATTGACTAGGGTTAGCCGCAATTACGATGGTGGTTGTCCGTCTAATGGAAACATCTCTGTATTTTCATCCCCTGGTCGGTTCCTCGGCAAATGGGTTGGTACGCGTACGTTAACCGCTAAAGAGTTTGCCACGGTATCACTCTATATTCTTCTTAAATGTGACGAGGTTGGGGAATATATCAAGTAAGTCATTGATGTTATGTTTACGCCTCGTCGATTAAATTATGAATGTTTAATTACCTGCATATGAAATGCCTTGTTTAAACCTATTGAAGAATGTTTGAAGATTTAGCTCAGGATTTATCTCCAGAACTCATCACAACTAGGACAGATAGAGAATTTCCAAACTGGCTAAGGAAATATGTAAATATTTCATTTCATTCAAATTTATTATATACACTTTTTTAAACATTCAATCTTAAAATTGTATTAAATTGCTTACATATTGTCTTATAGATAGCTGAACATCCGGGTGATGACAAAGCTGCGAGGTTAAGACATTTAGCAGGAACTCCATACTTGAACGTTAATTTATACAATGGTTATTTCGTGAATGGCTATGTGTCTCATACCAAAGGTTATGGGTGCTCTAAATTAATGTGGAATAGCGGTGTGAAGCTTAAAGGAAACCTTGATTATTATGGCATCCTGAAAGAAGTAGTCGAGGTGGAGTATTTGGGTGGAAACAGTGTTGTCTTGTTCAATTGTGATTGACGAGATGCAGTGCGAGGTGTTAAGAAGCACGCCATTTTTGACCTCGTCGATGTAAAGGACTCATCCAGACATAATGGCTACGACATCTTCATCTTAGAATCTCAAGCACAACAGGTATACATGACTCCCTACCCTCGTCGGCGACCCGACGGATAGTGGGATGTCTGGAAGACCAAGGCTAGGAGCATGATTGACAACCTACCCTCGTAGACAACTACAGAGTCATCATTAGAAAAACCCTATCAAGAGGATGAAATGCCAGTGCCACCTAACGTTTCATCAGCTAATTATCCATTAGATGATGTCACTCATATTCCTCAAAATGTTGATGAACCCGAGGAGGATTTCTTACCAGTGAATTTGCCACCTCCTCTGCCTCGTTCAGGTCATCTCGCGCACATTGATATTGATGAATCAGAGGAAGAGGAAGAGGAAGAGGACGTCGAACCAGAGTTTGATTCATCAGAGTCCGAAGACGAAGATGAAGAACTTGAGTTTTGTAGTAATTCAGAGTCCAGTGATGATGATAGGGACGCAGATTAATAATAGTTTAAAGTTTTAAATGTATTGTGAATGCTTTAGATTATTAGAACTTTAAAGTTTTATATGTATTGTGAATGCTTTATATTATTAATAGTTTAAAGTTTTATATGTATTGTGAATGCTTTAGATTATTAAAATTTGTCAACGATTGTTTTAGTTTATTTGGTGAGTGTGCTCTGTCAAAAAAATAACACGATGGATTGGATTAAAATTGAATTGAATTGAAATAATGTGAGCGAGAAACATACCTCTTCCTCGTGACCTATGAGTCGACATTTTAATTGATACTCTATGGGTAATCGATTTCCATGAATCGGAGACTAGTCTCCGATTACAGCATAATCAGACATTGGTCTCCGATTCATGGAAAACGATTACCCGGAGAGTATCAATTAAGCTGTCGACTCATAGGTCACGAGGACGAGGAAGATTTCTCGCACACATTATTTAAATTCAATTCAATTTAATTTTTAATCAAATCCATCGTGTTAATTTTTGTTTTTTCTTGAAATATTTAATCTCAAGGAGCTATATGTATTGTGAATATATTGTTTCCTATTGTTAAAGTTGTATGTTTTAATATTTTTAGTGTATTTAGATATGAGTTCTAGTAGAACGGGCTGGAAGACATGCCCCGTGTACGTACACATCTATTACTGGGACGCAACCGTCCCGATCCAGTACAGGTGCTACCGGTACTGATGATGTCGACCCTACACTTAGTAGTATCAGCTCCACCTCTGAGGCCGATACTCCTACTCCTGTCGATTCTGAGGGGAGGACGTTTCTCCAGATATCGCCACATTATGACCAGTAAGTAACACTTCTTTAATTTGATATAAGTTGGTTCCTTTTTGTTTTATATATAATTCATTATTTAAGTTAAAATATTATTGTATAAATATACTTGGCAGGTTTGTAGGTGCATACCCTACCCCAGGGACAAAGATTGGGCAGTATTGGCAGTCTCGGGTCATGCCAGAATTTTTGCCCAACTGGAAATCATTGCCCGGGAGGAGAAGGAGAATGCTTGGGAGGAGTTTAAGGTAATGTGTTAATGGTTTTTATTTAAAACTTAAATGTTAGTTTGTTATTAAAATGTTATAATTAATAATGATTATACTCTTTTAGTTTTGTAATGTTATCATTATATGTTGTAGTTGAAATTTACATGGACGCCGGATATCGACGAGGCGTCGATTAAATATATTTTCAAGCAACAGTGTTCGAAGTTATTTCGGGATCATATTGGTAACATATTTATCTATCCTTAATTAGTTTAATTAACAATTATTATACTCTTTTAATTTTATAATGTTATCATTATATGTTTACGAGATATTCATATTTTTATAGGTATGACGAAGTCTAAATTTTTTATTAAGCGGCTCGCGGCGGGATTACAGCCCTTGACACCTCCTTGGATGACCGAGGAGGTGTTTCTTCGCTTTTGCGAACATTGGTCGTCGGATGCAGTGATAGCTATCGCCCAACAGGCTTGGGCAAATAGAGCAGGCTCCTCGGGTTCGGCGACAAAGCATACGATGGGGACGATACCAGTCGGCGAGCATCACTACCGTATGGTACGTATGTTAGTTTAAATGTAGTAGTGTATGCATGCTTTTAAATCGGTTTATGTACGTATGTTAGCTGGGAGCCATGTTGATGCTATGAAATCCATGGTTTTAGTGTAAATGTAGTGTATGTTTTCTTTTCTAAGATTATCCCTAAATCCTAATGAATTAAGTAAATATTATACTCACAACTTTAGTGATTAAAGCGAACATTTTTTTATCACAAGGATAATATGGGAAGCTAAATGTTGTATTTCTACAATTTCAAAATAATAATCTCGCTTATTTTATTTATAGGAAAAGGAACATGGCCCGGATGTCAGATTTTTGGATGTTTTCATTAGCACCCTGTAAGTGCTCCAATTTGAGTTGGTAGTTTTTTCGTTAGAAAGTTAACGAAAGTTTTAATATTTCTAACATTTCTAACAATCTCTAACCTTCCTAACCAAGCAAGAGTAGGTTAGGGTTTGCCATTTAAAGTTAAACCAAAAAAGGAATCCAAAAAAGCAAAAGAATTAAGAAAATCCCGAAACAGCAAGTTGAAAAACAATTTCTGCTGATATTTTGAAAAATATTCTTCCTGTTCAAAGCCTGGAGCAGCATTTAATGCACCAGGCACGTTTTACAGGGACCTCCACGCGGACATGTATGTAATTTCAGAGGGCCTATAAATTGAACCCTCCTCTCTCAGTTTACACAACACAACTTACTCACTAACGAAGTTACGGCGAAATATAGAGAGAAAACGGTGGGAATCCTTAGATTGCCACCATTTTCTCTTGAATCTTTCCCAATCAAATACCAAACACACCAAACCTTGATACTCCTCAAGCCAAACACCAAATCTTGATACTCCTCAAGTCAAATTCCAAGCCTAGGAAGATAGGGTGTCACCATTGGTAAAGCCCTCCTTCTCAAAACCCTAAAATTCTCTTTTGATCTCTTGATCATCTTGTTCTTCTTACTTTGACTTATTTTATGTCTAGTTTAACTTGAGTTTTGACCTAAGATGGTCATCTTGAAGTTCATCTTCATGAATGACCATCTCAAGTGGTCCACATTTTAGATCTTTAGTCAATTCTTTCTCCTTGGTTTCATCTTTACAAAACCCCCTTTCCCTTTGCAAAGGACATGTTTCAACCCCATAAATTCCCCAAGGATGACTTGAATATGATAACCACTTAACAAAAGGTAGTGGTATCAAGTCTAGGGATGAAAATGGGGTGAACATAGATGCAAATCCCCCAAAAATCACATTTTCCCTCAAGAACATCTTGCTGTCCAGTAGCATTGTTCTGAGACCTCAGTCCATTTTCCTATTTTTTGGACCCAGTAAAACTTGGAATTAGATGTTGACTACAAAACACTTTTTGTAGCCAACATCCAGAGCTTTTCAGACATATTTTTATTTTATTTTTTGAGTGAGTAAAACTCCTTTTTTTCAATTTTTCTTTTAGAGGCCAGTTCATCAGCTTCTGGAAATCCAGATTTCACATCTGAGATTTCCAGAAGGTTTTGACCCCTCAAATTTCTTCCAAAATGGAAAGTTCCTTTGCAGAAACCCTATTTAGGGTGTTTTAAGAAACTTTCATTCTCGGACTTTCCCCAGATTCTGAGGTTTTGAAGCCTTTAAGTCCATTTCAAAGTCAAGGGTCAACTGCCTTTTTCATTCTGGCAGAATTGCTTTTCAACTCCCAAAAATCTTTTGAGTGCCAAGACTCAACCCAAAAATCATACCAAAAATCTTGGGGATTGTTCAAAGTCTTATAAAGAGTTCCTCATTTTTGTTTTTCTCAGTTTCAACTCATTTTGATCAAAACACACACACACACACACACACACAAAAGGATTTCAAATGTTTGGAAGACTCGTTTTACGAGGCGCGTCGGGTGCACACTAACGTCCTTCCCGACGCGTAACATGACCTCCGAACCTAAATCTCTGATATCGGGCATTTTTTAAAGTTTTGGCCCTTAAAACAAAAATGGCGTGGCGACTCCGTTTTGATTTTCACAAAAAAAATCGGGTACATCACAGTGGCGACTCCGCTGGGGACTAAGCTTTTTTTTTTTTAAAAAAAAAATGATATTTGGTATATTGGTGGAAACCATTAAACTTCCCGTTATCGCCTCCTAACACGAGTCGGGGATAAATTGTGGTCTAACAATCCCACGTACCGGTATCATTATTTTCAAAAAAAAAGAAAAGCTTTTTGAGGGTCAAGCTTCCGTCTCAACATTTGAAAATCTTTTGCTTTGTGTGTGTTGATTTTTGCACAGTTTTCGTGTTTGTTTTTGGCCGCCTCGGAAAAGTCAAAATTTTGACTGTCGGAATAATGTCCCTAACTGTCGGAAATTTTGTGCTTATGTGCTTGTGTGTTCATAAAATTTTCAAAAAAAAAAAATTTTCAAAAAAAAAATTCAAAAAAAAAATCATGCATCATGCCTTTTCAAGACACATAAAAAATTTCAATTTTTCTCAGAAAAAGAAGATAGACTGCTTGCACACTACGCGCACGTGACCTTACACTGCACACTACGTCCCTAACCCGGGGAAATCCTTGTCGCGGTCCGTTTGGTCTTATTACGCCTCTCGGATGAGCACAGGACTACCCAACCATCCCATGGAGCCTCGTGTCAACCATGCACTTGTCCGTGACACACTTTGTCCGAGACCCGGTTGGTTTTTAGTCCGGTCCGTGTCATGCCTGTCTCGTGTATAGACCTTTCCTTTCAAGCCTTTGTCGGCATACCGACTCAATATCTTTCGGGTCCCTAATCGCCGAAGTTCTCGCCGGTTTTCCGCCGCGGACTTTGACCAAGATATTGACCGGCGCCTTGACTTCGGCTCGATCGGCACAAATTATACATTGACTCCCAAAGATTGACACCGAGTCATCAAGGATTAATGATTATTCCATGCCTAATTACGGCTTAACTGACGACAAGTCAAGATCAATTGTGGACGCTTATCGGTCCAAATCATGCCGACTTTTCGTCGAGCCCCCGGATATGATCTTGACTTTTGACGTCAGCTTTGTCCGTAATTTACATCGAATGCTCGTTAAGACTCGATTACCCACCAGACTTCTAGGATCGTTTTCTTTTCGGTCGGTGGGACTCGCTTGCCCTATAGGACCCTCGCCCGGGCCGCCCACCCCTGGGAGGTCGAAATACAGGTGGAATACGAGGGGCTTATAGACGTAGTGACGGGGCCGGCCCACTGATCCAGGAATCGAGTAGTTCGAAAAAAAAAAGAAGAGCAATCTTTTCCAACCGATTAGGTTAATAAAACGTGTTTTAAGTAAACATGAACAAATAATCGCATGTTGCATGAGCCTAAGAGCCCAAACACCTACCCTCCTTCAATTCCCGCCATCTCGAACCCTCGTGTCTTTCCCCGCAGCCTCCGTAAAGCTTGGTTTCGGGCACCGGGTCACCGTTTAATCGGTTGGGAAGAGTCAAGTGCCTCATCGCCTTCGCCGTTTGTTTCAACTCCGGGTTTCAGAATGTCTCGCATCACTGGTAACGAGGGGACAACGCCACTCCGCCTCCCGGGACTCCTCGCATGCAACAGCAATGGAATCAGCTAGCGTAACAGATGAGAATGCGACAGGAAGCACAGGTGAATAGCCTTATCGAGGCTATTATGAGCTATGGTTTGGCCGCCGGCCTCAATCCCGATGGCACCTTCACTATGGAAGAAGAGGATGACCCCAATCCCAATCCCGGTCGCCCGATTACTCCAGGATGCCACCACCAACCTCCTTCGGTGCTACCGTAACACATGTTCCTCGATCTCCGGGTCGACCACCGGATCCATGCAGCTGATGGGACGAATCGGTTCACAGCCTCCTCGGTGGGGGCAAAGTCAAGACGGAATGTCCTCTCATGGTTGGGGATACCTCGGAATGCCACAGCAGATTGGAATCCCACCTCGGTTCGGAACCGATCAATCCAGGACCTTCACATCAACACCCACAATTTGGAATGCCGCCACAATCTGGTTCGGGCCACAGCCAGGAGCCCCTCCTCGTAATGGTACTGGTTCGCTTGCTCCTCACACGCCTTTCACAAATCCATTCACTCCACTTCTATGGGTTATCAAGCCTTCATCCCGGTTTCATCCGAATCACCAGACCACAAGATCCTCTCGGTTATGCATCCTCGCCACAACCGGCCATGCAATTTAACAACTGGTGGACAAGCAGCCCGCACTTAAGCCTACTTATGGGCCTCACTCCGAAAATCCAAGCCATATGGCTACCTCAGATCTGCCTCCATCTTCTCTGCCGATTGGAAGCCAACAAAGAAGCGCCGGGTTCTATCCTTTTGCCCCAGCCTCCTACCTACACTCCCTGAGGTAATTTGGGCCAAGGACAGTTTTCACCTATGCTCCGGATATGGTATTCCTTCCACCAATGCACCACCAGCCTAGTCCTCTTCCTAGCTCAAATATCAGCTCAGGAATTCCCGCTCCGCCTTTGGATCCCCAATTGGCTTGGTTTATGGAGCAACACAAGGAAATGAAAGCACAGATTGCTGAATTGACCGCCAAAAAGAACACTGCTCTTCGGCCTACAGATCCCGACTCGATTGTCCCCGCCTCACAAGTTTGTGATGCCAACTCTGGAATTGTTTGACGGGAGTGCATGCCCTACAACTCACTTGGACACCTATACTTTGGCAATGAAGGCTAAGGGATGCACAAACCAGACGGTTGGCCGATTACTTTAGTCTCTCTTTGAAGTCGGGGGCTTTGAAATGGTTTTTCCGATTGCGGCTGAAGCTAGGGCTACTTGGGAACAAATTACCAAGTACTTTCACGGATAAGTATAAAGCCAACTTGGAGTGGGAGACAAACAGAGTTGACCTGCAAACAACGATGCGGCGCCCTAATGAGAATATTGGGGATTTCTATAAGAGATGGAACTTAAAGCTCAGTGAAATGGCCATTCCTCCCTCTGACGAGGAGCAGTTAGACATCTTTCAGTCATGCTTGAAGCCGCATTTGAGAGCTTCCCTCAGTCACTTCCCCTACGCTGACTTGCGTGCAATGGTTAATTCCGGGGCTAAGTTTGAAAAGGCTTACAATCAGCAGCCGACTGCTGCACCTGCCTACGGATATCGGGCTCCTCCCTCCAAAACTACTCTCACTTTCGCTAAAGGCAAAGAGGCGATCGGCTACGCGGGACAGGACTGTAACAATGCCACTTCCTTTGTTCCCAAGAAGCCTGATGCATCCAGATCCCGGCTCCAAGACTTGAGAAACTTTGGGATGCCTTTGAGTGATATCTTCAGAGGTTTGGTGAGAGAAGGTTTGCTCCGGCCTTTGGAAAATTATCAGCCTAGAAACCCCAACGCTCCTTTGGATACCTCCAAGCGTTGTGCCTTTCATCAGATACCATGGGCACTGACGGATGATTGCGTCCCCCTGAAAAAGGCCATCCAAGGGTTGATTGAGCAAGGGAGGTTAGAGATGCCTGAAGGACCTAATACTATCAATAACCCGCTCCCTAACAACATGAGTGTCAACATGATCGAGTTTGGTGGTTCAAGCCTTGTGGGCACAATGGAGTTTGACTCGTCCCTTTGCAAGGTCAATGAACCAGTCATCGCAGGCAATGAAGATGGTTGGATTGAGCAAAAAGTTGCCAAGGAAATCCTGATGGAAAGGTCTGCAATAGCTCCCGTCTCCAGCGTCGAAGAATAGATGCATGGTTCAACAGCAAAGAGCGGCTAGGCTGGAGGCTACCTATCTTTAAAATAGTCTTTTGAGTCAACCTTCGTAGGTTCTAGTACTTTTCTTTCACCTAAGTCCTTCCTGGACATTTGTCGTTGTAGTCCATTTTGGACATAGTGGTTAAGTGTCTAATTTTTAATATAAGTCTTTTTTCTTTTCTTGCTAGACTCGAGACATCACTTGCGCACCCACGTTGCACTTAATTGAAATGGTTTTATCCAAAATGATCACTTGTGCTGCTCAACCACTAATTCTTCGAAAATGATTAATATTTAAACTAATCGGAGTGAGAAAATCAATTGATATCCTTCCCAAATTGGGGCTTACCAACTCCCCATCTTGCATCTCATATGCTCACATCCCTTTCATCATCATCATCTCGTTGCTCGATGAATTTGCATGGATCTTTTCTCATATAAAGCTTAAGCAAGCAATGAAGACTTAATCTCGTTTAGGTCATCCGAGTAGGGATTGCGGTTGAAACCTTTCACCCATAGGAAAGCCATTACCTCACCCTTACTAAACACTACCCTCTCATTTCAAGATCGGCGTGTTTTGAAACCCGGTTTAGCCATCATTTTTGCTCCATGCGAGAGAAAGTCCAAGCGAGCCCGAGAAGTTAGCTTCGAGAATCGGCGATGCGCAAATTATCTCAAGCCATGAAGGAAGGACAAAGATAATCCTCAACTCCTCGGGAAGCTTTCCAAGTCAAAAAAAAACAAAAAAAAAACAAAAAAAAAAACAAAAAAAAAAAAAACAAAAAAGAAACAAAAAAAAAGAAGGATTTTAAAATCCTCACAATCTCGGATATAATTCCAAGCTCCTCAGGAAGCCTTCCAAAAAAAGAAGAAGAACTCAAAAGTCCCCGACATCTCAAGAAGCTCTCCAATGATCAAAAAGGAGCCTGAATTCTCGTAAGATCGCAAAAAGTTGTCGGTAGCTCGGACTTCCTCTTATCATTACCTTAAACCAATCCCAAGCCATCCTCTCAATTTTAGAGGATACTCCCATCACCATTACCCTTGCCCTTGGCCAAGTCAAAATCGACCTCTCATTCTTGGAGGCAATCAATCTTCCTCACCATAGATTTCCCAAACACATCCCCGCGAGCCAACCTCTCATCTTTAGAGGTTCAGTCAGTAAAAGGCCTAGCCGACCTCTCATCTCAAGAGGTCATAATCTCCCAAATCACTCGATAGCCGATCGAAGCCCGGAAACCCAACTACAGTCCCTACCGGATAGCGGTTTCATTCTAATATCCTCGATGTCAGGATCAAATTAATGCTTCATTGCTTGCTTAAATTGGAATCTAATCCATTTTGGTTCAAAATTACCAATCAAAGATTGTGCAAATTCAACCCTTCCCTTCATGTGAGCATATTTCATTTCTCCTCACAAACACTTGCCGTGGATGTCCCACTGGGGCTTCGCATCCGTGTCTTTCATGGACACTCTAAGAGGATATGTTATTCAATCCTCCAAATCCTCAAAATCCCCAAAGGTCCTCAGACCCTCGAATTTCAACATTCCTTCTCTTTTCATTCGGGATAGGCCCGAACTACGGCGACCTGAGCTCTTCATAATGGAGGGAACGTAGGCAACCAGAAATGGTCCGGTCGAAATCACAAACAAATCTCAAAAAAAATCCGGTCTCATCAAGGATCGTCCCTATACACTTTCCGAGCCTGATTCTCGATATCAGTTGGCTTTCTCCTTGTGATTAATCAAAATATTTGTTCATATCAGATTTAGGGATTGAATAACCCGAACATTAACAAAGGGTTTTAAGCAGCCTTGTGATCATCATGAATAAGACAAGTTTTCAAGTGTCTCGACAAGTCTTCTCTCTCTCCATCATAGGGAAATAGAGCCAAACACTGTCTTTCTGTCTGCAGGGGCTTCCATACACTTTTCCACACCTTGTGATGCTTATACTCTCTCAAAAGAGTCAAACCAAAAGCGAGAGTGTCATACACAAATTCGGGAGACATTCCCATCTTTCAAAAGATATGCCCCTGCACGTAAACATTTCTGAGTCTTGTCCAAGAATGGCTTGGTTGACTATGGTCTGAAAAGATGGGTTCCCCCTCTGTAAGACTACTCTGAATTTCTTCATGTTGGGGCTTGCTAAGCGGTTCTCCCAGGTTCTCCTGTAGCAGCTCTTCAAGCTGGGGCTTATATAGTCATCTTTGGGTCCACGTTGGGTTCTTCACCACGAGATAGACTCGCCAAATCGCTTCTTCAAAATCTGGACTTTGCCTACTCAGGATCCGGGGCTTTGTCAAGATGGTCTTTTGGACCTGAATTTTATCAAGTCGCAAGAAAGAATTTCAACCTCAGAACTTCGTACACGGCCGCTTCCCGTAGCATCGGAATTCAAGATCAGGGTTTCTCCCGGCATTAGCAATTCCATCAAATCATCCTCCGGACAAGGTTTCGGCCAAGGTCACGGCTCATCCAAATGAAAGAAGCTTCACTCGTATCAACGTTGGCCCTAAAGTCTGTCAGCATCAGCTTCAAATGACCAAGAATGAGAGGGAAAGTTTCAATCAAGACCCGGGATCCGAATCCAATCTCATCAAGATTGAGGTCCATGTGATATTGCCGACAAAACCTCACCAACAACCATTTGTTTAAATCGCGATCAAGGGTTCTCATCCCCCACTTGATCAAAATCTGTTCCAAGCAGTCTCCATACCCATGCATCCCCACTAAAAATCTCCCAAGGGCTCATGTAGCATGCACAAAACTTGAGTCAATAGGAATAATCCTAAATCATCGAAGATCATAAATCATAATTTTCCTGCCAGAAGCTTAGGCTAAGTGCATCTTCGAAAGCAAGTAAATGCATCATCCCATAATCATTTTTGGTTCCATGCATGCATCTGTCATCATGAATGCCATATATGCATCTTCCTCTTCACTAACGAATGCAGGAATTCAAACGTGAAATCAAATCCCCCTTTTTTCGGCAAGGATGATCTTCACCAAAGACGACCTCCAATGAATGAAGACGCCCTCCAACATCTACAGTTTGGCAAAGACAAGCTCCGGCGTCTGCAACTTGCTAAAGACGACCTCCAATGTCCACAAATGGATGAAAACAGCCCCCAATGAAGACCACCTCCAGTGTCTACAATTCGGTCAGAGACGCCAAGTTCTCAAATACAGTTCGGTCAGGGACGCCAAGTTCTCAAATGCAAATCAAATGCCAGTCGGTCAGAGACGCCAAGTTCTCACATACAAATCGGTCAGAGACGCCAAGTTCTCCAATACAAATCGGTCAGGGACGCCAAGTTCTCAAATACAAATCGGTCAGAGACGCCAAGTTCTCCAAGGCAAGAAGGTCAGAGACGCCAAGCTCTCCAATACAATGCGGTCAGAGACACCAAGTTCTCAAAAGCAAGAAGTCCCAATGTGAATACAAGCTCAACCACCTCTACAAGGTTGACGATCACCAGCAAGATGCAGACTCAACCAAACTCCTCCTTCAGGTCAAAATGCTTCCAAAGACAGCAAATCGTCAGCAGAAACCGTCCCACGAACAGCAACTTAACAACTCTTCATCAACATCAGCCGTAGCCTCAGTCCTTCCGGCAACTACAGGTAAGCACAGCACAGGTATGAAAGCATATCTTAGTCAACTACTTTTCTAAAAGAACATTATCATCAGATCATAGGGCGACTTCCCCAAAACAGTCAAAACCTTAGGGTGACTTCCCCAAAACAGTCAAACCATAGGGCGACTTCCCAAAAATAGTCAGATCATAGGGTGACTTCCCAAAAATAGTCAAACCATAGGGCGACTTCCCAAAAATAGTCAGATCACAGGGCGACTTCCCAAAAATAGTCAGATCATAGGGCGACTTCCCCAAAAATAGTCAGATCATAGGGTGACTTCCCCAAAACAGTCAAACCATAGGGCGACTTCCCCAAAACAGTCAAACCATAGGGCGACTTCCCAAAAATAGTCAAACCACAGGGCGACTTCCCAAAAATAGTCAGATCATAGTCAAAAATAGTCAAACCACGGGGCGACTTCCCAAAAATAGTCAGATCATAGGGCGACTTCCCAAAAATCGTCAGATCATAGGGCGACTTCCCTAAAATAGTCAATCCCTCGGGTGACTCCCAAATACAGTCAATCTCTAGGACGACTTCCCTAAAATAGTCAATCCTCGGGTGACCCCTGCATACTGATCAATCCTTGGTCCATCCACTTGACCGACATTGATCACCTTTCTTCCCGATGGTTCTCGTAAGCCCGAGTCTTCCCCAGCAAGAACACCTTCAAATAGCCTCCATCAGGTACCGAACCTCAACTTAGGTTCATACTCCTGAACTAAGTTCCCATTTAGGTTCATACTCCTGAACTAAGTTCCCATTTAGGTTCATACTCCTGAACCAAATCTCAACTTAGGTTCATACTCTGAACTAAGTCTCCATTTAGGTTCATACTCCTGAACCGAACCTCAACTTAGGTTCATACTCCTGAACTAAGTTCCCATTTAGGTTCATACTCCTGAATCGAACCTCAACTTAGGTTCATACTCCTGAACTAAGTTCCCATTTAGGTTCATACCCTCTCAAAAGAAATTCCCGGCAGTTAAACGTAAGACCGAGTGCCAGAGAAAGATAACGAGATCCAGTATCTTTCATCAAAATCATTCCCAGGTTAAACGTGAAGACCAGAGTGCCCGAGAAAGATAACGAGATCCCGTATCTTTCATCAAAATCATTCACGGCAAAAACGTAAGACCGATTTCCCCGAGAAAGATAACGGATCCCTTATCTTTCATCAAAATCATTCAAGGCTAAACGAAATCCCAGCGAAGCTAACGGAATCCCAAAGAAAGCCAACGAAATCTCGAGTAGATTTCGAACTACGGCCGGCTTGATTCCCACTCGGGATACGTAGGTAGCCTATCATTAGGTCCAGCCACTCGACCAAAATGGTCATCCTTTCCTTCGGCAGCATACGTAAGACCGATCCTTTCAAGCAAAGTCCACCAGAGGACCATCTATCCCCACCATCAAGGTTCGAGGCACCTAAAACGCCATCTCTAAGGTTCGAGGCACCTAAAATGCCATCTTCAAGGTTCGAGGCACCTAAAACGCCATCATCTTCAAGGTCCGAGGCGCCTAAAATGCCATCATCTCCAGGTTGATACCTTAAAAACAATCATTCCCAGGGTCAAAGACCCGAACTATGACCGGCTTGATTCCCATGCGGGATACGTAGGTAGCCTATTGGATAGGTTCAGCCACTCGATCACTTGATCATCCTATCAAATATGGAGCCTTACTCTTATCGACGACCCCGCTTCCTTCGAAAACACCGTCGCCGAGGGGCTACTGTAAGTGCTCCAATTTGAGTTGGTAGTTTTTTCGTTAGAAAGTTAACGAAAGTTTTAACATTTCTAACATTTCTAACAATCTCTAACCTTCCTAACCAAGCAAGAGTAGGTTAGGGTTTGCCATTTAAAGTTAAACCAAAAAAGGAATCCAAAAAAGCAAAAGAATTAAGAAAATCCCGAAACAGCAAGTTGAAAAACAATTTCTCGGCGATATTTTGAAAAATATTCTTCTGTTCAAAGCTTGGAGCAGCATTTAATGCACCAGGCACGTTTTACAGGGACCTCCGCGCGGACATGTATGTAATTTCAGAGGGCCTATAAATTGAACCCTCCTCTCTCGGTTTACACAACACAACTTACTCACGGCGCGAAGTTACGGCGAAATATAGAGAGAAACGGTGGGAATCCTTAGATTGCCACCATTTTCTCTTGAATCTTTCCCAATCAAATACCAAACACACCAAACCTTGATACTCCTCAAGCCAAACACCAAATCTTGATACTCCTCAAGTCAAATTCCAAGCCTAGGAAGATAGGGTGTCACCGTTGGTAAAGCCCTCCTTCTCAAAACCCTAAAATTCTCTTTTGATCTCTTGATCATCTTGTTCTTCTTACTTTGACTTATTTTATGTCTAGTTTAACTTGAGTTTTGACCTAAGATGGTCATCTTGAAGTTCATCTTCATGAATGACCATCTCAAGTGGTCCACATTTTAGATCTTTAGTCAATTCTTTCTCCTTGGTTTCATCTTTACAAAACCCCCTTTCCCTTTGCAAAGGACATGTTTCAACCCCATAAATTCCCCAAGGATGACTTGAATATGATAACCACTTAACAAAAGGTAGTGGTATCAAGTCTAGGGATGAAAATGGGGTGAACATAGATGCAAATCCCCCAAAAATCACATTTTCCCTCAAGAACATCTTGCTGTCCAGTAGCATTGTTCTGAGACCTCAGTCCATTTTCCTATTTTTTGGACCCAGTAAAACTTGGAATTAGATGTTGACTACAAAACACTTTTTGTAGCCAACATCCAGAGCTTTCCAGACATATTTTTATTTTATTTTTTGAGTGAGTAAAACTCCTTTTTTCAATTTTTCTTTTAGAGGCCAGTTCATCAGCTTCTGGAAATCCAGATTTCACATCTGAGATTTCCAGAAGGTTTTGACCCCTCAAATTTCTTCCAAAATGGAAAGTTCCTTTGCAGAAACCCTATTTAGGGTGTTTTAAGCAACTTTCATTCTCGGGGATTGTTCAAAGTCTTATAAAGAGTTCCTCATTTTTGTTTTTCTCAGTTTCAACTCATTTTGATCAAAACACACACACACACACACACACACAAAAGGATTTCAAATGTTTGGAAGACTCGTTTTACGAGGCGCGTCGGGTGCACACTAACGTCCTTCCCGACGCGTAACATGACCTCCGAACCTAAATCTCTGATATCGGGCATTTTTCAAAGTTTTGGCCCTTAAAACAAAAATGGCGTGGCGACTCCGTTTTGATTTTCACAAAAAAAATCGGGTACATCACACACCCATGTTCGAACTCCTACATAGCCCGATCAACCTCCGCAATGGGTTGACGATCGCTCTGCATTGGCCTTTGTAAGTAAACTATCATTAAATGACTTGATTTTGAATATGTAAATTTATTTATGTACATTACATTATGTATATGATTATATTTGTTTGTTTTATTTTGACAGAGTTCATATCAAGCCGCCGTTGTTTCCGAAGGTACGCCTCCCGGCCAGCCCGTTCCCTTCGTGCCTGATCTTTGGCGCTCGGTCACCTCGGATGGACATCCAAAGAGAGGAGACCGAGTGTTAGGGATGGGGGATTACGGGCGGCAATGCCCATCGACGTCGATCGGCCGTCGGCCAAATGTTTTCCCGCCCGATACTCGGTATAATGATTCGAGGATCGACACTACGGAGGCTCAGTTGGCTGAGGAGAGACGATTGGCTGTAGAGGCTCTTTTGGAGGCTCAGGCACAGGCTAGGGCAGAGCTTGCGGAGGCTCAGGCACAGACTAGGGCAGAGCTTGCGCAGCATCAGGAGGCGACGGATCGTAAATTTGCGATGTTGATGGCTCAGATGCAGAATCTAGAGCGCGGCGGTAATTTACAGCCTCCCCAATTCCCTCCGAGTTGATTCGTACTATTTTATACTTGTTTGTAATAACATTTGTGATATTTGGTACCCGCGGGAGCCCCGACACCCTCCCTCTCCCACTCTCCCCCCCCCCTCCCGATTTGGTACGGTGATTTTGGTTTTTAGTTTGGTACGTTGATTGGTACTATTTTATACTTGTTTGTAATAACATTTGTGATATTTGGTACCCGCGGGAGCCCCGGCCCCCCCCCACCCTCCCCCCCTCCGGATTTGGTACGGTGATATTTGGTTTTTAGTTTGGTACGATGATATTTGGTTTTTAGTTTTATAGTTTTAGTTTTATCAATTGAATTGTTATATCAGGTACAAAAAAAATTGGTTAATTGATATTTAAATTTTTTTTTTATTTTATTGCATTAGCAGCGACGAAAATTTTCGTCGCTGTATTAATTAATTTTAATTAAATTTTTATTCCAGCGACGGAAATTTTCACCGTTATATCAATTTATTTTAATTTAATTTAATTAAATTTTTATTTTCACCAGCGAAATATTCCGTCGCTGCAATAAAAATTTAATTAATATTAATTAATACAGCGACGGAAATTTCCGTCGCTGAATTAATTTAATTTAATTAAATTTTTATTTCAGCGACGAAAATTTCCGCCGGTGAAATTAAAAATTAATTAAATTAAATTATCTCAGCGATGGATATTTCCGCCTCTGAATTAATTTATTTTAATTAAATTTTTATTTCACCGGCGGAATATTCCGTCGCTGAAATAAAAATTTAATTAAATTAAATTAATTCAGCGACGGAAATTTCCGTCGCTAATATCAAAAGATCACCGACGGAATTTAATTCCATCGGTAAAATCAAAAGTATACAGACGGAATTTGGTCCGTCGAACCACTGCGGCGGGATCTTAGCGGCGGACCACCGACGGAAAAATTTCATCGGTGATGACCTTTAGCGACGGAATTTTGACTTTAGCGACGGAAATTTCCGCCGCTAAAACATGTTTTTCTGGTAGTGCATCTATCAAACTTCTTATAAAACTCCTGAGCATCCTTAAAAATGGTGGGCCAATATAGTCTGGATTGAATAACTTTTCTAGCGGTCTTTTGACCACTAAAATGCCCACCACAATGGAGCTCATGACAAAACCTCAAAACACTCTCCTGCTCATGCTCAGGCACACATCGCCTCACAATATTATCGGGTCACAACATCCATAAATAAGGATCATCCCAAATGTAGTGTTTCACATCTGACTTAAACTTACGTTTTTGGTCATATGTGAAATCTGGCAGAACCATACTAGACACCAAATAATTAACAAAATCAGCATACCAAGGCTCTTGGACATGTAAAGCAAGAAGTTGTTCATCCGGAAAATTTTCATTAACCGAAATCACGCTCTCTTCAACATTAAGATACGAGTAGTCCTCAAGCCTCGATAAATGGTCCGCCACCACATTTTCGGTCCCCTTTTTATCCCGAATCTCAACATCAAATTCCTGTAACAACAACATCCACCTCAACAAACGAGGCTTATCATCCTTCTTATTAAGCAAATATCTCAATGCACTATGATCAGAATAGATAATTACCTTCGACCCAAGCAAGTAAGAACAAAATTTTTCCCAAGCAAACACAACAATCAAAAACTCTTTTTCAATGGTAGTGTAATTCAGTTGTGCATCGTTAAGTGTTCTACTTGCATAATGGATGACAGAAGGTAATTTATCTATCCGTTGTCCCAAAACATCCCCAATAGCAAAGTTCGAGGCATCACACATGATCTCAAAGGGGTGAGACCAATTGGGACTAGAAAGAATGGGAGCAAAAGTCAACTTCTCTTTAAGCAAATGGAAAGCATCAACATAATCTTGATCAAAGATGAACTCCGTATCCTTGGCAAGCAGATTACATAAAGACTTACAAATTTTTGAAAAGTCTTTTATGAATCGTCTATAAAAACCCGCATGCCCAAGGAAACTTCGCACACCCTTAACCAAACTAGGGGGGGTAATTTAGCAATCACATCAATTTTTGCTCTATCAACCTCAATCCCCTTACTCGACACAATGTGCCCCAACACAATACCATGTTGTACAAGAAAATGAAACTTTTCCCAACTCAAAGTCAACACCTTTTTAAAACAGATGCCAAATTCTTTAAACAACCCTCAAAACT
Organism: Adenophora triphylla var. japonica; assembly: GCA_022495995.1. Lineage (NCBI taxonomy): Eukaryota > Viridiplantae > Streptophyta > Magnoliopsida > Asterales > Campanulaceae > Adenophora > Adenophora triphylla. The sequence goes on along the minus strand of JAFEMH010001829.1, from coordinate 28,827 downwards.
ATCCCCAACAATAGAAAAGTCATCCATGAATACCTCAACACACCTCTCAATCATATAAGAAAAAATGGAGGTCATACATCTTTGAAATGTCGCAGGTACATTACAAAGCCTAAAAGGCATCCTCCTAAAAGCATATGTGCCAAAAGGACAAGTGAAGGTGGTTTTGGATTGGTCTTCGGGGGCTATGGCATTCTGATTGTACCCCGAAAAACAACCAAGAAAACAGTAGTAAGAATGACCCGCCAACCTATCTAACATTTGATCAATAAAAGGCAATGGGAAGTGATCCTTCTTGGTTGCATCATTTAATTTTCTCAAATCAATACATATCCTAAGACCGGTCACTTCCCTAATTGGCACATCCTCACCTTTCTCATTTTGAACAACAGTAATGCTCGATCTTTTTGGCATAACTTGTACTGGGCTTACCCATTCACTCTCAGCAACCGGGTAAATAATCCCCGCATCTAACAACTTAAGGACCTCTTTTCTCACAGCTTCCTCCATGTGAGGATTTAACCTTCTCTGTCTCTCTCCAGACGGCTTTGCACCATCCAAGAGATGAATTTTATGCATGCACATCGAGGGACTAATTCCCTTAATGTCCTTTAAGGTCCACCCTATGGCCTCTCTATACTCACACAAAACAGCTATCAACTGGGCCTCTTGTTCTGTGGTCAAATCTGATGCAATTATAACAGGTAAAGTCTCTCCCTCTCCTAAGAATGCATATTTTAAATTTGCAGGGAGTTTTCTTAGTTCAAGGACTGGGGGTGTTACAACAGAGGGCACCAACTTCTCATTGAAGTGGCCTAGGGAGTGAAATGGGCCATCACTCAGGTGAAAATCACCCTCCTTATCATCAATGGCAATTACGTGGAAACCCACATTATCCCCAGTCTTCTCACCGCCATTCATAAGCCTCTCAAATTCATTAACCTCTTGATCATGCCACTTAGACTCATCATGCACACACTCATCAATCATATCCAACTCATTTACAAGCATGCAAGACTCATCATGTTCCACAGGATTTTTCATTATATCAAACACATTTATTTCAATCCTTTCATTTGCCACAGTTATGGAAAGAGTGCCATTACCAAAATTTATCACGGTGTTGGTCGTTGCCATGAAAGGTCGCCCAAGCAATATGGGTGAGTCACGGCGACTTCCTTCACCACGAGGCATCTCCAGAACCACAAAATCGACCGAAATGATCAATGAACCAACCTGAACTAAAACATCCTCTACGATGCCCAATGGTCTTTTAATGGACCGATAGGCAAGTTGTAGGGCCATCATAGTGGGTTTTAGCTCGGGTAAACCCAACTCAAGATACATGTAAATAGGGAAACAAATTTATGCTTGCCCCGAGATGTAGCATAGCCTTCACCGTGTTAGAATCCCCCAAAGTAATGGAAATTAGAAAACTCCCGGGATCTTTCATTTTTGGTGAAAGACTATGTTTGAACACAACGCTAGCACTCTCTCCCATCAACACTCTATCATCTTTCCCGTACTTAACTTTCCTAGAATTTATTTCTTTAAAGAATTTTGCATAAGCTGGAACATTCTTTATCACATTCAAAAGAGGCAGATTTATATTTACTTTCGAAAACATGTCAATCAGCTCTTTCACTTGATGATCCAGTTTATTTCTCAAAACTCTTCCAGGAAAAGGGATGGGAGGTACATATGGCTTGGGGATGGGAGTATCAACAGTCACATCATTCCCCAATCCATTTGTACACTCATCATCAGACACAACATCCTCAACAAACATTGTTGTGATGTTTGAGATACTTAGAGAGAAGAGGACAGTGAAACTGGAAAAACTCTTATTAAACAGAAAATTCTTTGCTCAAATAGTCGAGAATTTGTTTGCTCTGCCTTTCTTGGTCAAAGATGGACGAATTTTGATAGCTGTGGATGAGAAAGGCTCTCATCTTGTTTATATTTTAAGATGTTAACCACCAACCACAATACCCTATAAGCAGTGCAGTAAGAGTTTTCTTCCTAATTTTAGATAATGATTAGGAGTCAAATTCCTTAACAATACTTCCATCCAAGTCTTCCTAATTTTAGAAATTCACCCCCTCCCCCTTTGACTTTACACAAGCCGTCTAATACAAATTAAGGGTAAACAGTTGACTGCTTGATCAAACATAGAGAAATGTTTAGGACAATGCAATTTACATACTAGGGGTCGTAGATTCATCATGTCTTTTTCAAGGAAAAAAGACAAACGCAAGGGGTAGAAGTAGAAGTAGAACTGACAAAGATACCTCAACAACAAGACTACGTACTGTGATACTGAAGAGCATAGCTAGCATGGACCAAAACAGGGGAGGGTTAGGCAATAAGTTTATAAACTTACGTGTGAATGTAGTGCTAATCATATATAATGTGCCATATAATTCAAAAGCCTATATAAATTGAGGTTTTAGCATTTTACTAATCCCATTTTTAAGACTACCATCCAACAAACAAGCTTCCATGATCACCATCCCTTTTTATTTTTATTCAACTCTTTCGTTTATGACTATTATTACTACCACCAACACCAACAATTTCACACTACCACACCAAATTCACCCCTACCAAAACAAGATAGTTGATACACATTGGATTTCCAAGTTTTGCACATTCCTCATACGATTTATCATGGGTCTACAATGAGTTGTAATTCAGGTATAAAAGGCTCACACAGGCATCTATAACCGAAAATGCAAATGGTTCGACTGAACAAATAGGAAAATTGAATATACCTTTACTGGGTTGAGCTTTAGAATGCCATGAGGATAGCGCTTTCCAAGTTCCTGTACTGCTAGCAGTATACTTTGCCTTGCTTCCACCGGGTCGCGGTCGATGGAACAGATATTCTGAGCTTGCTCAATGCAGAAATTAGAGGCAACTGAACAAGAACCTATAGAAGGTATAAGTTTATATCAAAATCTCAGCTATGTATATTCAAGAATTCATTACCACGCCAAAATATTATGGGACAAAAGGAGTATATAATATTAGCAGATGAAGTAGCATAGAAGTTAGTACTGATGAAAAGGTCTAAACTCAGATTTAGAACCAAAAACTCCAAAGACTAAACTCAGATTTAAAACAATCAAATCAAACCACCATACCTTCCACCACTACACACGAATACGCACACATCACTACACACACACACAAACTAGATCTGTAAAGGGGGAGGCTAGGCAAAGTTGATGACGGTTAGGACACAACAAATACAGTGGTAATCGAGGATTTACATACCTTGAAGTAACATTGCGGTGCGGTGGTGATGGAGTTGAGGGACGGCGATGAGGCGACGGCGGTGAGAGAGTAAAGATGAACACGGCGGAGTTAAGGAGGGAGAGAGATGAGAGATCAGAGTTAATCGACGGCGGTGAGGCGACGGCGGCAACTGTGAGGTTGTGAGGGAAGAGAGAGAGAGATGAGAGATCGTATAAGGACATAGAGATTAATTTCTAGGTCGTAAATGATTTTGGGGAGCTGAGATTTTAATTTATATTTAACCTCAGCGACGAAAATATTCCGCCGGTAAATATTAATTTCAGCGGCGGAATTAAATTCCGTCGGTAGAATTGACTATCAGTGACGGAATTATTCCGCCGGTAGATGTTAATTCATTTTAATTTAATAAATATCATTATTTTTATTTATATAAAACATGAAAATTATTTTAAATAAAATATAACAAATTACTCTCAAAAAATAAATATAAGTCAATAAATATAATTTTTGAAAAATAAATAAATCATCAATTACAATAAAATAAAAATAGAGCTAAACAAATTTAAAAAAATCAAATTAACACCGACATAATTATTATGTCGCTACTACCACCACTACTACCACTACTACCACCACGTACAACTACTACGTACTACCACCACCAACCACCACTAATATTACCATCACTACTACCACTACCACCACCACAACCACCACTACTACCACTACTATCACTACCGCTACTACCACTACTACCACCACCACTATCACTACTACCACCACTACTACCACTACTGCTACCCCTACTACCACCACTACTACCACTACTATTACTACTATCACCACTACCACCACCACTACTACTACCACTACTACCACTACCACCACTACTACCACTACCACCACACTACCACCACTACTACTATCACCATTACTACCACTACCACCACTGCTACTACCACTACTACCCCAACCCCTATAACCCCTAAATTATTTACTTATACCCCTAAACCCTAAACTCTAACCCTAAACCCTAAATCTCAAATCTCATATACTTATACCCCAACCCCTAAACCCTAAATCATATACTTATACCCCTAAACCATAAACTCTAACCCTAACCCCTAAACCTTAAACCCTAAATCCTAAATCTCAAATATCATATACTTATACCCCAACCCCTAACCCTAATAAATCATATACTCCCTCCGTCCCACGTTAGTTGAGACTTCTTTCCCTTTTGGGCCGTCCCACGTTAGTTGAGACTGCCCAAAATAGCAAAAATTTTAATATTTTATATTCACCCTACCCCACCCACTCATTCTCTCTCTTCATTTTCCACCATACAATTTATTCAACCAACCTACTATTAACTCCACTCATTCTCTCTCTTCATTTTCTACCACACATTTTCATTATCTTATTTATTTTCCTTAATTGGTGTGCCCAAAATGTTAGTCTCAACTAACGTGGGACGGAGGGAGTACTTTATACCCCTAAACCCTAAACTATAACCCTAATCCCTAAACCCTAAATCTCAAATCTCATATACTTATACCCTAGACGTGTCCAAAATCTAATCGGAACTGGCTAACCGGCGGTTTTTAACCGGTCAACTAACCGGTCAAACCCGTTAACCGGTTTAATCGTAACCGGATTAACCGAAATCGGCGGAAATCGGCGGTTAACCGGTTCGGTTAAGGTTACAGATTTTTCAAACCGGCTAACCGGCGGTTATAACCGTCGGTTATTTAACCGGTTATAAGCGTTTGAAATTCCAGTCAGTTTTTTAATGTTTCCAGTTAATTTGTTAGAATTTCAATCAGTTTTTTAACTTTCAGTTAGTTTTTCAGAATTTCAGCTAGTTTTTTGAAATTCCAGTCAATTTTTTAACGTTTCCAGTTAGTGTTTTAACGTTTTCAGTTAGTTTTTCAGAATTTCAGTTAGTTTTTTGAAATTCCAATCAACTTTTTAGCGTTTCCAGTTAGTTACTTTGTTAATTAGTTCTAAAAAAATTATAAATTAAATTAAATTATCACCGACGAAATTATTCCGTCGCCGATAAATCAAAAAAATATTAAAAATTAAATGATATAATCACCGACGGAATAATTCCGTCGCTGATTAATTAAAAAGAATTAAAAATTAAATGATATAATCACCGACGGAATTATTCCGTCGCTGTTAAATTAAAAAGAATTAAAATTTAAATGCTTACACCACTGACGGAATAACACCGACGGTATTATTTCGTCACTGGTAAATTAAAAAAAAATAAAAAATATTTAATTACCACTGACGGATTAATTCCGCCGCTGAAAAAATATATAGCGACGGAAAATTCCGTCGGTAATCTAGGCGCCAAATTAGCGGCGGTAATGAAACGAATATTCGAAGAATATTCGTTTTTAGCGATGGAACCCAGCGGCGGAATTAAATTCCGTCGATAATATCAGCGTCAAATTTATTCCGTCGCTATAGCATAATTTCCTCCGCTATATAGTGACGGAATAATTCCGCCGCTGGTAATTTCGTCGCTAAAGACACAGTTTCTAGTAGTGATGCTTTCCACTACTTATCTTAATTATTTCAAACTGCGTGTTCCTTTGGAATTCAACCCCATTCTGGAAAACGCTTGTTCAAACTTTAAAAAAAAAATCGCATGCTATTTTTCAAAACCGCATGAGGATTACTCTTGATGTTTGACTTAGTATATAGGCTGGAAACCAAGACCTTCCCCACAGGCACTTCTTGGAAGTGTGGGATAACTTTGGATTACAATGCCACGTACTAGTAATTACACTTTGGATTACAATACTCGCACTTTGTAGGAAATAATTAATATAGAAGAAACACAGTTTATAAAAAAATTATTATTAATTACCAACCTTGATGTTGAAATAAATAGATGGATGCCTTCATTGATCTCGGGCCTATCGATGCCTCTGTTCTGACCCAGCATGGGAACCATAGAGCTCGATTTATTTGGGCCGAGCAGGAGGTTTCTAGTCCCATGTCTTTTCATCGTGGTGCCTCCTTGCCGGCCGCATTAGCTCCTACGATATTTTCCAGACTGGCGGAGTGCGGGTTTAGTGGAGTTCACTACATAGGGAGAGTTCAGTACGATTATGGGTTGCTGGAGGCTTTGATCGAGAGATGGCATCCGGAGACCCATACATTCCACCTCCCGGTTGGTGAGATGACGATCACCCTAGAGGATATAAACATGATTTTCGGGTTGCCGATTGATGGGGATGATGTTACTGATGCTGGGTTCCCAGCACATTTAGACTGGCGGGCTGTCTGTCTGTCATTAGTTTATAGGGGCTGTCCCTGATCCCGGAGATATAGATGGGAGTAGTCTGAAGCTTAGGTGGATTACGACCCATTTCCCACACTTCCATGACCTCGCCGATGATACTACTCTAGAGATTGTGGATAGGTACGTACGGGCATATATCATGCTCGCCTTGGGTTCTATGGCCATGCCTGATCGTACGAACAATAAGGTTAAGTTGTGTTATCTATCTCTGCTTGCAAATGTTTCCAGAGTCAGCTAGTACAGTTGGGGGAGTGCGTCACTGGCTTTCCTATATCGAGAGCTGTGCAGTGCGACTAACCCTCTGAAGAGACAGTGCGGAGGATTTCTGAACGTTCTACAGGTATGTTTATCTCATTTTAATGTTCATTATGTTGTTGTTTTTAAGTTTGATTTCAAATTAGCGGCATTATTTATAGTATTTGATATATATTTAATTGATATAGATTTGAGCTTGGGAGCGGTTGAGATGTGTGCAACCGCATATCCGTAGTCGATTCAGAGATCCGGACTACGTGCTCATGCCCCTTGGATACAGGTATACATATATCATACGTTATTTTCTCGTCGTTATTGTTTTTTTTTTTTTTAAATTCTTATAATTATTCTGTTTATGAAATTTCAGGTGGACCCAGGCATCACTGAATCTGACGGAGGTTACTGCACATAACCTGCGAGGCTATCGAGATCAGCTGGCTACTCTAACCGATGATCAGGTTGTGTGGCAGCCTTATGCAGGGAGATACGCTCCGCCCTACTGCACTTAGGGTGAGGACGTATGGTTGGCAAAGGTCCCTCTCGTATGCTTTGAGAGGATCGAGTGGCATCTGTCGGATCGAGTTATGAGGCAGTTTGGCCTGCTGCAGGGGGTCCCAGATCCGTGCAACACTAGCCCGAACTTGTACAGTTGTGATCAGCGGGGAAACAATATCGTTATTTGGAGCGTCCGCCATCAACAACATATTGCACTCTGGGATCAGCGGCGGCAATATCTGGTTTCCGGAGTCTACGGCATTCGAGATATGTGTAAGTACGCCAATCCAATTCGCGACCCTTTTTAAGGTGCATTTTAATATGATAAAATTGCACTAGGGGCATTTTGGTAAATTCTTGGTCCATTCCGAGACTTCCAGAAACTTTTTATAAGTTTTTGAGAAGAAAGTGCGTTCAAGTCATTTTTATGTACAGAAGGACCTACAGGGAATTAATTGCTTTGGACCATTAAGGAATTATCTCAGAATGTTCCAGAAGCAGCAATTTGGCGCCAGAAACAGTTATGGTCACATTGTGTCACGCGACAACATATGTTGTCACGTGACAACTTGTGTCGTCATGCGACAACTTTAACCACGAAAATTGGTTACAGGACGTCGTGCGACACAATGTTCCTATCATCTGCAGCTATAAATAAAGCCCTCTGCCTCTCATTTTTGGATCCCTTTTAAACCTCCCAAAGTCACTCTCCCAAAATTCATTCAGAAATGTACCTCTCTCCTCCTTCCCTCCAAACATTCACCAATTCCCTTCCAATTCAACCCTTCTCACTCAATTCCTTCATCTCTCATATACATCCTACCCAATTACCTTCATACTTCATAAACACCTTGAAAATCTCAATCCAGCACTCCATCCGTGTCTAAACCTCAACTCCAGTAGCTGAATTGAAGACTCCTGCACCTAACTTGGTGTGGAAGTTGAGGACTACAAGGGTAACGATTCCCTCCATCTCTCTCTCTCTCTCATTTACTTGCTTCATTGCAATTCCTTTCCCTCCACTTGGTAATCAGGCCCCATCCGCCTCATATTATCAAGTGGCAACTGCCATCTCTCTGTTTAAATTGTTTTTTCTTGATCCAATTGCATGTTCATGATGTGATTTACTTGTAATTGCAATTTGGTTTCAAGGGAGTGTGGATCTCCCATATCCACACTCCTTTGGTTGATCTGTCTTTGATTCGTGTTATTCTGAATTGCCTTGGTATAATTGCTTGATCTGGTTTGGCATCTGTTGAATCTATCTCTCAGTTTTAAGGTTCCTGCAGATGGTAAACATGTGTCACGCAACACACTTGGACATGAGGAGTCCTGTGTCACGCGACACATCGTGCCCATCTGTAGGGACCATCCTTCAGTTGTAAGTTATTCCATCTAGTTTGACTATCATTCCAAACAGAGTGTGGATCTTCAATATCCATACTCATTTGAAGTGATTGGATAGATCTGTGTCCTTTCTGTGCTTAATTTGTAAAACCTCTGCAAAGTGTATTGTAGTGTCACGCGATACAACTGACCCATCAGGTCCTGTGTCACGCGACACAACAGGCCCTCTGCAGCAGGTTCAATTTCAGTTGTAACCTGTTCTTTCTCTTTGTAATATGGGATGTGGCCTCCCATGGATCAATGGCTCACAAGTTGTAATTCCCCTGTTGAGCAATAAAATAAAGCATTAAAATGCATTTTATACATATTTTTGTCTCACACATTTTCACACACGTTTGAATGAATTTGAATTTTGAACATAGAAAGACTCGTCTACGGACGAGGCGTGTTGGGTGAACTCTCGGTTCTTTTCAACACGTAACCTGACCCCCGAACCCATTTTCTCATTTTAAAAGGTTTTCAATGTTTCCTTAAAAACGGCGTGGCGACTCCCTATTTTTTCGGCGAGCGTTCATTCAGTGGCGACTCCGCTGGGGACTTGAAACTTGTTTTTCAAAAAAGTGGGTCAAACTTTTGTGCTTGTTCAACATTCACTTCATTCATTTGTGTGTGCATTGTTGGTGACATTATATGTGTATAAATGCATTTAGTGCTTTGCTTTGTTCCCTCCCCTCCCTTGCTTCCTGTTGATGTTGTCCTGTGCTGAGGCTTGGTGTTGATCTCTTGCTTGTGCTTCGAGGCTGGGGCTGGTTATGCTCCTTTTGTTAAGGGTTCTGGCAATGTGACTCCTTTTGTCACGCGACAGAGAGTGCCTTGGTTATCCTGTGTCCCGCGACAGAAGGTGGTCACTCTGCAGGATTTGATTTCCTTGATACAGGTTGTGGTTGTGGGCAATCCCCATGATCAATATTATTGATCCTTGATTATTGTACTCTGTGGGAGTGTGTGTGAGTTGTTTTTCTTTTCTTTCCCCTTTTCAAATAAAAAATAAAAAAAAATCATTTTTCGCAAATAAAGGAAGATAGTCATCCGCACACTACTTCACGTAGATCTAGAACCCTCGGGTGCGATTGATGGCATCGCGGACGGTGATAATATTTGCCTACGCTTGAGCGCCTAATGTCAAACCTATCCCCCTAGCTGTAAGTACCCCAATCTGGATGACCCTCTCCCGAGTACACAGGAAACACCGCAGACTCACTAACGCAGTCTCGAAGACCTCTGGCACTCAAAACCCTCAAAAAACCCTCAGCCAAACCAAGGGAGGAACTTTTCTGGGATAAAAAGGGACAAAAGGACCTCTTGGGAATTTTCAGGAAATCAGAAAAGCATTTAAGGTCCGTACGGACCTTTTTGTTTCAATGATTACTAAATCCCCTTAAAGTCCACAATATTCCCTCAAATCCCGGAGAACATCATTACCCCCCTGCATGGTTGGTCCGTACGGACCTCTTTGCATGCTGAGATGGTCCGTACGGACCTTATTGCATAGGGGACATCATCATGGCTGAATCTTCTTCATCATCACATATTCCCTCAAATCGAGGAAAACCAAAATATTGGATTACCTAGGAGGTCCGTACGGACCTCTTTGCAATTTTCTGGCACTATAAATAGAGGGCTCCCCCTCCCTAATTTTGACACAATTCCCTCTTCTCTCCTCACCCCCCAGCCTTCAGGCTCCCCTCTAAGACCCTTCGGGGCACTCCCGGCCCCTTTCGGATCCTTCCGAGGCCTTTCGAGCCCCCTAGAGGTGCTCCGAAGCCTCCCCGAGCGCTTCCGAGATGCTCCCGCGCTGCCTCGAGGCACTCTCGAGGTACTCTGAGGCCCCTCGTGGTACTGCGAGGCCTTGCCTGGTCTTTCCCGAGGCGTCCCGGCTCTTTCCGAGTCAAACCGGCAATCCAAAACCACGCCGAACCTCTGCCCGAATCCAACCAACGATTCCAACGCACGCCGAAACTCTGCCCGAATCCAACTAACGATTCCAATGCACGCCGAACCTCTGCCCGAGTGAACCCTGCGATCCCAACGCACGCCGAAACTCTGTCCGCAGACAACCGGCCCCTTTTCCGAAGCAATCTTGGTCCGTACCGGAACACTATTCCGTCCTCAAACACTATTCCTCTGCGGAAGACAGACACCAACCAACATTGGTAAGGCTTCCTTCCTATACTATTTCAATACATTTCAATAAAGCAGTGTACAATGTAGACATCCGACACAGCATGCATTTTTAAAAGCACATACACACACACACACAACGGTTAAAGAATATTAGGGGTATCCGAAAGACTCGTTTTTACGAGGCGACTCGGGTGAGCTCTAAGATTCTAATATTCTCTTCCCGAGGAGTCATCTGACCTCCGAACTCAAAATCTCATCACACAACACAAAAAAAAGTTTATTTTTAAACTGATGCCCTTTTTCAATGTTTTGGGCTTAATAAAAACGGCGTGGCGACTCTACAAAGCAAAAACATGGCGAGACACCTCCAACACACGAAAAACAGCGCCGCAAGGCCCTGCGAAATGCCAGATGCCGGGGCGCGATCGCGCTGCCTCTCGGATCCGGGCTATTTCAGTTGGCGACTCCGCTGGGGATATTTTGTTTTAAAAACTTTTAAACAAAACAAAAGATTTTTAAAACGATGATGAGGGTCAAACTTTCATTTTACCCCTTTTCTTTAACTGTTGTGTGTGTATGCATGTGCTTTACGTTTTTATTTTACAAAAAAAATAAAAAATACAAAAAAATGCATCAATATACATCTGTGCATACATTTAAAATTCTGCAAAAAAACTTCTATTTTACTCAGAAAAAGAATTTTAGAGACCACACACTACGCGCACTGCTGCCTCGGTACACCGCACGCTACTCACACTGCTGCCTCGGTTACACCGCACGCTACGCGCACTGCTGCCTCGGATACACTGCACACTACAACCCTTAACCCGGAGTGGTCTCAGTTGCAGTTCGTTTGGCCTTCCTACGCCTCTCGGACGCGCACGGGATCATTCCAAACATCCCATCCTAGCCAAGCGTCAACCCTGCACGTTTGAGTCTTGAGTCACACTCTGTCCAGACTCGGTTGGTTTTTACCCACCGTGTCATACGGCTGGATACATATACCATGCCGGCCATTTTCTGAGTCGAAGCTCGTAACTCAAGATCCCTTGCGCAAGCAAAGCGATGAAAGGTCATGCTAAATTCTTGACCTGATCTTGATTTTCGAAGCTACACCCAGACGATGTTCCGTCCCGGATATACATCCATGCTCACATGACACCATGTCATCAAGCCTTTGATACGTCAGCCATGACAATACGACCCAGCCAACGCCTAACGCAAGCAAGGTAAAGAGAGGTCATGCCGAACTCTTGACCTGATCTTGACTCAGTGGCCGGCTCGGTTCACTATTCACATGGCTAACGCATTAAAACGAACATGACAGGCTCGGTCCTTAGGTTCGGTTTTTTCTTTTAGGCCGGTGGAAACCTTTTGCCCTATAGGACCCTCGCCCGGGGCTGTCCACCCGGGGATGTCGAAATACAGGTGCAAAACGAGGGGCTTATAGCCGCACAGATGGTCTCCACTGACCCAGGATCTAGCATAGTTGCGAAAAAGAAGAGAAATCTTTTCCAACCTACCTAGGACTCTGAGAAAACACGTTTTAAGTAAATTAAAACAACAAAAAATAATAATAAATATAAAAGAAGCGGAAACCGCATGCCACATGAGCTTTTCCCCTTTTATCCCGAGAGGCCTTCCCGTGTCTAAACCTTGCCCGTCACCCCCTCTAGCGAACCGAGAGTGGTTGAGAATACCCGGGAGCCGCCTTTTCAGTATCGAGGTCACAAGGTCCGACAGCCCTTCCAGTTCAACGGTCTGCACCGTCCGCTACTCCCCCATGACAGGATCAACAGATAACAGTGAGGGAAACGGAACCCCGCCACTAAGGAACCTCCAGACAATGGAGGAGGTGCTGCGAGCCTTCAAAACCATCAAGAAGCGCCAAGAAGAGCAGCAAGCCTAGATCGTAGACACCCTGCGTCTTCGAAGAACCGTTGTAGTTCCCCAACCTGATGGAACCTTCGTTCTCATAGAAGACGAAGAAATACCGGCTCCCCCGGTTTCTCAAAGCTACCAGCAGGTCCCGCCTCCGCCAAGCTACGAGATCCCAGCAACGCAAAGCAGCTCTCGCTCAAAGCTCCCCTCAGGCGTCAGTCAAGCAGCCCCGACATGCCTGCCTCAGCACAGTCGGTTTCCGGATCTCGCACATCAAGCTCGCACCAACAAAGACACATACGTGCTCGCTCCGCCGATCCCAATGCATCTCGGTATCTCCCAGGATTCAATCCTCTGCCTCTATACGAGCCTCGCAGCCACAATCAGAAGTCCCCATGCTTACCTGGGACAGGCATCCCGAGCGGATATCCCGACATCTCAAGCTTGCCACCTGCTAGTCTGCCACTTGGGGCTAACAAATCATTTCCCCAATTCCAAAACACAACCCTTAGAGGACCTCGCAATCACACCCTCAACTTCAACACTCCAGGGTGTGGGTTGGTATATACTCAACTACCTCCCCAAGACTCCCGAATGGCGATCCCATCAGCCAATCCACCTCCATCTTCAGTTTCCGTCCCCGAAAACGGTAACCCACCTCAACCTGCCGATCCCCACATGGCTTGGCTAATCGAGCAAATGAAGGACATGCAAGGCAAGCTAGCCAGTTCTCGAAAGGACTCCCTCCTGCCCACTGATCCAAGCAAAGTAGTCCCGCTCCCTCCAAAATTCAGGATGCCGGAAATGGAAAAGTTTGACGGGACAGAATGCCCAAAAACCCACATCGACACCTATGTCCTGGGTATGAGAGCCAAAGGGGCAACCCCTCAACAGATGGTTGTGATGATGTGTCGCCATTTCGCGGGAAAAAATTCGATTTTTCGCGTTTCTTTGAAAAAAACCAAATAAAACCCGGGAAAAAGAACGGAGTCGCCACGCCATTTTTGTTTTAAGGGCCAAAACTTTGAAAAATGCCCGAGATCAGAAATTTGGGTTCGGAGGTCATGTTACACGCCGGGAAGGACGTTAGTGTGCACCCGGAATGCCTCGTAAAACGAGTCTTCCAAGCTGAAAATCATTTGTGTGTGGGTGTGTGTGTGTTTTGACCAAAATAATTTGAAACTCAGAAAAGTAAAAATTGGGATATCCTTTTAAGACTTTAAACTGATCCCATGATTTTTTGGAAGATTTTTGGATTGAGATTTGGTACTCAAAAGACCTTTTGAAGTTGAGAGCCATTTCTGCCAGAGTGAAAAAGGCAGTGGACCTTTAATTTTGAAATGGATTCAAGGGTCTCAAAACTTCATAATCTGGATAAACTCAGAGAATGAAAGTTGTTCCAGAATCCTTAAATAAGATTTGTGCGAAGGAATTTTCCATTTTGGAGAAGATTTAAGGGGTCAAAACCTTCTGGAAACCTCAGATATGAGATCTGGATTCCCAGAAGCTGATGAACTAGCCTCTGAAAGAAAATTTGAAAAGAGGAGTTTTACTCACCCAAAAAATAAATTAAAAATATGTATGGAAATATCTGGATGTTGGCTACAAAAAGTGTTTTGTAGTCAATACCAAATTCCACATTTATCTGTGTCCAAAAAATTAGACCATGGACTGAGGTCTGAGGAAATTGCTACTGGACAGCAACTTCTCAAGAAAGAAAATATGATTTTAAGGGGGGTTTTGCATCCATGCTTGTCCCCATTTCCCTAGGTTTTGGTTAGTGATCACTTGACATTTTAGTGGTGAATCAACTATACCAAACCATCCTTGGGGTACATTAGGACTAAGCACTTCATTTGCTTGGGAAGGGGAATTTTATCCTTTGAAAATGAGATTTGATGCTTGAAAATGGTTTTTAGGGTTTTGAAAATGCATTTGCAAGAAAACAAGAACACATTAAAGAGAATGTTGATCCTTGTAGAAGATCATCCATGGAGATGGACTTCCATGGTGATCTTCTTGGATCTTAAGACAAGAAGAAGAATGAACTACATTTTGTAGTTTGAAGATGCATGCATGGATGAGAGATTTAGGGTAAGAAGAGGGAGGTTATACCTATCTTCTTTGTATTTTGAGGCTTTGGATTGAATATATGAGTGTTTGAGGCTTGAATGTGTTTAGGGTTTGAATTTGAGAGTGAGTGTGAGTTGGGAAAGATTCAAGAGAAAATGGTGACAATTCAAGTGAATTCTCACTGTTTTCTCTCTATATTTCGCCAGAGGTTCAGTGCAAATTGTGTTGTGGCTCCTTATTTTTGTGACTGGAGGGCTCAATTTATAGCCCTCTAGAAATGACATACTTATCCGCGCGGATAGGACCCTTCAGCGTGCACTGTTCATTAAATGCAGCTCCAGCTTTGGACAAGAGGAATATTTCTTTTGAAATTTCAAATTAACAGCCAGTTTATTGTTCCCAACCATTTCTATTTGTGGTTTTATTCCTTTTGTTTTACTTTTTGAGATTCTTTTTGAGGTTTAACCTTAAATAACAATGCCCATTTTACCCTCACTTTGTTAGAAAAGTTAGGATTGTTAGGAATTGTTAGAAATGTTATAACTTTCGTTAATTTTCTAACGAAAATTCTAACAAGCTCAAATTGGAGCACTTACAGTAGCCCCTCGGCGATGGCGCTTTCGAAGGAAGCGGGGTCGTTGATAAGAGTAAGGCTCCATATTTGGCGGGATGATTGAGTGATCGGGTGGCTGAACCTAGCGATAGGCTACCTACGTATCCCGAATGGGAATCAAGCCGGCCGTAGTTCGGGTCTTTGACCCTGGAGATGATGGCGTTTTACGTGCCTCGAACACGATGAGCGAGTTCTCAGTCGGTTCTTTGGAAAGAAACTCTGCTGGGGATAAGAGATGACCATTTTCGGTCTGATGGCTATCCGCTCTACTGGGGATAGGAATGACCATTTTCGGTCTGATGGCTATCCGCTCTGCTGGGGATTTTTGTGATTTATCGTTTTCCTAGTGATAGCGTCTTAGGTGCCTCGAACCTTGAAGATGGCGTTTTAGGTGCCTCGAACCTTGATGATGGTGTTTTAGGTGCCTCGGACCTTAGTGATGGCGTTTTAGGTGCCTCGGACCTTGGAGATGAAATGGCCTTTCGGTGGACTTCGTCTGCTGCCGAAGGAGAGGGTGACCGTTTTGGTCGAGGGGCTGGACCTAATGATAGGCTACCTACGTATCCCTAGTGGGAATCAAGCACTTTCGTAGTTCGAGTTCTTCTCGAGATTCCGTTGGCTTTTGGGATTCCGTTAACTTTGCTGGGGATTTCGTTAGCCTTTGCTGGGAAAAATCAGACGTGTTCGTCGGGGAAATCGGTCTTACGTTTGACTGCCGTGGGATGATTTTTGATGAAAGATACGGGATCCGTTATCTTTCTCGGGGCACTCGGTCTTACGTTTGACTGCCGTTTGATGATTTTGATGAAAGATACGAGATTTCGTTATCTTTCTCGGGGCACTCGGTCTTAGGTTTTTACTGCCGGGAAGGATTTTGATGAAAGATACGGGATCTCGTTATCTTTCTCAGGGAGATCGGTCTTACGTTTGACTGCCAGGGATGATTTTGATGAAAGATACGGGATCCGTTATCTTTCTCGGGGCACTCGGTCTTACGTTTGACTGCCGGGAAGGATTTTGATGAAAGATACGAGATTTCGTTATCTTTCTCGGGGAGATCGGTCTTACGTTTGACTGCCGGGGATGATTTTGATGAAAGATACGGGATCCGTTATCTTTCTCTGGGCACTCGGTCTTACGTTTGACTGCCGGGAAGGATTTTGATGAAAGATACGGGATCCGTTATCTTTCTCGGGGCACTCGGTCTTACGTTTTACTGCCGGGGGTAATTTTGATGAAAGATACGGGATTCCGTTATCTTTCTCGGGGAGATCGGACTTACGTTTGACTGCCGGGAAGGATTTTGATGAAAGATACGGGATCTCGTTATCTTTCTCGGGGAAATCGGTCTTACGTTTGACTGCCGGGGGTAATTTTGATGAAAGATACGGGATTCCGTTATCTTTCTCGGGGAGATCGGACTTACGTTTGACTGTCGGGGAAGATTTTGATGAAAGATACGGGATCCGTTATCTTTCTCGGGGCACTCGGTCTTACGTTTTACTGCCGGGGGTAATTTTGATGAAAGATACGGGATTCCGTTATCTTTCTCGGAGAGATCGGACTTACGTTTCACTGTCGTTTGATGATTTTGATGAAAGATACGAGATTTCGTTATCTTTCTCGGGGCACTCGGTCTTACGTTTTACTGCCGGGAAGGATTTTGATGAAAGATACGGGATCTCGTTATCTTTCTCGGGGAGATCGGTCTTACGTTTGACTGCCGGGGATGATTTTGATGAAAGATACGGGATCCGTTATCTTTCTCGGGGCACTCGGTCTTACGTTTGACTGCCGGGAAGGATTTTGATGAAAGATACGAGATTTCGTTATCTTTCTCGGGGAGATCGGTCTTACGTTTGACTGCCGGGGATGATTTTGATGAAAGATACGGGATCCGTTATCTTTCTCGGGGCACTCGGTCTTACGTTTGACTGCCGGGGAATGATTTTCTTGACAAGGGGCTGACTTTGGTTAACTTTGGTTAACTCTGTCAAGTTGGGGACTAAACTGCAGAGTCCCAGATTTTTAAAGGGCAAAAGGGTCATTTTGACCCTGACAATCCTATCCGCGCGGATAGGAGCGTATTCCAGAGGGTTTTAATGAGGGGCCGCCCTTCTTCTTCCCCACCTGTTTTTACGTAAAATTACGAGAGAGAGAGAGAGAGAGAAAATCTGCAAATCCGCCATTGTTGGGCAAAAAAGCTTCGAAATCTTCCGATTTTCTTCGATTTTCGAGCAATGGAACACTGGGAAGGTGCTTTTCAAGGCCAAGGACGTGGCCCGGTGGCGGAGAGACGATTGGAGCTCGTCCGAATGAGGAGGCATTATACTCTTTCGCAATCGATTGCGGAGGAGCCCTACCCCGATGCTTGGCAACATTGGGCTTCTGATCCGAGTCTCCGAACGGTATACTTCGAATCTGTTCATTCCCTTTGTTGATTTTTTGCTTGAGATTTGAATTTTTTTTTTTTTTTTGAAAATTAGAACGATTGATGTTCTTGGCTTTGAATCTTGATTTTGATGCTTTGCATGTTATGAGTATATGAGTAACCCAAAATGTGCATTTTGCTTGGAAAAAGAATTGGCATTTTTGCCATTTTTTTTTTGTATCCAAAAATTATGGATGGAAATTGTGATTTTTTTTTTTTGAAATTTGAATATTGATTTTTGATGACATGCATGTTGCAATGAATTTGTTGATGTTCCAAAATGTGCATTTTGCTTGAGAAAAGAATTGGCATTTTGCCAACATGGGATGATGATATGAATGTATGATTTTTGATTTGATTTTTTTTTGAAAAGTGGGACGGATTTTTCCTCCCGTTGATTGAATGCATGTTATGTATGCATGTTATTTTATGAAAATAGGACGGAGTTTTTACTTTCGTAAGATGTAGGATTTTTTTTTTTTTTTGAGATGATGAATGATATGCGTGCATGCATAGGAACTTTTTTTTTTTTTGAAAATGGGACGGAGTTTTTACTTCCGTAGGAATGCATTTTTTTTTGATGAATGCATTGGGATTTGCTGAAAGCTGTTCTCTTTTTTTTTGTGCGAGAAAAATGGGGTTATGCTCATTGTATGCTGTTATGCTGTCGAATTTTCTTTGAAATTTCATGATGCATATGTATGCTTTGTTTTTTTTTTTTTTGTGCAAATGCAAATGTAAATTTTTTTTTGACATTTTCTCTTTTTTTTTATCGCAGGGTGGAAACAACTACGTTACGGAGCAACTGAACAAGATGAAGACTCGAGGATCGGTGGAGTCTGTAGTTGACTTGTGGGACCGGCTTCCGAATGCGGGCCGAGGAGCTTTGCCGAGTCCGAGACAGATCGTTGTTGAGACCGGGCTTTGGGAGTTTGTTGAGTGCTTGAGGGGACTGGTCAAGTTCCCTAAGAGCAAGGGCTTGATGTTTGCTTTGGCGCAGCATTGGTGGGACGCGACCCACACCTTTCACTTCTTCTGGGGCGAGGCTACGGTTACGCCCTCCGATTACGCTGCGATCACGGGCCTGTCCTTCAATGGACGCATCATTGAGTGGCGGGATGGCTACAGCGATGCGGATCTACTGTGCTCTTCGGGATTTTCCCTATTCCCAAAAAGGGGATGGGGATGGAGTATGCCGTGGTCTACGGTAAGATTGTGGAGACCATCGTGAGTTACGAGGCCGGGAGGAGAGGATAGGCGCCGAGCAGATCGTGGCCTTCTTGTGGTTTGCTTTTTCGAGCACGCTCTTTGGACATGCCGAGGGGACGGCGCCTTTGCCTTGCCGAGGTCCTTGGAGGACATGGAGGTGGCCGGAGATGTCTCGTGGGGAGAGGCCGGGCCGGGCGTGAGCTTTACTTTGCTCTCGATAGGTACAGCCGGAAGGTCGTGAGCTCCTTGTATCGCTTTGAGTTTGCCCCCGGAGGTATAAGCTCTCTTTTTGCTTTCCCTTTTTTTTTTTGAGCACACACTTTTCTTTTCAGACCGGATTGATTGGATTTTTACCTTTCGCAGGTATGGGCGTTGGAGTTTTTCCACGTCACGATGTGGCGGCAAAATGGGCGGAGTACGTCGGGGCGTATCCGGCCATGCACTCCTGGTCCAAGCATGCCCGGGAGAAGATAAGCTCCAGGGGGCGTACGACTCTCAGGTACGCAGATTGCCTTCCTTTGACGGAGGCTGAGACGGATGAGGGGATGATATTCTTCCCTTGGGATCGCTTCGAGGTGGCGCACTCGAAGGGCGCCGAGATTTGGACCGTGCAGAGGAGGATTCGAGAGGTCCGACTGCGATGCATATTATCTCGGGAGAGAGGGTGACGCGCCGCATGGCGTGAACTCTCCTTTGAGGACACCGGTGGAGCCTCCCGCCGATATGATGCACTCCGAGTGATCGGTCCGTGACCTGGGATGATTACCGAGCCGGCCAAAGCACTTCTCGGATTTCGTGGCGATCGAGCCATATGCGACATTCGTCTTGAGGAGGCCGAGGATGCCTCGTGTTACGGATAGAGAGGGGCTTGGGATCCCGCGGTACACCCTCGGGACGGATTTTTCATATATCCAGGATGGGGTCCGATTGAGGGTGCAGATCCCTCAGCCTGAGCGGCTTCCACGAGCTTTCCGGCCTCGTCCGGGTATGAAGGTATGGCTTCTCTTTCTTTTTTTTTTGTCTTTTCTTTTCTTCCCTGTCATCATTTTTTTTGTTTCTGACGCTTTTGCTTTTGTGCAGTTTTCGGAGGTGGTCGTCGAGAAGCTGACGAAGCAAGTGATCGGAGCCAAGAGATTCATCAGGAGGATGGTCGCTTGCGGGGCTCCTTAGGCTAGAGCGAGGCGACCACGGCCGGCGCCTGTCAGACGGGAGGCTTCCCCTATTCGCTCAGAGACTTCCTCAGAGACTCCTCTGTCTCCTCTCCTTGATCCCCGCGCGGTGCTGCCTTCGGATCACGTCATTCTCGGGGATCCACACGGGCAGGGACATGTCTGGCAGCATGGTGGGTCGTCTTCGTACGTCCAGGAGTCCGACGCCTTCACCTTTGGATACGATTTTTTCGCAGATCTCGGCTTGCCCTATCAGAGCGTGCCGGTTGGTCCTGACGAGCCTCTTTCTGGAGACGAGGACGATTCTGAGCCCGAGATTTTCAGGGCTCCTGAGGAGGCGGGCCCGAGTCGCAAGAGGGACCGGGGGCAGACATCGGGCGCCAGAGACTCCGATTGATTTTTTTTTTTTTTGAGATTTGAGATTGAGATTTGTACAGCTTATGCACACATGTTTTTTTTTGCTCTTTTATCTTTCTCTTTTTTTTTTTTTGGATGTAATAATTTAGGATTATTGATGTTTGTTTTTTTTTTTTTTTATGCACACTCTCTTTTTTTGGAATATAATAATTTAGGATTTTATTGATGTTTGTTTGTTTTTTTTTTTTATGCACACTCTTTTTTTTGGAATGTAATAATTTAGGATTTTATTTTATGAATGCAATGCAGTATGAATGCAGTGTCGCATGAGCCTTGTTTTTTTTTTTTTGGCAAGGGTGTTAGTGTTTGGTATATGGACCGGTTTGGGGAGGTTTTTTGCAATGTGTTCCTAGCAACCGGGACGGAATATTCCTCTTTTGGTGTAGCGGCTTGGATGTGCTATTTTTCTCGATGGAAAACAAACATATCCGCGCGGATGGGGACCGCATCTCGACATTGTCCTTTAATTTTGCTTCGCATCTCGGTCTCACTTTTATTTCAAATTCAAATATCCTCTTCAACCTCCAAATTCAAACAGCCATTTTCGGGGAGAAAGAGAGAAAAACCATGGAAAACTTTAGAAAAGCTCCATCAAAATTGTCCCAAGAATCCCAAATGTCATTCTTCAACAAGTTCAAGGATTGGTCCCGGGAGATTATGCATGAGAGGAGGTCCTTCTTTGTAGAAAGGTACAAGGTGAAGTGCTTATGGTCTCTCAAGGAATTGATTCCGGATTATGAGCTTTTGAGGGCTTCTTCCTCATTTTGGGACACTAGAAGGCATGTCTTTTGCCTTTCCTTCAACGAGATGGTTCCGACTGTCGAAGAATTTCGGGCCTTGCTTGGAGGTCCGGAGGTGGAAGAGATAGCGGTTCCTTTGCCCGGAGGGGCTTCTTTTGTTGACAGATTGTGCGTCCTCCTTCATCTCTCCCCGGAGGAAGCGCAAGGTATGATCCGCGGTCCCGATCATTTTGATATTTCCGGCCTTCCCGACAGATTTAGGGGCCTAGGCTTGGATGATGCCTATTGGGATGCTTTTGCACTTTGCATGTTTGGCACCCTGTTCATGGTCTATTCCTTTGTGATTTGTCATCGATCTCTGCTAGATGTTGTTGTTCACTGTCGCCTGGGCAGAGATGTCGTTCCTTTGATTCTGGGGGAGACTTTTCATGCTCTTGGTAGTCAAGCTACGGGAAGACGGTATATGCACGGGGCAGCCTGCCTCTTGACCCCGTGGGCCGATGGAGCGTTTGGGGGTTCTTTCGGGAAACTCCCGACATGATCAAGCCTCGGACATTTGCCAGAGGGGGTTGCCGTGGATTTCGATGATCGTGGCTCATGGGAGCGTTGGATGGCCGGTCTCCGCATTTAAGATATCAGAGATGGTCGTGCCTTGTTGGCGGGTGGAGACTCGCAGAGTGCTTCAGACGGGTCTCATGTGGTCATGCTTCCGGGCTTTCTCGGGCCCACTTCTATATTCCGGCTTTAGTTCTCGAGACGCTTTGGCCTCGGAGCAGTTCCTTTGGGGACTTTGATGATATAGCCACCGTGGTGGTGGCTCCTGCTTCTATGGATGATCCCTCGGTGTTTCCATTTCTTTCCCGAGCATGGAGGTATGATGCCTTTCCTCCTGGGTTATTCTCAGCGTCCGAGACCGGTGTTCCCGACCACTTGGTACTGGATTGGTATGAGAGGCATCTCGGGAGAGACTCAGTGGCTATTTTGAGACGGCGTGAGGCCATTGTGGGTGCGGAGGACCCGACTGCTTCGAGAGGAGGAGGGCCGAGGCGAGGGCCAACCCTCATGACAGAGCGGAGACGCCGTGACCGACTATGAGGCTTACGTCAAGAGACAGGAGAGGAGGGCTCCTATGCTACCGCCTAGGCTACAGGAGATGAGAGATGACGCTAGGGCTACTAAGGCCCCGAGAGAGGTTGGTTTGATAGATCCCTGCTCCTATACCGCAGCTTGGTAGGAGGAAGACCGACATTTTTCCGGTTCAGAAGAAGAAGACTCGAAGGGGGAAGAAGAGGGGAGAGGCCAATACGAGTGGCTTGGAGCGACTCTGAGTTTTCCGATTATCCCTTTCTTGCCATGGCAGACACATTAGTTTGATTACGTATCTTAGTTTTCTTTTAGCAGGTTGCCAGTTGTAGGAATGAATCGGGCTTAGACTCATCAAAAAATTTTTAACTTGTAATGAATATTTGAATTGCTTCAGAGTTTTTCGAGACGCTTTCATGGTCTGATCAATTGTATTGATGTCAGAGTATGACTTTTATTTGTGTTTTAGACCGAACCGTTTCCGCCGCCTACGTTCCTCATTTTGAGGAGCTCAGTCTTCGTAGTTCAACCCGATTTTTTTTGTTTTTTTTTTTTGTTTTTTTTTTTTTTTTTTGTTTTTTTTTTGTTTTTTTTTGTTTTTTTTTTTTGTTTTTTTTTTTGTTTTTTTTTTTTTTTTTTTTGGTGCAACCCTCGTTTTTTACCTAGGCCGCCCTTTTCGGGTTTTCAACCTAGTTGGGCATTACTCTTTTAGCACTCTTTTTTTTTTGACTTTTTTTTTTTTTTTGTTTTACGCGTAGTATCTCGCGCTAGCCTTGTCACCATTCACCGGGTGTACAAAGGGATTCCCGTCGAGGTCCGCAAGTTGCATGGCTCCTCCGTGAGAAGATCTTCCGGACGACATATGGCCCGACCCATACAGCTCCCATTTGCCGAGGGGGTTGATACGGACCGGGGCTTTTCTTTCAAAACGAGATCACCTTCTCGGATCTCCCGATGCTTTACTTTCTTGTCGAAGGCTCACGGCCATTCTTCCTTGGTAGGCTCGGATGTGTTCCATGGCCTTCAATCGGCGTTCATCTAGTAGGGCCAATTCATCATGGCGACTTTGGAGCCATTCGACCTCGTTGATCCGGCTTTCCAAACAGTGATACCTGAGCGAGGGTATTTCTCTAGCTCGATTGGGAGTACGGCTTCCATTCCGTATGTGAGGGCAAACGGTGTTTCCCGCCTGCCGTTCGACCGATGTTCCGTAGCCCCGCAGTGCCAGTGTAACTTCTCGGGCCAATCTCTCGCCTTGACACCATTTTCCTGATGATATTTTCCAGAGTCTTGTTTGTCGCCTCGACGGCTCCGCTGGTTTGGGGCCCGTAAGGAGATGACTTGTGACGGGTTATTCGGAATTCTCGCCGCCAGCTTTTTCACATTCCCTTCGAAGTGGGATCCATTATCTCGAAATGATTTCTACGGCAACCCGTATCCGCACATGATGTTTTCTTTGATGAAGAGGGCAACTTTCTTTGAATTGAGGATTTTGTAGGACTTTGCAGAGCATCCTTTCCAATTCCTTCGAAGAAATCACCAATCTGCGTCTCTTTAGGCTTTTCCGCAGTTCCTAAATTCACACTCGTCAAAATCTCTTCGGCAGCTGGGCTCGATTTTCCTTTCCTGACAACCCGCTTAAAGATCCTCTTCCTTTTTTTTTTTTTTGTTGTTTGATTTTTTTTGTTGTTTAATGTGTCTCGTTTTTTATCTAATGAATTATTATTAAAAAAAAATTTTATTAATTAATTCATCATTAGTTAAAGTGGCAATCAAGGGATACTGTAAAGGTTCGTCATTTCATTGAAAACGAAAAGGAATACAAAGGCTTGCTGCGTACTCGTAGTCTTCAAAGCGTAAGGCCACTCTGGACGACCCTAGAGACTCGATCTTAACAAAGAGAGACTCGGGAGGACTTGTCCTAGATTGACACAAAGGGACGGGGACCAATCCAAGCTTGGTGATCATTTCCTCCTTGGTCGCGGACGGGCCTGAGAGGTTTTCCCAATTTTTTAGCGGCTTTGTCATTGGTGGCCTCATGACTCTGAACTCGTGGCCGTTTTTGTTTTCCTTTCTCAATTGCCGCTATCATCTCTTGGACCGAGCCGAGATCAATCAGTCCGGCACTGGACTTCTTTCTTCGAACAATTGCCGCATAACCGCACCATCCCAATCATCTCGAGGGAAATTCCGTGGCCTTAGCTTTTGGCACCGTCACACATCCGAATTCAGTTTCGGATCTTCCTGGGCAGGAATAGTGGTTGTGAGCTTCTCGAACTGTTCCATCGTGTCGCACGCCCGAAGGTATACTCACTCTTCATGGTAGTGGTAGCCCTGTGTATCTTGGGTAGGTCCAGAACATTCTACGGACCGGGTTAGCCTTGGTTCCTCTAAACTTGTTGAGGCTATCCCGTAGCTTTAGCCATCCCGCCGCAGGAGCCGGGCTCTGTGATGTTTCCCGGTTGTGTGGGACCCTTTACAAAGTAGTCACCCAAATTAGGACCGAAGGGGAGAGATTTAGGTTGTCGACCGGGACCTTTCCGTGGCAGCCTTCAAATCTTTTTCCTTTTGCAAAGGTCCACCGAGGAGGCCTCATATCCTGTGCCGTGGCAAGTATTCTGTCCTTTCACCTCGATGAGTTTGTGAGTTCCTTGTTGGTGGTTCCCTGCACCGAGGCCAGTAGATAGCTCATTTTTCTCATCATTTTCAAGACCGGTGGGATTTTATCCCGAGTGACCGTCGATCTATGTTGCACACTTGGGCCTTGGGAGGCTCGACCGTGAAGCCCGTTAGCATGTGACCTTCCTCGTCATGTTTGATTTCCGTAATAGGTATTCCGCCCCGTATCTTTGCCCTCCAAAGTGACTAAATCCCCGTAAATGGTCGTCGATCCCCATTCGAGACGAATTTCACACACCGGTGGAGGCTTGAGGCGACCCCTTTGACTCGATGCAGCCAAGGTCTTCCCAATAAGGCATTAAAAGTGATCGGGATGTCAATGACCCGGAATTCCACAGTATCAATTTCTCGGCCAAACCAGAGGTCCAAGGTAGCGACTCCAAGGACTCGGCCGAGATGTTGAGTCGTAAGCTTTGACTGTGAGGGAGGAAGGCTTCAAGTCTCGTAGTCTTGATATCAAGCAAAGCTCATGATCTTTGCCGGAAGAATGTTCATTCCTGACCCATTATCAACCAGACCCGAGGAAGGCGTCGTTCATCCAATCGGACCGTGATGAAGAGAGGCTCGTTACAGATCGCCCCAAATTGAGGGAGGTCGAGATCTGGGTGGAAAGTGATTATATTCCCGTAGTGGATGTTTCCAATCAACCGTACCACGTCATCGGGAGTAGCATCAATAGGCACGAGAGTGCGAGCCAGCTTTCTTCCAACTTCACCATGGGGATAGGACGAGGTGAGTAGAGACCAGAGGGAAATGTTGGCCTCGTGTTTGCTTCAACCGGGTGAGTACGGGATCCTCTTTCTCGGGGTCCTGGAGTTTCAAATTGCCTTAGCATAGGGGCGGCGATCTTCTTTCGGTGCTTGATCTACGTGGCCTTCTTATCTCGCCTTGGGATTTCCTTGGAAGATCTCGCCCGCATCGGGTCAACATATTAACTTCCTCATCGCCGTCTCTTGACCGGATTTCTTCAATGCCGCTAAGGTCAATCTGGGAGCCTTACAAGCTATTGGCCACCGGCCCCGACTGAGTCTAGCAACGCTGAGGGCCGAGCCTGCACCGGCTCCTTCCCCGGGCGGCCCTTATAACCGCTTCCCAAGTCACTGTGCTTTTGGGTTTGGGGTTGTGTTGTTGCCCCTTGGATGGCCCATGAGCTAGGGCGTCCTCCGATTCACTCTCATGGCCTGCTCATAGTTATCATGCAACAAGAGTCGCTATTGTCGGGACTCGGGGCTTTTCGATTTCATCCCCTAGGTATAGTGCAGCCATTCCGATTCCCTTTCTCGTAATACTCTGTAGTTGGAGATGATTATAGCGTTTCGTGTGGGAGGCGCATCCGGCATCATGCCGCTCTAGGACTTCTCCGAAAGCCGACATACATTCGGGGAAGGTGACCTCTTCTTGGGTAACCCCGACAAGGAGTGTTACTTTGTTCGGGGTGGATTTGATCTTAATCCATGGTTATTTTCTCATTTGGGCGGGATGGGAGTTAATTTTTCCTCTTTCGATCGGATCTTCGACTATCGCCCGGATCGGATGCACCCGAAAACTCCTTTCCCCAAAGCATGGTAGGCAAAGGTGTTGAATTCTAAGCACGTCCACGTGCTCAGATCCAGAAACTTCATGGCCTCTTCATGTCCTCGGTTTCATATTCGTCTCCTCCGAAGTGTCTCGCTTGCATCGCCGCTTGCCGACAACCAACCATTGTGCCTCGGGCTCCCATGGGCTCATTTCTCGCATGATTGTTCCGCATTGTTTCCGGACTCTGGGCCTCAGCTTGACTTCTTCACTTCTGTCATCATCATCATCACTCGCCGTACATCGCGGAATCTTCTTCCCATACTACCGGGATTTCGGGCCGAGAGGGAACGCCGATCAAAACCCGTCTGGGAATGGCATGGCAAATGCGTGCACCGCAAAATTGTCATATATTCCCATTCCCGGAAGTGGCAATTGTGAGGCCTTGCCTTCTCCTCCCGTGAAATTGCATGGCGTGGAAGAGTGCAGAGAGGGGTGGCACGTATTTAACACTGTGTAGAATGTAGAAAGGAGTTCTTCCTCTACGATTCCTCGATTCTTCAGCCACCGCTCTTCGGGGTCGTATTTGACTTCTCCAAATAGCCGCCTATGTGGAAGTGTACTAGCTCAAGATGCTCTTCGGCCTCTTTGCCGATAAGCCCCATCAGATGTAGCTCGCCGGAAGCTTTCTTGTTCGATTCTTCTCGATTGTTCCAACCATCTTGTGTAAATGGTTCTTTGATGTTCTGACAGGCCGGAACAAATTCTGTAGCCCGGTTCTTCCCAGGTATTGGCCTTTTCCCTTTATCCGAGAAATAAGCGGGCCTCGTATTCTTGCAAGGAGTCTCCCGACATGAGACCCGCAAGCATGGGTTGATTCGCTACCGATGTCCCTGCAAGGCCGAGGGGAATCCGAATTCGGTGGATCCTCGACGAGGTTGGCCGTACGGGTATTTGGGGATGACTTCATCAAGGCATTCTTCATGGACATGCGAAAGATTCTCCGCATCTCAATCATATTCACCTCGATTATGGTTCCTTGGCGACGGATTTTTGATCGTGTTAGGCCCTTCGGTGGCCTTCCAACTTTCCTTGCTCTATCATAGCCCTCGGATTGCCTTTTTCGTAGTAAAGCAGCTTAGTCACGATGTCAAAGTGAGCTTGATGAAAAGCACAATACTTTGTAGTATCCACGGGAGCATTCGGATTTCCGGGGTTGGAAATTCTCCAAAGGCCAAGTAAAGAAGCCTTCTTTCACTAGTCCTCTCTAAAAGATGTCATTCGGAGGCATCCCCAAAGTTTTCGAGATTCATGACCCGTGGTCCGGGCTCTGGCTGGTTTTCCGGGAGCAAAAGGAGTTGTGTTATTACATTCCCCGTCTCCGCATAGTGAATCATCTCTTTGCCTTTGCTGTGAGCAGAGCAAACGAGCGATGTTTGCAGGTGGAGGAGCCCGATATCTGTAGGCGTGTGTGCGGCAATGGCCGGCCCTTGCTGACATTGTAAGGAGCCTTTTCAAACTTAGGCCGCAGAGTTAAAACCACGTAGCCCGTGAAGTCTCGAGTATGGGAAGTGACCGTAGGGAGGCTCTCGATGTGGTTTCAAGCATGACCGGAAAGATGTCCGAGCTTGTTCCTCTTCGGAAGGAGGGATGGCCATTTCACCGAGTTTCGCATTCCACCGCTTGTAAAAGTCCCCAACATTTCTGCTATCGTGACGCCGACTATATTTGTTGTTTGTAGGTCAACCCTATTTGTTTCCCATTCCAAGTTGGGGCCTTATATTTCTCTCGTGAAGGCATTGGTAATGCGGTCCCATGTAGCCCCGGTTTCGTGTTTCAAACGGAAGAACCACTTTAAGGCACTTTGGACTTCAAGGATAGATCGAAATAGTCGCCAAGCTGGCGAATTGGTACATCCTTTGGCTTTCATCGCCAAGGTATATGTGTCCAAATGGGTTTTCGGGCATGCAACCCCATCAAAGAGATCCCAGATTAGGCATCACGAATTTGTGGGGCAAGAGGAACAATGGAGTCCGGGTCCAGTAGGGTTTAGGCGAACTTGCTTGGCCGCCGAGTTGCCGATCCGCGCTTTCATTTCCTCGTGTTTGCTCCATGAACTGTGCTAGACGAGGGTCTCTGGTGGTGGAACCATGGCA